>JAAGEH010000014.1:17773579-17951020 GCA_011751065.1 Lasiurus cinereus
GCAGGGGAGGAAGGAGGAGAGAAAACCCCAGCTTGGGTCCAGAAGCTGAGATGAGATAGGAGAGAGAGACCTGGAAGGGTTAGACCGTGATACCACCCATCCGATCAAATTTATTTGCTATTGATGAGAAGTAAACCCTACCTTCCATCTCTATAGTAAATTCTACTCAATTTGCACATGGAAGCAAGATCTCAGAAGTTTAGGAGGCCAAGAAAACAAAAGTCCCTTGGGGACGATTCACAAAACCTCGGGGGTGGGGGTGGGTTTTGGACTTCCCAGGCCCTGAAATGGGACTCAGAGGACCCCAGTTGACATCTTGGTTCCTGTTCTTTTTGTCTTTTTCCTACCACATTAAGTATAAAAACAAATAACTTTTGTCTCTCACTGAACTTTTGCTTGGAGGTTAGACGTCCTCATTTCTAGGTTCTGATTTGGGCACGAATTTCAAAAAGCTTGCTGTTTCAGAGCATTCATTGTAATACAAGTAACCAAAGCCTTGCATTGCCTGCTTACTCTAATTGCCTTAGATAAGACCTTATCTTTTCCTGTGCTCTGCCAAGTCCAGCCTCTGCAGTTACCTCCTTCACCTCTTTCCAGGATCACTTGATTCTGATTATTTAAAATACTTCTTGCCCAGCCAAGGTAGCTCAGTGGTTGAGTGTCTGGACACATACCCAGGTTGCAGGCTTGATCTCCCCTTGGGGGCGTTCAGGAGGCAACTGATCAATGATTCTCTCTCATTATTGATGTCTCTCTCTCTCTCTCTCTCTCTCTCTCTCTCTCTCTCTCTCTCTTCCTCTCTGAAACCAATAAAAATATATTTTAAAAATAAAATAAAATGTTTCTTTAAGCTTTCTCACTCCCCCCGCCCCGGCCCCTCCTTCTCTGGCTCCAAAGAGGAGGGACAAGGATTCTACTCCAAAGTAATTCCTGATTCCTGTCATGGAAAGCATGATGGTTTATGAGTCAGAAAACCCAGGTTTCCAGACCCAGCTCTACCTTTAACTCAGCAGTCACTCAGCCTTTCTAGTTTTCCTTTCTCCGTGTATAAAATGAGAGTCGGATTCCAACACATCTGATCTGTGGGCCCCCTTGTTTCCTTCCACATTCACTCCCCTCTCTCCCAAGACCTGAGGGACACAGCTATGACTGAGGCTGCTTTACACAGGATAACCAGAAGGTTCCGTTATTCCGTGGCTCCTACGTATAAAGCAATATAAACAGGTCTCTGTCTCCCATCATTTTCTTTGAACCTTGGAAAATATAATGAACTGAAATAGAAGAATTTACAAAACAAAGTTGTGCAGGGGTTTCCTTGCAGGCAATCTTTAATATATTTTCATTTCTGGTGAACTCCCCAGGTGTTTGTTTTATCATGTTTTTTTGTTTGCATGTGCAGAACTAAAAATATCTATAGGAGAGATTTTTAATTATTCAGCTCAGTCAGTGCAGTTCTTGAGAATTCCATTGGGAAGGAAGAATAAGAAAGAATATGGGCTTTGCAGTCGGAGGGACCTGAGTTCTTTTACTAAATGGTATGACTTTCGATAAGTTACTTAACCTCTCTGAGCCTCCATTTCTTCATCTGTTAAGTGGAAATATATTAAATACAATACATGGTTATGTGTCCCCTCCACCCCCACCCCCCCTGCCATATACTATCTTATTTTTCATGTTGCTGACCAAGAACACAGGTTTGGTGTCCTAGCCAGTTTGGCTCAGTGGCTAGACCGTCGGCCTGTGGATCAAAGGATTCCGGGTTTGATTCTGGTCAAGGGCACATACTTGGGTTGCAGGCTCCTCCCAGGCCTGGGCCCTGGTTGGGCAAGTGCAGGAGGCAGCCAATTGATGTTTCTCTCACAACAATATTTCTCTCTGTCTTTTCCTCTTCCACTCTCTACAAATCAATGGAAAAATATCCTCGGGTGAGGTTTAAAAAAAAAAAAAGAGCACAGTTTAGGAACTTAAACAGCCTAAATTTGTTGCCTGATACCACAATTTTAGTAGCTCTGTGAGTCTGGCCAAGCTATTGATCTCTCAGAGATTCTGTTTTCTCATGTGTGAAACGGAATTAGTAACAGCACTAACAGGTTTAGAAGGAGGATGTAAAGCATTGAGCACGGCGCCTCAATCAAAGAAGGTGTTCAGGAAATAGTGGCTAGTAGTGGGGCAACACCAAATCCACAGTGGGAGACTGGAGGAAAGACGAGAGCTAGTTGACAGTGAGCAGCTGCCGGGCAGCTGGAGGGAGGCTCCAGCCTTTGGAATAAGCTCTCTTTCTTGCTTTTTTGCCTTTACTCCTCCACTTTTATCTTCTCCCTTTCTCTTTTAGTTTGCACTCTGTAAAATATGCTTGCACTTATAGTAGTATGAAATTTTAACCAGATATTTTCTTTCCCTGCCTGGTATCTGTACCATCTTGTGCTAGTAAACACACAGGCTCCTGCATTGACACCTGATCTGGGGTGTCTGGTGAGTGTGTGGATTCTGTGTCATGTGCACCCACAGCTTACTAACTACAGCGCTGGTTCTTAATGTCTGACACCACAGAGGAGAATAGGCCTCCTTGCTAAGAATCTTGGGGGCAAAATGCACCCTTAGGAAGAACCCCACTTAGAGTCTGCATTTCTCCTTTGTCTGTAAGAGCTCCATTTGCTTGTTCTGTCTTGTTGCCTCTTGTTCTATCACGTTAGAATAATAAATGACCCTGGCGTTGCCAACAGGGGTGATTCTACCTGCTTCTCTCTCACTGAATATTTAGACTCGGGCCAAATGCTGCTTGTTTTTATTTAAGAGCTCACCACCAAATATTTGACACAAATTGGCTTCTCTTCAGGATCTACCAGAAGAGAAGAAACGTGTTTATGAACTATGTAAAATTATTTGTTATATACATATTATTTATGACATATTTTAATCGCTGTTACTACCGGAGTTTAAAGCATGCATGTACGTGTGTGTGTGTGTGTGTGTGTGTGTGTGTGTGTGTAGAACATTTAGTAACATAGTATTTCACCACAAACTACAGTAGAAACTAATTTCTGAGACATGGATGTTTTGAAATCTGAGTTCATAATCATTACTAACAAACAGCCTTTTGAGCTTTACAGCCTATGAACATTTCGCAACACACCCCTCCCTTATTTCACTTACTTAATGGTGCTCTCACATAGTTTTGGATTTAAATTTCAAAACCCTGCCTAGGGTTGCTTAGCCTTCCTCCACAGCTGACTGTTACACCCCAAGGTTAACAACAAAGGTCTGAGGCTTCCTTAAAACCAGGCTGATTCTTCTCCCTAATGCCTTTCCTCTGTTTCTCACAGAAGCAGAGTAAGCTAGGAGGAAAGGGGAGTATCCTCTGCATAGGAGCTGACCTACGCAGGGCCCCCCTAGAAGGGTGGCCAGGTAGGTCTGAGCAGCCTTCTGGGCTCCCAGACAGGCAGCAGGGTGGCAGGGGTGCTCCCCACAGAATTCCCTGATGGAAAGTCCATGAAGCAGCTCTCTCCTGGAGATTAAGCTGAAGCCAGGAGGAGCCACCCCCCACTCTTAAACTCCCCTCCCTCAGAGGGAAGCCCCTGGAGAAGGGCCCTCCCCAGCCATCTCGCCTGTGTTCTGAGCCTGTATCCCTCCACCCAGTGGCCCTTATTACTCAGCTCCAGGCCTAAGCTTAGGCTGTTTACAGGGCTGAGTCGAAGCTGTGTTCCTATGACTAAAACAAGCCCCCAAAAACCCCAAATCCCACATTGTGGTTTTATGATTTGCAAACACAGCAATCCATGTCTATATACAGTTTTTAAAATAATATCCTTCTCTTTTTAAAATGCTTTTATTGTTTGTTTGTTTGTTTGTTTTTTCTCCTAGAGAGATAGGGGCAGGGAAAGAAAAAAACAGAGAAACATCAATTGGGAGATTGAACCCACAACCTCAGCTTGTGCCTGACCAGGAATCAAACCAGTGACCTTTTGGTGAATGGGACAGCGTACAACCAACTGAGCCACACCAGCCAGGGCTTTATGTACAGTTTTACCACATCACTCTGAACTGAGAGTCATAATACAGTGTTCAGGGTAGATTTTTAACAAGGGGATGTGGGTGGGGTCTCCTATAAAGTGAAGATGGTCACCTTCTTTACCTCCCTTTACCATTTCACAGGCTTGGGGAGATTAATGAAATAACAAATGTGTGAGTCTTGGCACCATGCCCAGTGATCATGTATTTGTAATTATTATTCATGAGGGGACCTTGCAGGGGCTGTCATCATCGATCCTGTGTTTACACCCACATGCCCATTTACCTAGTCTATACTTTTGTTATCCGTGGGTTTATCCAATGTATAGTGTTTGTATCATTGATCATTTGCAAATCTCTGCAAATAACATGAATGGAAAACAACAAAAGGTCCAATCAGGAGTGACAGATACAGACAGAGAAGCTGGCATGTACCCTATTGATAGCCTTAGCCTTCGCCTTCTCTTTCCTGGGTCTGTTGGCATCAGGGGCGTCTCCCCAATCTCATGACTTCTTTCTTCCCAGAAAAATCCAGCCTGAGGACAGGAGCTGTCTATCCATGCTTCAGAGTCCACCTGTTCAGTGGTTCCAGCCATTGCTCTGAAATGGGGGAAAAAAGGAGGATCATTCGTGTGTTTACTCACTGATCCAACAAGTAGTTTACAGGCCCTGGTCTAGGCACGAGGCACACAACCTTAACATGATATGGTCTCTGCCCTCCGGATACTTAGAGGCAGGGGATGGAGGGGCGTGAAGGGAAGCTTCCAGTCAAGTAAGGGATGACTCCTAGGTACTTGGGTTGAGCAATCATATTAATGTTCTTGCCACCACTACTGAGACTACAACACAAGAGGACATGCTAGGTGTGAGGTAACAGAGTCAGAAGATAGCTGAGTGTGTGAGCCAGGAGCTCGGGAGGGAGAGTAGGTGAGAGGAGGTGAGGTAGCAATTGAAGAGTTAGGCACTGATGGCCCAGGATATGGGCCAAGAGCAGAACCCTGGAGAATTCTTTTTTTTTTTTTTAATATGTTTTTATTGATTTCAGAGAGGGGGAAACATTGATGATGAGAGAGAATTATTGATCAGCTGCCTCCTGTATGCCCCACACTGGGGATCGAGCCCACAGCCAGGGCATGTGCCTGACGGGGAATTGAACTGTGACCTACTGTTTCATGGGTCAACACTCAACCACTGGGCCATGCCAGCCGGGCAGGGAATTCTTGATGTGTAAAGCATGGCCTCACCTTTCTCTTCTCTAATGTCCTTCCATTTAAAGACATAGAAACCGGCTGGAGAGAGAATGGGCTTTGTGATGATGCCCCAGGAGTAGGATTACTATCACCACCATCAGCCCGTCCATTCACAGGCCACCACAGATGGACCTGTGCACATGTGAGGATTGTTTATATTAGCATTGTTTGTAAGTGTAAGACTGGGAACAGCGCAAAAACTTATCAGTATGGTTCATCAGTATGGTTAAATAGACTGTACTACAACCATTGGAAGATTAAGAAAGTTCTGTAAGCACTGGTTTCTATCACTTGGGAATTTATACTGTTTTAGGAACTCTGTGCTAGGAACCAGGGGCTGATCCCCAACATTGGTGAAAAAAAGAAATAAAAAAGTTTCCAGTTATTTCTAGATTGTCAGATGCTCTGGAGTCTAGACCAAGATCCAGGCCTGTCAGGTGTGCACCCGTGTATACAATGTCCTCATGTTTTTCCCTTAAACTTGTCTTTTCTCTTGTAACAATGAACACAAGTCTTACAATGAAGAGAAGAGGGCCTAGGAACTTGCTTTCACGGACAGCAGGGGAGTGTGGAAGTAAGGAGACCATCTCCCCTGAGCCCAGCTTGAAGGGAGGAGAAAGCCCACCATCTGGGAAGGCGGTGACCATTACTAAGGGAGGAGAAGGCGGTGGTGGGTAGTCCCTGGGACCTGCCACAGAGACAAAGGAGAGCTCGAGGAGCCTGCCTGGGCCTGTGGACTTCCCTGGGGGCTTAGGAGAAAGGGGTTCCTCCAATGCAGGGGTAAATAAGTGTTGCGCAGTAATAGGATTAAATTCGAAACTGTTACAGGTGAGGTGTGACTAGCCCATTCTTGAATCACATACAGCTAGTTTTGTGGGTTTTTTTTCCTTCTCAGCAGGTATTATTTTACTTTCATTGTTACTAAAATAGCACAAAGGAACACTTCTACGTGCTGTCTTACCTTGTGCTGATCTTAGAGCAACACTAAACATGCTTACCCCATGCTGATCTCAATACTGCACACCAGGGAAGATTATATCTGCCATTCCTTCCCCCTTTCCTCTTCGATTCTAACGACTCGCTGTGTTTAACCCCAGTTTTGCCTGCTCTTTGCCAGAAAAATCAGTAAACATAGATGGGTCTCTCTGTTATGGGCAGGCAGCCGAAGGTTCAGTGAGGTAGAATTCTAGCTTCACTCCCAAGGAGCCTGCGTTTTCATCAGAAGACATTCAGAAATACAGAGTTAGTAAAGCACCAAACAGACTGTCAAATTACAGTGGGAAGGCTGGGGAGTGTTGAGGAGATGGGAAATAGATCAACCAAAGGACTTGTATGCATGCATATAAGCACACCAATGGACACAAGACACTGGGGGGTGGGGGGAGATGGGATGAGGGTATTCGACAAAGGAAGGTCAATGGGGGCATAAAGGAGATATATGTACTAATTAATATATGTAATACTTTAAACAATAAAAAAATAAATAAAAAGAAAATGAAAAGAAAAAGAAACAAATGCTAAATGCTGAGAGCATAGATATGTTCAATGCTAAGCCAGAGGCCTCGATAGAAATCCAGCCAAGGCAAAAACTCTTGAGGGTCAGGTCACCGGAGCGCCTTGCAGAAGGCAGGCCTCGACGGCTAGGTTGTATTTTGAGAAGGAGCAAAGAAAGCAGCTGAGGTCAGACCAGTCAGTGTGATGCATCTTTGTGGACTAGGAGGACTGGAGACAGCAGTTACCGGCTGAAGCAATTTCTGAGTTCCCCCAGATGAACAGAAACCCTGTGTGTTGCAAACATTTCTAACAGAACATTAGGGGGACGTAACAAATGATCTGCTGCTGAGACTTGCCAGCTGAACATGGAGTAATAGGAGGGGGATTGTGCTTGGGGAAGGCTGTGGCATCCGCGTGTCTGCTCAGTCTCCTTATGTCTCTGCACACGGTAGGAGCCAAAGTAAGAGTAAACGTACAAGTTTCCTGCAAGCTCAACTCAAATGATTTCTCTCCATTCTTTCCTCTTCCCTTTCCTCCTACGACCAGACGCAGAGGAAAAATCCTTTCTCATCGTGAGTTTTGGTTGGAAGGTTAGCCTGTGACATTCGCTTTTTCAGAGAGCATGTGTGCATGCCCAGAAATATTTTATACAGTAGGGAGTATAAAATACGGGTGTTTGATGCTCACATGGCCTAAGAATCACAAGTCTCCAGCCCTAGCCCTAACACTTTCTCACTCTGTGAATGTGGGCTGGCACTTCACCTGCCTGTACTTCTGTTTCATTTACTTGCGAAAGGGAGGTGCAGAATTCCCTGAGGTTCAGATGAAATTATGGCCATGAAAGTACTCTGGAGACGAAAGAAGTTATTATTAGCAGCTCAAGGCGAAGATTGCATGGGGATAAGAGGTGGTGAAATGGGGAAGTCTCAATAAATCCCACCCAGTCCTATGATTTTACACAATGGTTTTACATCATTAAGATTCGTTTAATTATATAGCTTCCTTTGATGTTTCAATGACTCTCACCCTAATGATATCTTTCTCCTCCCTAGGTGTCCCTGAGTGCAGAACCCAGCTCCCCTCTGCAAGTCCCAGCTCAGCTCGCCTGGCCGCCTCCTCGGTTGGCGGGGCTCCCAGCCACAGAGGCAGCAGCGAAAGTTCTCATGCAGCATCTTCAGAGACACTCTGGCCTTCGGTCGGTGCCCATCCAGGCTTCAGAGCTGAAGCTGACTTAAAAATGTGAAAAGAGCTCTGGCCAGTGTGGCTCAGTTGTTTGGAATGTCATCCAGCACACCAAAGGGTTGTGGGTTTGATCGTTCCCCATTCAGGACTGATAGATGTTTCTCTCTCTCTCTCCTTCCCTCTCTCTAGAAATTTATAAAACATATCCTTGGGTGAGGGTTTAAAAAAATGTGAACAGATTTTTATTTTTATAAAATATATTTTATTGTTTTTTTATAGAGAGGAAGGGAGAGGAATAGAGTTAGAAACATCGATGAGAGAGAGACATCAATCAGCTGCCTCTTCCACACCCCCTACTGGGGATGTGCCCGCAATTAAGGTACATGCACTTGACCGGAATTGAGCCTGGGACCTTCCAGTCTGCAGATCCATTGAGCCAAACCGTTTTCAGCAATGAGCAGATCTTTATAGAAATGACAAGATGCTCCACACTTGGAGCATTGGCTATTACTTGGCTCCTCTGTAGAAACAGTTGGTGCCCTGGCTGGTATGGCTCAGTTGGTTGGGCATCGTTCTGGCATGGAAAGGTTGCCAGTTTTATTCCAGGTCAGGACACATGCCCAGGTTGCAGGCTTCTTCCCTGTTGGAGGTGTGCAGGAGGCAGCCCATCAATATCTGGTTCTCCACATTGATGTTTCTCTCTCACACTCTTCCTTCCTCTCTGTCTAAAAATCAATTTTAAAAAAGTCTTTAGAAAGAAAGAAACTGTCGGTGGTAGGTATTTGTTTGTGAAAGTGAGTTCTATAGTATTTCAGCAAAAGGTGTTCATGGCAACAATGTTGATGTACTCACAAACATAGATGGAAATGTGATATAGGGATTAATAAAGGGTCAGGTGATAGTACCATTGGTAATATCAGGTATATGAGGCAGGGTCCCAGAAGGATGCACTCAGCACACTTATGAGGCTTTTTGAGCAGTTTAATGTTCACATACTACATCCTATTTACCAGGGTGTCTTAATTTGTTAGGCCTTCCGTAACAAAGTATCATTGTCTTAGTCTGCTTAGGCTGCTGTAACAAAAATACCATAGGTGGGTGGCTTATAAACAATAGACATTTACTTTCTCGCAGTCTGGAGGCTGGAAGTCCAAGATCACAGGGTCATCAAGGTTGATTTCTTCTGAGGCCTCCCTCTGTGTCTTATAGATGGCTGCCTTCCCGCTGTGCCTCACACGTGTCCTTTCTGTGTCCCAATCCCCCCTTATTGTAAGGATACAAGTCAGATTGGATGGGGGCCCACCCACATGGCCTCAGTGAGCCTCTTTGAAAACCCTATCTCCAAAGACAGTCACTGAAATCCCAGGGGTTAAGGCTTCAGCATGGGAACTTTGTGGAGGGCAGGACTTGGGGGGAGGAAACAACACAATTCACTCACTGGGCAGGATTAAAAGAACCAAGATGAGATGGTGAAGCACCCAGGAAGTGGCAACTGCAGAAGCCTTTATCATCCTTGGGCCTGAAGAGGCAAATGGGAAAGGACACCGTTGTTCCTAGAACCCAGTGAGATCTGTATCCAGAGGAGAGGCCACCCAACAGAGTGTGTGCTGTGTGGTGGAGAACACAGCCTACAGGGGCAGAGAACACTCAACCCCTCTCTCTTCCCATCCTTTGACACTCCAATAGCACTTCCCTTTGGTCAATCTCACCTGAAAGTCAACAGCACAGCTCTTAGATGCCAGCTTCTGAGGCAGGTAGTGGAACTGAGGAGTGTGGCCAGGAGTGGTTGGGGAGGGAAGGATGTGAGTGGGACAGTGAAGAATACCCAGCACAGTGAGTTAACATGTGCATTTCCAAAGGTGGAATTATTATTGAAATTCAATGGATGGGCTTTAAAGAGTTACTGGAAAACACAAAATGTTATTTAGCTGCAAAAATAGTAGTCATACATTTTCAACTAAGCCATTTAAGGTCATGTAACCATTTTAAGGTCCCAGAAGTGACCATTCTAGGGTACTTACTTACCCAAGTAAAGCAGAATGATAGACAAATGATTGTCAACCATGTAATATTGAACACTAATGTTCATCTATAATAGTAAAAGCCTATAATGCTAATTAGACCAGATGTCCTTCCGGACAACCTTCTGAATGAAGCCATAGCGGATGGGGGCCAAAGCAGAGGCAGCCGCCATGGCAGTGGAGGTCAAGCCCCTTGCATGCATCAGGCCTGTAGTTCTATATAATAAAAGCCTAATATGCTAAGTGTCTGATTGTTTGACTATTCGACCAGTTGCTATGACAAGCACTGACCACTAGGGGGCAGACGCTCTGACTGTAAGTTAGCTTGCTGCTGGGGTCTGGCAGGTTGGGAACTGGAGGAGATGGGTCTAGGGCCTTCCCGAGGTCCCTCCCTGGCCCTGATCATGCACCAGTGGGGTCCCTTGGTTTGGCCTGTGCCCTCTTGAAATCCAGGACCCCTCAGGAGATGTTGGAGAACTGCAAGACAGGCTGAGCAACCCCACCAGTGCACCATTCCATATACTATATTATAGCATATTATAATATGATTTTAAAAGGTGGCCTAAAATAAAAACAAACAAACAAACAACAACAACAAAAAAAACAAACAGTGGCCTGACATGATGGTAGAGAATAGTGGTTGGATGCTCAGATAATCGGTGGAGGACATAACATGACTAATTCACAATTGGTTCGTTTGTGCCACCAGAGGGAAGTTCACATGTGCCAGGGACAGAGAAGAAAACACACCCATGTGATACCTTGGGATCATCCCTTGGGCAAAGCAGGTGATTTAGGATTTCCTCTTCCTGGAGCCTGAACCCTCATGGTTAGCTCCAAGGAACCAGGGGCAGCTGTGTAAGTGGGAGAGGGCTGTAGCTCCAGGATTCTGCACACTTCTGTTTTACTAAACTGCTGTGGTTGCCTGGCTGATATGGCTCAGTGGTTGAATGTCAATCTCTGAACCAGGAAGTCACAGTTCCATTCCCAGTCAGGGCACATGCCCAGGTTGTAGGGGGCATGAAGGAGGCAGCTGATCAACGATTCTCTCTCATCACTGATGTTTCTCTCTCTCTCCTCCCTTCTTCTCTGAAATCAATAAAAATATTTTTTAAGTCAATAAACTGCTCTTGGTTATTGCAGGAGCCCATGCTATGGACAAATGTTTGAATAGGCCATTCTGGAGAATGAGCCCAGCTTCTGGAATAGACCAGTTCTCCTGGAATGAGGACATATCAAGAGAAAGACAGATCTGCCCAGTACGAGTGGCTACCTCCTTTCTTTTTAATATATATTTTTATTGATTTTTCACAGAGAGGAAGGCAGAGGGATAGAAAGTCAGAAACATTGATGAGAGGGAGACATCGATCAGCCGCCTCCTGCACGCCCCCTACTGGAGATGTGCCCGCAAGCAAGGTACATGCCCCTGACCGGAATCAAACCTGGGACCCTTCAGTCCGCAGGCCGACGCTCTATCCACTGAGCCAAACCGGTCTCGGCATGCTACATCCTTTCTTAAGCTGTATTTGGGTTATCTATTTCTGTGAAGTTACTCCCAAAACTTTGCTGCTATGACAACAGTCTGTTGTTTTGCTCATGAATCTGCAGCTCAGGAGGGCTCTCGGGGAGAGCCTGTCTCCAACCTATATAGCATCCTGTCTCCTCCACACCGAGGGCTGGAAGATCCACTTCCAAGACAGAGCAGGGACAGGCCTGAAGAGTTGGTGCTGACAGTCAGAGCTGGGAGCTCAGACAGAGCTGAGGCAGGAGCCTCTGCTTCTCCCTCTCTGGGCGGGAATTCTCACAGCACGGGCTAGGTTCTAAGGGTGGAGCAGCTCAAGAGACAACCAGTGGGAATCTGAACCACCTGATTTGTCCTGGCCTTGGAAATCTCACCATGTCACTTGTAACCCATGGTAACCACAGAGGCTTGTTCAATTTCTTTTTTTTAATTTCTTTATTGATTCGGGTGTTGCATGTGTGTCCTTTTACCCCCATTTTCCCCCAACTCCCATTCATGCCCCACCCCTCTGTTGTCTGTGTCCATTGATTACGCTTATATGCATGCATATAAGTCCTTTGGTTGATCTCTCCTTTTTACCCCCATCATTCCCTACCTTCCCTGAGGTTTGGGGTTCTGATTGATATTTCTCTGACTCTGGATCTATTTATTTTTGTTCATCAGTTTATGTTGTTCATTATATTCCACAAATGAATGAGATCATGTGATATTTATCTTTCTCTGCCTGGCTTATTTCACTTGGCATAATGCTTTCCATCTCCATCCATGTTGTTGCAAATGGTAAGAACTTCTTTTTTATCACAGCATAGTATTCCATTGTGCAGATGTGCCACAGTTTTTTAATCCACTCATCTGCTGATGTGCACTTAGGCTGTTTCCAAATCTTAGCTATGGTGAATTGTACTACTATGAATATAGTGGTGCATATATCCTTTCTGGTTTCTAGTTTCTTGGAATATATTCCAGAAGTGGGATCACTGGGTCAAATGGGAGTTCCATTTTTAGTTTTTAGTGGCTGCACCAGTCTACATTCCCGCCAGCAGTGCACAAGGGTTCCTTTTTCTCCACACCCTTGCCAGCACTTGTCATTTGTTGATTTGTTGATAATAGCCATTCTGACAGGTATGAGATGGTATCGCATTGTCATTTTGATTTGCATCTCTATGATGATTAGTGACTTTGAGCAGGTTTTTATATGTCTCTTGGCCTTCCTTCTGTCTTCTTTTGAAAAGTGTCTATTTAGATCAGTTGATTGGGTTATTTTCTTTTTGTTAAACTGCATGAGTTCCCTGTAAATGTTGAATATTAAACCCTTATCATTGATATCATTAGCAAATATGTTCTCCCATGCAGTGGGCTTTCTTGTTGTTTTATTGATGATCTCTTTTGCTGTGCAAAAGCTTTTTTTAATTTTGATGTAGTCCCATTTGTTTATTTTCTCTTTAGTTTCCATTGCCCTATGAGCAGTATCAGTGAAGAAATTGCTTTGGCATATGTCTTCCTCTATCTCTTTTTTCAGTGTCCTGTAGTTTTCCACGTATAGGTCTTTTACCTCCTTAGTTAAGTTTATTCCTAGGCATCTTAATTTTTTTGGTGCGTTAGTAAATGGGATTGCTATTTTAGTCTCTCTTTCTGTAAGTTCACTACTAGTGTATGGAAATGCCATAGATTTCTTAACGTTAATTTTGTATCCTACTACCTTGCCAAATTCATTTATGTATTAAGTCTAATAATTTCTTGATGGAGTCTTTTATGTACAGTATCATGTCATTTGCAAGTAAGAACAGCTTTACTTCTTCTTTTCCAATTCAGATGCCTTTTATTTCTTCTTCTTGTCTGATCACAATGGCTAGTACTTCCAGAACTATGTTGAACAGGAGTGATGAGAGTAGGTATCCCTGTCTTATTCCTATTCTTAGGATAAATGGTTTTAGTTTTTACCCATTGTGTATGATGTTAGCTGTGGGTTTGTCACATATGGCTTTTATTATGTTGAGTCCCAATCTGTATGAGTTCCTTTTTCTATTCCCACCTTGCTGAGAGTTTTTGTCAAGAAAGGGTATTGGATTTTGTCAAATGCTTTTTCTGCATCAATTGATATGATTATGTGATTTTTATCTCCCAATTTGTTTATGTGATGTATCACATTTATTGATTTGTGAATATTGTACCATCCTTGCATCCCTGGGATAAATCCTACTTGGTCATGGTGTATGATCTTTCTGATGTACTGCTGGATCTGATTTGCTAGAATTTTGTTGAGGATTTTGGCATCTATGTTTATGAGGGATATTGGTCTGTAATTATTTTTCATTGTGTTATCTTTATCTGGTTTTGGTATTAGGGTGATGCTCGCTTCACAGAAGGAGCTTGGAAGTGTTCCTTCTTGAATTTTTTGGAATAGTATAAGGAGGATAGGTTTTAGTTCTTCCTTGAATGTTTGGTAAAGCTCCCCAGTGAAGCCATCTGGTCCTGGGCTTTTGTTTGCTGGAAGCTTTTTGATGATTGCTTCAATTTCTTCCATAGTTATCAGCCTATTGAGATTTTTAGAATCTTCCTCAGTAAATTTTGGAGGGTTGTATTTTTCTAGGAATGTGTCCATTTCCTCCAGGTTGTCAGAATAGAGTTGTTCATAGTATTTTTTAAAAATAATCCTTTGTATTTCTGTGGGGTCTGTTTTTATTTCCTCTCTTTCATTTCTGATTTTGTTGATATGGGTCCTCTCTCTTTGCTTCTTAGTGAGCCTGGCTAGAGGTTCATCAATCTTATTTATCCTTTTAAAGAACCAGCTCTTGGTTTCATTGATCTTTTGTATTGGTTTTTATTTTCCCTCTATGTCATGCATTTCTGCTCTGATCTTTATTATTTCCTACCTTCTGCTCATTGTGGGCTTTTCTTGTTGCTCTCTTTCTAATTCTTTAAGTTGTTGAGTTAGATGACTTATTACCATTTTTTCTTGTTTTTTGAAGTAGGCCTGTAGAGCTATGAACTTCCCTCTCAGGACTGCTTTCATTGTGTTCCATAGCATTTGCATTGTTGTGTTTTTATTGTCATTAGTCTCCAGGATGTTTTTAATTTCTTCTTTGATCTCATTGATAACTCAGTCATTGTTTAATAGCATGTTATTCAGCTTCCAAATATTTGAATTTTTTGGAATTTATTGTAGTTTATTTCTAATATTATGCCATTGTGGCCTGAGAAAATGCTTAATATGATTTTAATCTTTTTAATTTGGGGAGACTTTATTTGTGACCCAATATGTGGTCTATTTTTGAAAATGTCCCATGTGCACTTGAAAAGAATGTATATTCCATGGCTTTGGGGTGGGATGCTCTGAAGATGTCAATTAGATCCATCTGATCTAGTGAATCATTTAGAATTGTTGTTTCTTTGCTGATTTTTTTTGTCTAGAGGATTTATCCAGTGATGTCAGTGGTGTATTAAAGTCCCATACTATGATTGTATTGTTATTGATCTCTCCTTTGATATTTTCCAGGAGTTTTTTTATATATTTGGGTGCTCCTGCATTGGGTGCATATATGTTTATCAGAGTTATGTCCTCTTGTTGTATCGATCCCTTTATTATTATGAAGTGGCCTTCCTTATCTCTTGTTATGGCCTTTATTTTGAGGTCTATTTTGTCAGATAAAAGTACTGCTACACCAGCTTTTTTTTTTTCATTTCCATTTGCCTGAAAGATATTTTTCTATCCCTTCACTTTCAATCTGTATGAGTCCCTTTTTCTGAGGTGGGTCTCTAATAGATAGCATATATACAAATTGTGTTTTTTTAATCTATTCAGCCACTTGATGTCTTTTGATTGAAACATTTAGTTAATTTACCTTTAAAGTTATTATTGAAAGGTACTTATTTGTAGCCATTTTTATTTTTTGTGTCTATGTTCCTTGTTCCTTCTTACCTTTTTATTTCTTCTTTTTACACCAGTCCCTTTAGCATTTCTTGCATTGCTGGCTTGGTAGTGATAAACTCCCTTAGCATTTTTTTTTTTTTGTCTGTGAAGCTCTTTATTTCCCCTTCAATTTTGAATGATAACCTTGCTGGATATAGTTTTCTTGGATTCAGTCCCTTGGTTTGCATCACTTTGTAAATCTCCTTCCATTCTTTTCTGGCCTGATTTGTTTCTGTTGAGAAATTATTTGATAAACTAATGGGAGCTCCCTTGTATGTAACTTTCTGTCTTTCTCTTGCAGCCTTTAAGAGTCTCTCTTTGTCCTGAATATTTGCCATCTTAATTATGATCTGTCTTATTGTGGGTCTTTTCGGGTTCAGCCTATTTGGGACTTTCTGTGCTTGTGTGACTTTTTTCTTCGCCACATCAGGAAAGTTTTCTGACATTATTTCTTCAAATAGGTCTTCTAACCCTTGTTCCCCTTCCTGTTATTCTGGTTCCCCTATTGTTCGTATGTTGCTTCATTTCATGATGTCCCATAACTCTCTAAGGCTCTCCTCCTGTCTTTTAATTTTTTTCTCTAATTGCAATTCAGTTTGGCTGTGTTTTGCTTCCCTGTCTTCTAATTCACTAATTCGGTCCTCCATTTCTCCTAGTCTACTGTTGAAACTTTCCATGGTATGTTTTATTGCAGCTCTATCACTCTTCATTTCTTCTTGATTCTTACATAAGTTGTGGATTTTTTTTTCATCCATTTCTTTTTGATTCTTACATAAGGTGTTCATTTTTTTCTCCTATCCAGTTTATGAACTCTATGACCCCTATTCTGAATTCTTTTTCTGACATATTGTATGCCTCTGTTTCATTTAGCTGCTTTTCTGGCAATTCCTCCTTTTCTTTCCTTTGGGGATATCTTTGTCTACCCATTTTTGGTCTCACTAACTGATCTAGATGTCAGGCTGTTCTGGGGCTTCTCCTTGGGTGGAAATGGCTTCTTTAGCTGCAGTTGCTCTTTGGGCAGTCACAGTAGCAGCTGCTTCTCAGTTGGCAGCAGCTCCTCCAGTGGGCACTATTTGCAGCAGTGGTGCCTCCTCTGGCTGGTAGGGGAGGCTGCTCATGTAGCTGCTGTTTCTTGGACAGGGGTAGGCTGATTATGGGGTTGCTGGTGTCTGCTGCTCCTTGGATGGGAGCCAGCTGCTCATGTGGCTGCTGCTCCTTGGAAAGAGGCGAACTGCTCGCATGGCTGCTGTTCTTTAGATGGGGGCTGGCTGCATGCTGCTGTTGTTCCTCAGATGGGACAGGCCACTCATGATGCTGCCGTTCCTTGGGTTTGTCCAATTTCAACGGGGGTGGGGGAGCAATCTACTCGGGGAAGTTACAGGTTTCGGTGTGTTTTCTTATAAGGATACTAATCCTATCAGGGTGGGGTTCAGGGCTCTACCCTTATGACTTCATTTAACCTTGGTTACTTCCTTAGAGGCTCTGTCTCCAAATACAGCCATTCTAGGGGTTAAAACTTCAACATAAAAGACCTCAACCTATGAATTGAGGGGTGGGGAGGAACACACATAAATATTCAGTCCATAACATCCCTATGATGATGGGAATTAGATAACAATCGATAAAGATAAATTTATATTGATATTAATTCAAAAAAATTGTATTGAACACTTAGTATGTGTCAGACTCTCTGCTAGGCTCTGGGGGTATAGGTAGGAAAAAAAAACTGTTACTGCCTTTAATGAGTTTATGAGTATGTGGGAGACAAAGCAACTAGGAAACACAGTGACAGCTGTAAGGAGAGCGTGCTGTGACAGCTCCCAGACGGACAAATCCACCACTCCATGGGGAGGTGCACAAGCAATGTCCAAGCAGAGACCAAGGCTGAGTTGTATGGAGTAGGGAATAGGAGGTGGAGAAACAAGGGAGACATTTTGGGGAGAAGAATAAGATTTGCAAAGACCCAAGGCAAAAACTAGGGTGACCACCATCCTGGTTTCCCAGGACTGTCCTGGTTTAACATTCAAAGTCCCACACCCAGGAGATGCCTTAGTTAAATACTGTTATCACTAGAGCATAAGGGAGGTGGGCTTGCAGCAGGGTTGGCCAGAGAAAGCTGGGAATGTAGGCAAGAACCCCAGGAGCCAAGCTATGCTAAGTGGTTAAGACTTTATCTTGGAGGTAGCTGAGCAATCAGTAGGATCTTACATAGGGAAGTGACTCACTAAAAATTATATTTAGAAAGATCTCTATCTGCTGGATAATTAAGAAGAGCCAAGGAAGAGATGATGGTGACTTTAAGTAAAATCATGGAGGGAGATGGAATGAACCAGAGGATTTAGGATATCTTAAGGAGAAGTAACAGAACTTAGAGATGCGGGAGGTGAGGGACAAGAAGTCAAGGTTGACTCCCAGGTTATTTTTGGTTTGAGCTACTAGAAAAAGTCTTGGGAAGTCGTTAGGATAGTTTGGAAATCCCTTCCCCACACCACTCTACATGAGAATGCAGACAAAGCATCTACTCTGCTTCCCATAAAGCTCGTATTGACCTAAAAATCAAAGTGACTGTGCCCCTCACCCAGAAGTCAGACATAGCCATGAGACTTAGAGAAACTTAAGGTAAGAAGGAAGCTTGGGCAAGAGGGGGAGGAAATTGGGCATTTATTATAATAGATATTTCTTAAACGATTTATGGACTCTCTAATTGAACCTTCACAAAAATCTTAGGAGGTAGGTAGGTGTGTATTGTGGTCCCCATTTCATAGCTGCAGAATGGGGGTGAAGTATTGTGTCACAGGTGGCCATGGCTATGAAGCAGCAGAGCTTGGTGTACCTGACCCTAAAGAACTGCTCTTTCCACCATGCTGCTTCTCTACAGAGCACTCATTTCTACCTGACAGACTATTTTGTCACATCCATTGCCCTGCCTGGATTCTGTCTTCCTTCAGTGTTTGAGAAGGATGCAGACCCAGGGCAGGACTCTGCCCCTGCAGGGCTCTTAGCTGCCATCTGAAGGCTGCTCCCAGGAGCAAGGGTTGCAAGAGAGCTTCTTACTCCTTTATCACTGGCCCCCATGCTGATGCTACTTGCAGAAACCCTAGAGCCAGAGACCTTTGTGAGCACCAAGGCTGGGGGAAGCTGAGAAGACAGTGTCCCCGTCAACAGCCAGTTTAGGGAAGGAGGGAGTGCTGGAGAATGAAACTCTAGAGATAGGCAGCTACGGGAAGGATACCCAAGGAAGAAAGTAACACAGGATGAATTCCCAGGGCCTCCCTCCAAAAGAGAGAGGGTGCACAGGTGACTTGGTCGAAACTTTAGAAGGGACAATGGAGCCCTGACAACTAGGTCTATGTGGTGCCCACATGGAAGCTGCCCCGTGCCAACTTGAGCTTCTTTTTAACCAGCCAGATTTACAATTTAATGTAAATTTTGACTTATCTCCTGTGAAGTCTTAATCTTCTGTATTCACATAGTAATCTTTCTATATATCATCTATCTATCTATCTTTCTATCTGTCATCTATCTATCTATCTATCTATCCATCCATCCATCCATCCATCCATCCATCCATCCATCCATCCATCATTTTTAATCCTCACTGAAGGATATTTTTTCATTGATTTTTTCAGAGAGAGCGGGCAGAAGGGAAGGTAGGGGGAGTCAGCGACATTGATGTGTGAGAAACACAACGATTGGTTGCCTCCCACACAGGCCCTGACCAAGGTCAGAAATTGGTACCTGCTCTTGACAGGGAATCAAACCCGAAATCCTTCGGTGCACTGGCCAATTCTCCAAGCACTGAACCACACAGACAAGGGCATAATCTATCCATTTTACCTATAGTCTTTCACAACTATTATTTCTTATTCCACCACTTCTTCTAGATTTGGAATTCTTCCAAGGATACCACTTTCACTCTCTTAATATTTTCACATTTTCTTTTATGCAGTAGACGCGTGACTGGAGTTTATTATTGGCTGGCTTCTTTATTCACCGACACTGGCAGGGAAAAGACACGAGAGGGCGCTCCTTTCCTTCTAATCTGAGCCTTGGAGAGCTGAAACTTTTCTGCCCATTTTAGGTCTCTCTTAAAAATTCAGACATGACTGGTGTAGGTGGAAACATTTTTCACTACTGCTAGGGAGAGGCTCTAGGGAATTCTGAATATTTATCCCTGTGCCCTTAGGGAAATATGTATTCAGTTCAGGTCTTTGATTCCACTTGAATCAATAAAACAAATATTTGTATAGTCAGTTTTTGAGTAACTCAGCCTAAGGAAGAAACTTACTTTAAAAAGTAACCAATCCCTTTATATCCCCTAGGATGACTATGGTCGAAAACACAAAGTAACAAGTGTTGGCAAGGGTTCAGAGAATTGCAACCTTTGTGTACTGCTGGTGGGAATGTGAGAGGGCAGCTGCTATAGAAAACTATGGTTTCTCAAAAATATTAAACCTAGGATTACCATAGTCCAGCAATTCCACTTCCAAGTATACACCTAAAGTGATTGGAAGCAAGGACTCAGGGACATTTGTGCAGCATTATTCACAGGAGCCAAAAGGAAAAGACAACCCAAACATCCATTGACATAGGGATAAATAAGCAAAATTTGGTCATATATGTAATGGAATGTTATTCAGCCTTAAAAAGGAAAGGGTTTCTGACACATGGTACAATGTGAAAATGCAAACCAAAACCACAATGAGATTTTTTAAAAACAGGGTCAAATCCCTATATAATATATACTGTATATTATCTATATAATATATACTAGAGGCCTAATGCACAAAATTCATGCAAGGGGCTCGGCCCTTGCAGCCCCAGCTGCCCCGGCCAGCCCTTGCGGGTCTGTGCAGCTCCAGCTTCATCCAGAAAGTCGTCTGGACGGTTGTTCTGCTGTTCAGTCTAAGCTCTTTATTATATAGGATGTTATATGTATTGTATATATATATTTCAGAGAAAGAGACATCAATGATGAGAGAGGATCATTGATCAGCTGCCTCTTGCATGCCCCACACTGGGGATAGAGCCTACATTCCAGGCATGTACCCCGACCAGGAATTGAACAGTGACCTCCTGGTTCATAGATCAACACTCAACCACCAAGCCATGCCAGTCACAAAGAGATTTTACCTGACATCTGACTACCATCAAAAAGACAATCAAGAACAAGAGTTGGTAAGAATCTGGAGAAAAGCCAACCCTTATACACTGTTGGTGGGAATGTAAATTGGTGCTGCCACTAAGGAAAATACTATGAAGTATCCTCAAAAAGTTAAAAATAGATCTACCACATGATCCAGCAATTCCACTTCTGATTATATGTCCAAAAGAAATGAGAAAGGATATAGAAGAGATAACAGACATATCCATATTCATTGCAGTATTATTTATAATAGCCAAGCCATAGAAACAAATAAGTGTTTGTTTCAATAGATGAAGGGTAAAGAAGATACTAGAGTTTATGCACTAGAGGTCCAATGCATGAAGATTCGTGCAAGAATGGGCCTTCCTTCCCCTAGCTGCCAGTACTGCCTTCACTCTAGCTGGGAGTCGCCTTTCCACCTTCCCACACTGCCCAGAGGCCCCGAGTGGCTGGGATGGTGAGGAGTGGCTGCTTGGTGTCTGCATATGCAAATCAGCACACCATCTATGTTAGGTTAATTTGCATACTCACTCCTGATTGGCTGGTGGGCATCGTGAAGATACAGTAAATTTGCATCTTTCTTTTTTATTAGTGTAGATTAAATATTATTCAGCCATGCGAAAGAAGGAAATCCTTACATTTGTAACCACATGGATCTCCCTTGAGGGCATTATGCTAAGTGATATAAGGCAAAGAAAGACAAATATTGCATGGTATCACTTGTATGTGTGGAATCCTTTTTTTTTTTTTTTTAGTCAAATTCATAGAAACAGAAGGTAGAAAAGTGTTTGGCAAGGGCTGGGGTTGGGGGAAATGAGGATAAGTTGGGAAAAGGGTACAAACCCCCAGCTGTAAAATGAAAAGATCTGTGGATCTAATGCATAACATCATGACTATAGCTATAAAACTCTATGGTTTAATTGACATTTGCAGAGAGAGTAGAACTGAAGTGTTCCCATCAAAAAACAAACAAAGAAGTTCTGCATAAAAGATTCCAGGTGTTTCTCATGCCCTTTGAAGTCTGAAGAACACAGCTGTTGAGCAACCTATTCTTTCTTTCCCATGCACTCGCCACTGGACGAGGAGAAGCCATGATTTTAGAAGTGTTCAGCACATCCCAGGGAGGGGACTTGGCCCTTTAAGGCTGGATGGGCTTTGTATGGACAGGCATAAGCCAGGACAAAGTTCCAGAGAGATAGAATGGTTTATACAAAGAAAAAAAAATGTGAACAGAGATTAGACAACTTTGAAGTCAAGGATGCATGAAGGGGAGTAGAAGAGATAAGGTTGGAAAAACCCTGAATAAGAGGCCAAAGTATTTATTCAGGAGTGCAGTGTTTTCTCTCACTTGTTCATGTTGAAATCCTGATATATTTCATTCCATCGACCAAAAGAGAGATCACTTTTTTAAGAAAGATACAACTGACATGCATTATACACATCACCACTAGCAGCACATGTGCTCGAGAGAAAATCAAGCTGCTGAAGTGAACGCAATCTGGCTTTTACCGAATCTTCATCATTATTTATTTGCTGCTTGTTGGTGCAGTTGGTCATCTGCTAATGCTAGCAGATAAAAGCCTGGATCTTTACAACAGTGGGAAAACAAGCCTGGGGTAGAGGGGAACCTTAGAAGTTGAAGAAATACTACCCATTAATTTTCCTTTTCTCTCTAACTTGGAAAAAGGTCATGGTTATTTGATCTGAGGACAGACCACCTTGGTTCAGCTCATTGAACATCAAGCTTCCCAGGGACTATGGATTAAGCCCTCCTGTGGACCATGGGAAGCAAGGCCCAGAAGGATAAAAGTGTGCACTTGGGGCAGATTACTCTGGTAACTGTATATAGGATTGGTTGTTGAAGGCAGCCACCAAAAGACAGGGAGATCAATTAGTGGATGATAGCAATAAACAGCAGTAATCCAGACTTCAAATGAAGTAATAGGACCTTATGTTTACACAGTATTCTATGTTATACAAATTCTTTTCATAGACACTCCTTAAAGCCATTACGTGAGGTAGGAAGACCTAAAAAACACACAACCACAGTGGAAGTTTAATTTGAAAGGTGACTATGTGGGAGATATTTTTAAAAATGAGCATTTGACAGGACTGTGTGAGTGGTTTGGTGGTGGGGACAGGAGTGGGAGGGAAGAGAGAGGAGCCAAAGATGATCCCAATGTTTTTGAATTTAGGTGAGGATGTTGCTGTTACTAACACAAACCTAGAGGAAAAGCTAATTTGAATGGGGGGGGGGTGGTAGGTGATAATGGTAAATTTTGAAATAATGTCAAACTGATAGAAAAGTTATACCAAAAGGATACCTCAAAATGTTAGTAATAGCAACTATTCCCTTTGCCCAGAGACTCATTCAACTGACGCCTGTCTTCACAGTCACATCCTTTAGAGCAAGAGGATTCACAGGGGATCCCACATTGCACCCAATCCTCACAGCTTTCAAATCTTCTTCAATCCAGAGATGTTCTTCGATTTCCCTTTCCTTTCATGGCCTTGACTTTTTATTAGTAGTAGTAGTACTACTACTACTCTAGGCTGTTTTGTAAACTGTCCCTCAGCTAGGATTTGCCCCAAGTTTCTTCATAATTAGACCCAGATGATGCACCTTTCAACTGGAATATCACAGAAGTGACTAGGTTCTCATGGCGTCATCTATCAGACCGCACACCTGTCACTTATCTCAGGTACATTTATCTCATTACTTTGGTGTTAACTTCCATGACTTGATTAAAGTGGTATTTTCCGGTTTTCCCCGCAGTAGAGTTTCCCCCTACCCCCTCTCTAATGACTGAAATATTTTGTGAGTATATGGAAAGGGTGTTGGCAAGGCTGGCTTCATGACCATGTTGCCTGTGTAGGTGTACTGAGTCTCATGCTTAGAAGGGTCTCAGGTTGTCTTTTGTTTGTTTTTAATCTCACCTTTTTCCTTTTTTTTTTTTTTTAAGAAAGTGGAAGATAGAGAGAAAAAGATAGAGAGAAATGTCTATGTGAGAGCAACACATCAATTGATTGCCTGTTGCACGAGCCCCCTTCACGGCCCAGGCAACGGAAGCACATGCCCTTGATGGGAATCAAACCCAGAACCCTTTGGTCTGCAGGATGACACTTTATCCACTGAGCCAAACAGGCTAGGACAGAAGGGTCCCAGGTTTGGTTTGCTTTTTGCTTAGCTCCCACAGTGAAGGAAGGAAGAGGGGCAGGAAGGTGGGAAAGAAGGAAAGGACAAGCAGGCAGGCATTCCACGTTTGATTTGGCACCTGTGAGTTGCCAGGACACCCAAGAGTTAGAAAAGCAAAGCCAGGGTTTGGGAGGAAAATCTGGGCTGGAGGTAAAGGCTGGGGTGTGATGTGCACAAGGGGTGACTGAAGTGGGGAGGACAATGTCTCCAAGAAAATGAGAATGGACATGAGGAACCCGGGACCTAACCTTTGGAAGACACACGATGAGGAGCAGAAAAAGAAAGGGAAGCCAGCAGAGGACTTCAACACATCAGAGAGCGAGGGAAATCCAATGGTGCGATGTTACAGAAATTGAAGGAAAAGAGCAGTCCGCACGCTCCTTAAAAGGAGCTGGCTGACTAAAAGATCCTTGGTTCTGAGAACTAGCCACATGAAGAGATTATCTGTTTGTTCTTTTAGGCATTCAATAAACACTAGTGCGGGAGAGGGGGAATTAGGCCCCAGGTTTGAGGATAGAGAAGAGGGCTGGCAAGGTGGGCTTCCTGAGTGTACCACCAAGGTAGGCACACAGGGTCCTGCGCTTGGAAGAGTGTCAGGCTTGGCCTCCCTGCTGTCAAATTCTTACTATCTGAGCAAGAGGTGCTGCACTTTCATTTTGCACTGCACCCTGCCCATCCCGTTAGCTGGTCCTGGGTGAGGGAGAACAGTAAACGCGTCTTCCCTTCAGGAAGATGTGTTGGTGAGAGTGAGAGGCCAGGATCGTGTCCTAGTGGCAAAGTAGAGTTAAAATGTGACTTAGCTTTGGGTATGTGTGTTGGCAAACGGCAGAGGGTGGTGGGAGGAGATTACCGAAACCGGTGGAGATTTACAGCAGGGATCCAGGAGTTCAAGGCCCCCGGTGAGTCAGATTTAGCCTTGGCCTGGAGGAAGGTAGAGGCAGAACGCCAGCCGAGGCAAAGAAGGTGGGGGGACAGGCTGAGGACGAGCAAGTGCCAACAAAAAAACCTGGTCTGGTGCCTGGAACTGAGCGTGCCTTAAGATCGAAGAGGCCCCTGGAGAGCCGCGGGACCAGGCTCCAGGGCGCGCAGGGGGAGAGGCCGCGTGGCCTCCGGACCCGCGCCAGAGCGCGCGCACCGCGCGACAGCGTGGTTCCGAGCCTCTGGCCCAGCACGCCGGTGGGACAAAGGGGCCGAGCGGGCGGCGGGGAAGGCCGTGCGTCTCGGCCGCGGCCAGGATCGGGTCCCCCGGGCCTCCGATCCGTCCTCTCCGCCAGGCACGGAGCCCCCGAAGAGGCGGCCCCCCCTCCTCCCCGCGGTCCCCGCCCGCAGGCCGCGCCAGGGGTGGCGCAGGAAGGCCTCCGTGGGCCCGCGCACGTCCGAGCCGCCCTCCGTCCGGGCTTCGAGCGCCCAGAGACAGGGTGGAGCGAGGAGCCTCGCTCCCCGTCCTCGGCTCCTGCGACTCCGCCGGCCGCATCCAGGCCGTAGGCGCGGGGCCCGGGAGGGGACAGGGCCCGGGACGCCGCTCGGCCGCGGCGCGTGGCCTCCCGCTCCAGGGCAGGGCAGGGCCCGACCGGGCGGGGCGGGCAGCGCGCCAGCAGGAGGCCGCCAGCCCCAACGGGGCCTTTGCATTAAGCGGCCGAGCGCTGCGAGGAGGCGGCCCCGACACAGCTGCTGGGAGGGCGGGCGAGTCAGAACTGCCTCCTCGGCCCTGGCGGCGAGGGGGAGCGGGGGGAAGAGGGGGAGAGGGGGCGGGAGGACGGCGCAGAAACCAGTCCCAGCCGGACGCCGCCCTCCTCTGCTCGCCTAGGCCTCTCACCGCTTCCTTCCAGCAGCCTCGTGCTGGGCTACGTGCCTGAAGGCCCCGTGCAGCCTTCAAAACTTTTAAGAGGGGCGCCTGGAGGAAATGAGCCTGATTCAAAGCTTTGAGGAGGAAACTGAGGACGTTGGAGGTCGGTTTCAACCTTCGTCTGCAAAGCAGTAGGTGCTTACTGCATAAACTGTGGCAAATGCAGAAAAGTGTAAATATTTAGACAAAAAAAAAGCACCCTAATTCCACTCCCCACAAGCAAACACTTTTGCATATTGCAATATTTCTGTTGCTATGTATATTTTCTTTTACATAAGAGAATTTGGTATTGAATTCATGCACATTATTCAGTATCTTGCTTTTTATGCTTAATGTCTTATAAACATTTCCCATTTCCTTGAACACATCAGAAACATTTGTAATGGTTCTATACTAACATTGCATAGCTAGAACAACATGTAACCATTTTCATTTTTTTTAAAAAAATGTATTTTATTGATTTTTTTACAGAGAGGAAGGGAGAGGGACAGAGAGCTAGAAACATCAATCAGCTGCCTCCGGCGCACCCCCCACTGGGGATGTGCCCACAACCAAGGTACATGCCCTTGACCAGAATCAAACCTGGGACTCTTCAGACCGCATGCCGACACTCTATCCACTGAGCCAAACCGGTTTTGGCACCGTTGTCATTTTTAAAGGTCCAAAGGATACAAATATTTCCAAAGTTCTTAATTATTCATATTAAATGGTTCCTCAGAAACTCTGAACTAATTTATATTTGTTCAGTTGGACTGGACACCGGAATGTTGATCAGAGATTGACACCGGACCTTGAATAGGTAAACCCTTCTCTCTATCTAGGCTCCAAACCTCTGCTCTGCCTTCCAGGGTGCCAGCTTGATCCCTGGTGGGCATACAGGAGGCAGCTGATCAATATTATGCCCTCACATCGATGTTTCTCGCCCTCTTCCTTTAAAAATCAGTACAAAAATCTTTAAACACAAACCAACCACAACAAAACTGGCACCACCCACGTAACTTAAAAAGGGAAGAGGATTCAGCCAGAAATCTCTCCTCTAGAACCTTATCCTCCCCCGCCACCAGGTGAGGCTCATCAGTATGTTCCCTTAGGAGCCTCATTTGGTACAGATATAATGGCTCCCATAGGGCCAGGTCAGTAAGACATCAAAGCTTAGATGTTAAATAATTATTTCTATTAAGAATCCCCTGCAGGCCCTGACCAGAATGCTCAGTTGGTTAGCGTGTTGTCCCAATACTCCAAGGTTGCAGTTCAATCCTTGGTCAGGGTACATACAAGAATTAACCAATGAATGCATAACTAAATGGAACAACAAATTGATGTTTCTTTCTCTCTTTCTAAAATCTTTTTTTTTTTTAAAGAATCCCTTGCAGTAACAATCTAAGTGCTTATCAGCAGACGAATAAAAGATGTGATGCAGCCGAAACCAGTTTGGCTCGGTGAATAGAGCATCAGCCTGCAGACTGAAAGGTCCCAGGTTCGATTCCCGTCAAGGGCATATACCTTGGTTGCAGGCACATCCCCAGTAGGGGACATGGAAGAGGAAGCTAATTGATGTCTCTCTCTCATCAATGTTTCTAACTCTCTATCTCTCTCCCTTCCTCTCTGTAAAAAATCAATAAAATATATTTTAAAAAAAAGATGTGATGCACACATACATGATGGAATATTATCCAACCATGAGAATGGAGGAAATCCTGCCATTGGTGAAAACATGGATGGACTTTGAGAACATTATGGTAAGTGAGTCAGTCAGAGAAAGACAAATACTGTGAGGTATCACTTATATGCAGAACCTAAGAAAAGTCAAACTTGTAATGACAGAACAGAATGGTGGTTACCAGGGATTGGGGGGTGAGGGAATAGGAAAGATGTTATTTTAGGTATACAGATTTGCAGCTAGTAGACAAATAAGTCCTTGAATTCTAATGCTTAGTATAGTGATTATAGACAACAATAGTATATTATAGACATCAAACTTGTTAAGAGACTAGATCTTAATTATTCCCACTTTAAAAATGAAGTGATAATTATATGTAGTGATAGAGGTGCTAGTTAATGCTACAATGGCAATCCTATCTATAATAATAAAAGCGTAATATGCTAATTAGACCAGACAGGCAGAAGACCTTCCCGAGGAAGCTGGGTCTGCGAGGGCTGAGGCAAGCTGCCGTGGCTTCGGGGGCCATGCCCTTGCACAAATTTCATGCATTGGGCCTCTAGTTGTAATATATAAATGTATCAAATCAATATGTTATACACCTCAAACTTAACAAAATGTTATATGTCCAATATATTTAAATCTAGGATCCCTAGAGTAACTAGGATCTTAGAGAATAAAATAAATTAGAGAGAGCCAGAGATTGAGCATTGACCTATGAACCAGGAGGTCACGGTTCAGTTCCCAGTCAGGGCACATGCTGGGGTTGCAGGCTCAATTCTCAGTAGGGGGCGTGCAGGAAGCGGCTGATCAATGATTCTCTTGTCATCATTGATGTTTCTCTCTCTCCCCCTTCCATCCTCTCTGAAATCAATAAAAACATATTTTAAAATAAATTACAGAGAAAAGAAGCAGAATTTTACATACAAATGACCTCACTCTCAGCCCCATCCCGCACAAAAATCAAAATTACATGGGCAAGTGCTATAATAATGGAAAACGCAAAATGCCAACTGTGTGTTTCAGGGAACCATCCCCTGGAAAACCAAGTGCCTCTCCACTCAGGACTCTGTCCAGTCGCAGTCCTGGGAGAGTGAATCCCCAGATCTGAGTGGCTGAAGGGACTCGGAGTGACTTTTTGGGAGCTTGGGCACTGCCCTCTAAGAATAAGTAATAGCAGGTATTCTGTCGAGCACTAGCGTGCATGCTCTGAGTATTAGGTGATAACCACCCTCACTTTACAGATGAGGAAAATGAAGCTCAGATTGGTCTGATTCTTTGATATTATGAAACTAGTAGCACGTGTTGCTTTCTCTCTCTCTCTCCCTCCCTCCTTTGCAACTGTGGAGAGAATAGACCTGATCTTTTTCTTATATTTTAAACCCTGGGTCAGTATAATCATAGCATAGCACTGATAGGATCAAAACATGCAGTAGCAGCAACCACTTTTCATTTGTTTACTTGTTTGGCTGCAGATTTGTTATCACGTGATTTTACCATACTCTACCCATTAAGCTGGCCTGCTTCCATAGGCCATAAATTCACCTCACTCTCCCTACACACCTGGAGCCTCCTGTTTTGCCCTTAAGTTTGAAGCCATGACAGTATCCCCCCTTCCCTGGGGGGCATATGTTCCAAGACCCTCAGCGGATGCTGAAACAATGGATGGCACCAAACATGACATATACTGTCCCCCCCCCATACAAACATAAAGTTTAACTTACAAATTAGGCATAGAAGGGCTTTCACAACAATAACTAATAATAAAACAATTGTGAATGGCTTTAGGGCCATTATTAAATAAAATGAGGGTTACTTACACACAAGCACTGGGGTACTTCCCAGTCAATCTGATAACGGGGACAGCTACTAAGCTACTATTGGGCGGATGGCATATACAGGGTGGATAACACAAAGGGATGATTCATGTCCCGGGCGGATGGAGCAGGACGGTGCGAGATTTCATCACACTACTCAGAACAGTGCGCAATTTAACACTATTAATTATTTATTTCTGAAATTTTCCATTTAATATTTACAGGCGTAGTCGGCTGTGGGCAAATGAAACCACAGAAAGTAAAACCGCAGATAGGGGGGATTACAGTATATTCACATGCTTTTCTTGCATCTCCCATCTGGGGGGGGTGGGGGTGTCCCTCAGCCTGCCCTGCACCCTCTTGCAGTCTGGGAGCCCTTGTGGGGTGTCTGACTACCGATTTAGGCTTGCTCAACTTAGTTCTGCCAAGGACATCCTTAGCACTGAATATTTCTTGCCACTCCCATCTGGCCTGCATCGTTTCTGTTGAGAAATCAGCTGACAGTCGTATGGGTGCTCCCTTGTAGGTAATAAACTGTTTTTCTCTTGCTGCTTTCAATATTCTCTCTTTGTCTTTTGCTCTTGGCATTTTAATTATGATGTGTCTTGGTGTGGTCCTCTTTGGATTCCTTTTATTTGGGGTTCTGTGTGCTTCCTCGACTTGTAAGTCTATTTCTTTTACCAGATGTGGGAAGTTTTCAGTCATTATTTCTTTAAACAGGTTTTCAGTATCTTGCTCTCTCTCTTCTTCTGGCACCCCCACAATTCTGATGTTGGTACGCTTGAAGCTGTCCCAGAGGCTCCTTACATTATCTTCACATTTTTGGATTCTTTTCTCTTCTTGCTTTTCCAGTTGAATGTTTTCTGCTTCTTTATATTTCAAATTTTTGACTTGATCCTTGCCTTTCTCTAGTCTGCTGTTAGTACTCTGCCTAATAGTTTTCATTTCAGTCAGTGTCTTTATCATCTTCTCTTGGGTCTCACTAAATTTATCCATCTTTTCTAGCATATTCTTGCAAAACCTTATAAGCGTGGTTTTGAACTCTATATCCAGTCGTTTTTTTTCCTCCATTTCTTTTGCTTGTAATCCCTTCCCTTGTCTCGGCATTTTCACTGTGCCGGGGAAGCTTCTGTGCTGGATTCAGCCGAAGAAGCCTCTGCTGAGCTTGGGAGGGTGGAGTCTCAGGGCTTAAGGGACCGCCTTGCCTTCCAGTCGGCCCCGCCCTCCACGGCCCCTGAGTCTCACGTGACTGGGTAATGGCTGGAGCGGTCCTTGTGCGCGCACCCGCAGCGCCTCCAACCGCTGCCTTTCCGGCTCCCCTGCGCACCAGGACCACACGAGTCTAGGTCCCCAGGGTTTCGCCCAAAACAGGGGCCCAGTGGACTCAGAAGTGGTGCAGTTGGGAGGGTCTGTCTCCCGCCCACTCGCGAAAGCCAGCGGCACAATCAGCAATCCGTCCTCCGCCTGGTGCCGTGCGCGACCAGACCTCCGATCCTTTGCGACTCCCCCAAATTCCCGTGCACTTCTCCCTTTTCACAGTCCAAACTCCCCCCGTATGAGTTTCGGCTGGATCTGGGGTTTAGTGTCGTAAGATAAGGGGTTCAATGCCGTTGGGAGTCTCCGTTTCCCTCCCGCCAGAGAAAGCCAGCCAGGTACTCCGGCACCCGCTCTCTCAGCGCGCGTCTCCGTACCTCAGCTTTTTGCAGCTCCTCTGGGTCTCCGTGAGCCCCTCTCTTTCCCTCTAGTTGTAGAACTTCCACTCAGCCAGCTTTCCTGTGGTTCTGGATGGTGTCCGTTCTGTCTTTTAGTTGTAGTTTTGAAATTGTTGTGCGAGGCAGCAGTATAGGTGTTTACCTATGCCGCCATCTTGGATTTTTTTTTGGGTTATATTTTTATGTAAGTTATATATTGTTTCGTTTCTGCAGTTTGCCTCCTTCCTTTTTAAATAAGTATTAATGCATACAGAGAGATACAGTTGTCAAAAGTGTACCATTTGATTAATTTTCCCAAACTGAACACATCCAGTGACTTGCATTCAAATCAAGAAAAAACATTTCCATCACTCCACAAGCCCCCTTGTGTAGTTTTTTTTGTTATTATTCTTTCTTTCCTCTTTTCATAAATTTGCCTAATGTGAAATGGATTTTTGTTTTATTTAAAGGTGGCACATTCCGCAGCTTCCTGGCATGCAGATAATAGGAGAAACATTTTTTTTTTCTTATAAGGCCAATTTAAAATCAAGTGCATTAAAATGCGGGCTTGTTAGGAGAAAACTTGAGGGTAGATTCATATATATTTAAAGTTGGAAGAAGACTTTGGGAAGAGGAGACTATGGGCAAGGTGTTGTACCTCTCCAGTAGCACGTGTAGAACTGGAACCCTCCCAATCACCCAGCATTATTTCTTATTAATATTATGTAAACAGCCATGACAGAGAATGGAGAGGTACTAAGAAGATTTCCCATGGAGAGCTGAGTAATAAAACTGTGAATGAGGATACAAGTGGTTCCCCATACTACTGGAGAGAACTCTGCTGCCCTCTGATTGCTTCCTGAATATTGTCTGACAGGTTCCTTAATCCTCTGGTTCCCAAATTGTGTGCGGAGGCACCCCAGTGCCACAGAAAATGCCCAGCGGCACCTCGGGATATTTTTAAATTTTGAAGGAAACACACAGTGATACTTGATATCTGTGGCACACTGCCTGAGCTATTAATGAAAGTTTCAGTGTTAGATTGTATCACATTCCTTTTGATGACATCCTTCCTATCCTTATGGAGTTGGCGTTTTGGTGGACGCTTTGTTAAAAAGAAATTGGTTGGGGAAAAGGAAAGGAAGGAGGTTGTGTGCAATCTGATTCCAAGGTTTGAGAGGTGTCCCACATGTGCATAAATTGCATTAGAAAGTGATTGTAGTTATTTAAGAATAAAAAATATCAGTCTTTTTCAATTTAGGTGTATATTATTTTTGAAAGCAACCACTAAATTGTTAAGACATAAATACTAATTTAAATTGTTTGGCTCTAACTAATTGATAGATGTACTCTTTATGTATTTCTTTTGGCCTAGGGTTTCTGTGAAACTTTGCCTTAGGCATAAGGTTAGGGTAGATCAGGTTCTTCAAGTTTCTGGTAATTCAGCATCTTTAGTACTATTTGTTCAACTGGAGGCTGCTGGTAGACCAGAATGATTTTATTTGAAAATCAGTCTAGAATGACTTTATTTATTTATTTTTAAAATATATTTTATTGATTTTTTACAGAGAGGAAGGGAGAGAGAGAGAAAGTCAGAAACATCGATGAGAGACACCGATCAGCTGCCTCCTGCACGCCCCCCACTGGGGATGTGTCCGCAAGCAAGGTACATGCCCCAGACCGGAATCGAACCCGGGACCTTTCAGTCCGCAGGCCGACGCTCTATCCACTGAGCCAAACCGGTCTCGGCAAGAATGACTTTATTTTTAATTAAAAATTTTTCAGATAAAATCATTGATTTTAGAGAGGAGGAAAGGAGAGAGAAAAACATCAATTTGTTATTCCACTTATTTATGCATTCATTGGTTGATTCTTATATGTGCTCTGACTGGGAATAGAACCCACAACCTTGGGATACACTCTAACCAACTATATTTCCAGGCCAATCTTAAAATAATTGTATTTAGATGAGGAAACTAAGTCTTAGAAAGTAACTTGATGTAGGTTATCCAGTTTGGGCAGATCCAGGGTTTATGGGGGCCTGAAGCTTACGCAATTGTTGGAGCCCCCTTTAAGAACAATAATGCACAATCAGAGATTCAAAACTGGGCTGAGGGCTTGCCAGGGGCCCATGCAGGTGAGAGATTGTGAAGCTTAAGGTTAATTCGCTTCAGGGAAATCTGTCTGCCGGGGCCACCAGCTAGCTAGTAAGAGGTGGAAATGGAATTCAGACACAGCTTTGTCTGCCTCTAAAGGCACAAAATGGGAATCTCCTTTCCTGAAGACAAGGATAGAAAACCAGGGACATGAAAGCACTTCTAGAAATGTGAGCCTAGCTGGGTCATGGGTCCCTCCCTAAGAAGGAATCTGAGAGTGGGAACACAATGCCTGTATCTTCTCATTAGAGTTGTGACAGGTGCCTGGAGGGAAGGGCTTTGGCAGCACTTCTGGCGCCACCTCTGCCTAGCTCCCTGATCCGTGAACGTTACCTACCATCTCTGGGTGTTACTGGAGCAACAATGTCCACAGTCCACAAGGCAGTGAGATGAAAAGAGAGATCACAAATGCAAGTGCCGGTCTACAGCAGGCACCCGCCTCCCTCTCCTATCTCTGCTCCCACACAGAAATCATGGGCATTTGAAGATGAAATAAATATAGACGAACACTGCTAGAGGTTTCCTTCGTGTGGGGGTACGTTGATTAAATGCACATATATGGCAAGCAACTGCCTAAAAAATGCAAATCAGGCCAGAGATTTGTGTGATATCTTGTCTTGGCTCAGTGTGTATTTTCAGGGGTTCCCCATTATCCACAGACTACGTTGAAAACTTCTTATCCTGGTATTTAAAATGTCCTCAACTCTAACCTCAATTTAGCCTTCTAACATTTCCCCCCACAATTATCCAACCCTACCTCTCTTCTCACCAGACTGGTTTCCTCACTGGCCTTTTAATGTTCACCACGGGTTAGCAGAAGCCACGCCCCCTGCCCGGAATTCTTTCTCCTTTCCACAATCCTGAGTCCCATTCACCTTTCAGGACCAGTGCAAGCCCCCTCTGGGCCGTGAGTATTTTGTCTGTGATCCCAGCCCCTGGGGATTCCCCTGCTCTTAATTCCTACCACTAGTCCCATTTGTACCATGCATTCAGTTCTTACCTCACACAGCCTCATTTTGTTTTATGGCTTTTAGGGAGTTTGCTTTTCCTTTCAATTGCATTGTAAGTTCAGTGCGGTGTCATGGAAATAACATCAGACCGTAGGCAGAGACTTGGCTTCTGTTTCTAACTTGCTCTACAACCCCAGGCAAATAGTTTCCTTTAACTTAGAAGTGAGGGGTTTGGATATGGCAACTCTTTTAAGATTCCTTTCCTTAAAATTAGGGCCTTTTTTTCCAAGGTCCAATTCAATGAAATGCATGTATAATTTCTTTTAAAGGACATTGAAAACATTTGCTGATCACTTATTCCCAAAGCACCGAGCTAAATCTAATGGATAAATAAATGTAAACAAAAACGCAGGGCTTACTCTCAAGGAACTTGCAAGGGAAAACTAGATATCCATAATCAATTGTGTGATTTATTGAATGGGGTCAGGAGGTGAAAGGTCAGGCTCTGGTGGCGCATCTGACATTCTGTCTGATGAATGCCTCTGTCACCCTAACTCGACTATTTGGCCCTGGGGCTGACTTCATTCTCTGAATCCTATCTTTCCTCCTTTCCCAGCACCCCACTATTCATATCTTACAAGGGCATAACTCAGGTCCCCTCCCTCCATACTCCCTTCAGCCCCCTACCCTGGCCTCTGTTCTCACTAGGCCATACATCCTGTTCCCCTTGGCTGAGACGTCAGCAGTACTACTGTCAACTTGGGGATGTCCCAGTGAACGGGACTACCCTGCCCTCTGCTCTTCCTTTCACTATCTCCCCCTGAACTCAGTCCTCCAAAGCTGAGCCTGGCCTGCAAGAAGAATCTGGCTGCAATCACAGTGGGAGGCATCAGGAAAGAGAGACAGAACATCAAGAGACCCGGCATAGTGGCTAACCCAGAGCGATTTCTTGGAGGGCTTTATTAATAGGGGAAGAGCTGACCTGAACACTGCCTATGTTAACTCGTTTGATCCTCACATCTCTAAGAGATGGTCACTATCATTTTCCCGCATTTACAAATAAGGAACTGGGGGCAGAGAGAAACCTAATGGCTTGCCCAAGATAGCCAGCAAGTGGAGATAGGACTGGAATTCCGTCTGGCTCCACAGTCCACTCTCCCAACCTCTAGCTGCAACGGCCTCTTTTCCGTCCTCGGTAAAGGGTTTCTGCCAGCTATGACCTGGAGACAGACGGAAGGTAATGGGCACGTACATCTTCCTTGGGGGAGAGGGGCATGTGGAAGGCGCTAACAGGATAACCAAGACGGGAGCGCCAGGCGTCCGGGTGGTGGGCGCATCTGACCCAGAAAGGCCGGCGCGGGTGCAGAGAGAGAAGAAGGCCCTGGCAACAGGAGGTCCGAGTTCCGCTCTTGGCTCTGAGCTAGGGAATCTTTTCACCTTTCTGAACCCCAAGTTTCCCCACCTTTAAAGGAGCAGAAAGGTTAAGGGAGTTGGGCTGGGGAGCTCCCCGGGGGACCGCCTGCATCCCGGTGACGGAGAGGTCAGGCCGAGGTGGGAGGACCGTACAATATAGGTCTGTGTGCAGGAGGACGCCCCGTGGGCGGAGGCAGGAAGGGGTGTGTTGACGCAGCAGGGGCTGGTGAGTCTGTGCGGTTCTGTGGAGCGGGCAGGAAACTTCAGGAAGGCGCTCAGCCCAGTGGGGCTTGGAGGAGTGGGGGGCGAGCCCGCTGCGCACGGAGGCTGCGTGGGGAGGCGCAGCCACGGTGACTAAGTCATCGGCAGGCCTCGTGCAGCGCGCCGGGCGACGGGCCAGAGCGGGGCCCCAGGCGGGCCGGAGGAGGGCGGGCGGGCGGGCGGGCCGGGCGAGCTCCGGGGAGTGGGGAGGCGAGGTCGGGCCCGCGCCGCCCGCCGCCGCCGCCGCCGCCGCCGCCCGGCCCGCTGGGCCCCGCCCACAACACGAGTCACGTGTGCTCCGCGAACCCTCCCTGGGCGCGGGCTGGGGGCGCGCGGGTGGGTGGGGAGCGGTGTCCGGAGGGAGAACGCTCGGTGGGGCGGGCTGGGGAGTGGGCACCGGGCCCGGGCAAGGCCAGGGCAGGCGGATGCCTGGAGGGCTAAGGCGGGCGGCCGGGCGGCGCGGGGCGGGGCCTGTCGTGAGGGGCGGGGCCTGTTGCTGGGGCTGGCGCAGGAAACGGGGAGGAGAGGCGGGCCTACAGGCTGCCAGTTCGGGCTGCTTGTTTACTCCCGGCGGGGGAGCTTTAACCCGGAGGGCGGGAGGGAGAGAGAGAAAACGCGGACTGGATTCCCGAGCCGCTGCAACAGGAGGGGCGGAGAGGGGTGAAGGAGGGGACTGCAGCGGGGGTGCCCAGGCCGCTGCGTTCCTGGAAGGAGCCAGCTAAAGACGCCCTGGATACTTGAATTTTTTTTTTTTTTTGGTGTGTGTGTGTTTTAAATTTCCTAGCCTGTTCTAGCGCTCCCTCCTACTCCCCTTCTATCCTGCGGGCGCGCGCTCACACACACACACACACACACACACACACACGCACACACGCACACACACACGTTGGTGTAGGGTGTGCATGACCGCAATCCTGTCGGCCTTGACTTAGTCCCGGAGTGGGCTCCCCAGAGGAGAAGGCTCTGCGTACGTGCGCACAGGGATCCCTGCCTGTGAGGTGGTTGGGTGCGTGTTGTTCTTCAGTGGGGCTCTGCCACTTTCCTTAATCCAGGAAATGATTCAGTTGCAGTATCGTCATAATATTTTGTGTGCCTACGTGTGGCTGCAGTTACACAAATAAGTTAATTTTAGTCAGGAGGCATTCCAGCTTCGAGAGCTTCATTTTCTAACTTGTAATGCTAGATGGCAAGGCTCTTCCCTAAAGCGTCGAGTTCCATAAATATATTGGCATAAAAACAGAGGACGTGGGCACTGTGGCACAGTGCCTTCCTCCGCTAAGGCAGTTTTTCATTATCTGAAAAATCATCTGGTATCTAAAAAGATACAGTGCAACATATAATGTAATATTGTGATTAGTAATGACCATGTAACCATTTTATTCAGGAAGAATTGAGGCTCACAAAGACACTGGTGGCTTGCCAGAAGTCAAATGGCTAGTCAAAGAGCACAGCCACCCAAGGGCTTGGAATCCCAAACGTGTCCTCTTCTCCCTCCCTCCCCCTGTGTAGTAGACATATGTAATTTTCTCTGTCCATTCATTCCTTTGGGACATCAGTCCTATTCCCTGTGGTTTAATAAAGATTCAAAATTATAGAATCCCATCCGTCTGGCAACTGTAGTCCGAAAGGGTGAACATTTTAATGGCAAATAATCAATTAGAATCTTTCTCTGGAACTAATATATGAATGAACATGAGAGAGAAAAAATTGTTTTCTGTTGGTGTTACTAAATCGGGATGTCATAGTTGGTAGTTGTCAGCAAAAGTCTTCCTAAGTATAGAAGAAAAGCTCTTTTTGGGGGGGTGGATTGTGGGGAGCTCTTTTGAAATAGAAAAGAATGGGACTCAGAAGAAGGGGCAAACGGAAATGAACAGATTTAGAGCACAAACTCTGATATCTTTCTTTAAACCTTGGATCCAGCTGTGTCTGTGGCCAGTACAAACTCCTCGATCTCCCAGTTAAGTGAGCCAACACATCCATTTTTGTTGCTTACGCTAGCATGAATTGAGTTCCTGTCACTTGTCTCCAAAGAGAGGCCTGACTAATAAGTTTGGCACCATGCTATTTATTTATCCTTCAGAAAATAATGGAAGTTGGGTGCTGGCCACAACTATCACTTCTTAAGTGTTCTAGTTCCCATGAGTCATACCAAGTGTGAGTTCCACGAATCTGAGTAGACAGAAGAACACATAATTCTCCCTCCATACTGTTATATGATAAACAGGACACAGTTCACCAAATCCAAGTTAGAAGTTGCATAGATAACATTTCACCTTGGGATACTGTGATGATTGAATCATGAAGAGGATGAGATTGAGGGTTTTTTAATACTGTATATATTTTTGTTGATTTCAGAGAGGAAGAGAGAGGGAATAAGAGACAGAAATGTCAGTGATGAAAGAGAATCATTGATCAGCTGCCCCCTTTATGCCCTCCCCCACCAAAACTGGGGATCAAGCCCCTAACCCCAGGCATGTGCCCTGATTGGTCATTGAACTGTGACCTCCTCATTCATAGGTTGACACTCTGAGTCACACTGGCCCGAGAGATTGAGGTTTTTAGTGAAATGGTAAAGAGGGGCTGAGGATTCTCTCAATTGGTTAAATCTGAAGATTGAGAAGGGGAGTGGTCAGATTTAAAGAAACAATTAGAAGGACAGGACATTGAGCTGCAAGGAACAGAGGCATTAGGAGTCACAGAATTTTAGAGATAGAGAGAGTCCCTAACAGGTCATTCTTCCTCCTAAACAGTTCTGGTGATGGACAGCTAGATACGTCACCAGACAAAAGGTGATCAGTGATCCAAGGGAGGGAATGATCCTTCACATCCTTTAGCAGCTATCTAAGAATCTAGAGATAAAGTTGTAGATGCCCTGTGTGTGTTCCATGGGAACTCACCAGAAAGACTGGAACTGGTCTGATACCGTTGTCCTGAGAAGAAAAAAAAAGTTTAATGTATACAATGCCAATCCCTTGCCACTCCCTGACTTCCAGGAGGAGGATTCTTGGCTGGCTCAATCAACTGCCAGGTCTTTGACAAAATTAAGAGACATAGTCAGGAGCAGGCCATAGTTTTCCACTTGAGGAAAGAGGAGAGAGAGGGGAAGGAGGAGTAAGAAAGCAAGGTTAAGGACAGTGGAAGAGAGAAGGAGGAGAAAGGGAAAGAAACCGCTGTTGGTGGAAGTTGGGATTTTGGAGACAGAAATATGAAAAGAGGATTTGATTATGTGTGAGGTGAGAGGAAATTCCTACTTGGCTTCCTTCTAGAAAGAATGTCATCAAAGACTTACATTATTTTAAAGGCTTTTTTAAAAATATTGATTTTTAGGCCCAGCTGGCATGGCTCACTGGTTGAGCATGGATCTATAAACCAGGAAGTCATGATTCAATTCCTGATCCGGGCACATTCCCAGGTTGCAATCTCCATCCCCCTGCCCCCCACTCTCCTGAGGGAGGGGGGAGGGGTCGTGCAGGAGGCAGCAGATCAATAATTCTGTCTCATCATTGATGTTTCCCTGTCTCTGAAATCAATAAAAATGTATTTAAAATAAATAAAAAACTGATTTTTACAGAGAGAGGGATAGAAAGATAGAAACATGGATGAGAGAGAAATTTCATCGATTGGCTGCGTCCTGCACGCCCCGTTCTGGGAATTGAGCCCACAACCTGGGCATGTGCCCTGACTGAGAATCGAACTGCCAACTCTTGGTTCCTTGGTCAATGTTCAACCACTGAGCCATACCAGCCAGGTTTAAAGGCTTTTTGTGAATTGAATTTATTTTTCTCCTGGCTGTGTCACCCAGATTTCACAGGTCTGCCATCAGCATTTTGTAACCCCTCTAGCTATCTGAAGGTGCTGTTGCATCTCACCTTTGGCACCTTTTCCCAATACACAGAAGAATTCATAGTGACAACAATAACTTCCCTTTATCAAGTGGTGGGTGGGCATGTTGGCCATGGGCCTGTGGATGCTAAAGTACACAGTAGCAACGACTTTCCAGCCAGCTTGGCTCTCAGTGCTCCTGTCAAAGAAATCTGGCAGGATATTGGCCGATGAATTTTGAAAATTTCTTTGGGGTGATTAGTTTGTCTTAGAAGGGAAGAAGAGAACTATCAGAGGAATAACAACCTAGAATGGCCTGGAAGTAGAAATAAATCTGGTTCCTAAATATGGCAGATCTCACTCCCACATTTGGGCACTAACTTGACTGAAAACCCAGTTAGTTGCCAGCCCTTTCTACTCATCTTCGGGAATCAATGAAAGCTTCTCAGGGGTGATCTGATAGGTGATCAATTATACTGTCAGATGTGAAAGTTTGGGTTTTGGTGATTCAGCAGTTTATGAGTGAGAAGATTGTGAGATTGGCCATGTTTAGAATAAGGATTGAAAAATCAGAGTGCTCCCAGGTGGAGAATGAAAAAGGGTAATTGAACAGAATTTGGTTAATTCATGTGATTTCTACTTCAGTGTATTATAAGGATTACTAGAGGCCCCGTGCATGAAAATTCATGCATTAGAGGGGGGTCCCTCAACCTGGCCTGCCCCTTCCTCACAGTCTGGAAGCCCTCAGGGGTGGGAGGTGACCCAGCAATCAGGGGAAGGCAATGCCCCATCCCACCTCTGCTGCTGCCACTGCCTGCAGCTCAAGCCTCGGCCTGCCCTCTTACCTGAGCCTTGGGCGGCCCTGGGCAACTGGGGGGCTGAGGAGACTGGGGGACTCTGGAGGCAGGGGCACAAAGCAGCCAGGCCTGCCTTGGGGTGGGCCTGGCCTTGCCATGCACCTGCCACCCCGGCGGGGCTGAGGGGATTGGGCACTGCCATCCTGTGGCTGTGGGCACCACCATCTTTGAGGGTGTGGCAGTCAATTAGCATATTCCCTCCTTATTGGCTATGGGTGCTGCCATCTTTGCAGTGGCATGAGGGTCAATTAGCTTATTCCCTCTTTATTAGACAGGATTTAGGCAGTATGTGGCCTAAAGATGGATGAGTTGTAGGTTAAGAGAATAGTATGATGACTGGATATATTTTCAAGGTGAGATTATGGGTTTTGTGGGCAAGTGCTTGATTGGCTCTCTTCAGAAAACCAAGAATAAGTAAGGTTCATTCTTCTCATCTAAATTAATTTAGGCAAATCTATGAAAAGAGGAGGAACTTTTGTTAGTAAATAATTTAAACATGGAAAGATCAAATTCGAAGGAGAACCTAAATTTAAGACCTATACTGAAATGCAAGAGGGAATTCCATACATATGTCAGTGATTTTCAGCCTTTTTCATGTCATGGCACATGTAAACTAATTACTAAAATCTGAGGCACACCAAAAATACATGTTTGGCGATCTGACAAAAAAAAAGTATAATTTTGATTCATTCACACTGGGCAGCTATTGTTGTGTTGGCTGTGGTCATTTTTTTAATTTGACAATCTAAGGGAAAAGAGATCAATGCCCCTCACTAAACAGTCAAGTAGTACATGATTAAAAAATTCTAGCAGCACACAGATTGAAAATTGCTGGTATATGTTAATCCCCTTGCACCTGTAGTGTCTTATAAACTGGTATTGTGAAGCTGGTTATCCCACTGGGTAGTGATGGAGGCCAACCAATGATGGATGTAAGAATCTGGGCTGACAGCAAATACAATACAAATGGCACAAGTAGAGAGCAGTGCTGCCATTCAATTCAGAAGAGCCAGAAATTGTCATAAAATGATTGGCAGCATTTAAATGCTTTTAGAAGCGGGCTTTTGAATTTGGGTTTTGTTTGATTGGTTTATGGACTTATGAACTTCATTTTAAAAAAATACATTTTTATTAATTTCAAAGAGAAAGGAAGAGGAAGAGAGAGATAGAAATATCAATAATGAGAGAGAATCATTGATTGGCTCCTCCTGCACACCCCCTACTGGAGATCGAGACCACAACCCTTGACCCGGAATCGAACCTGGGACCATTCAGTCTGCAGGCCAACACTCTATCCACTGAGCTAAACTAGACTTTACGGCTAGGGCTAGACTTTTTAAAATTTTATCTTTATTGTTGAAAGTATTATAGATGTCCCCTTTGGTTTTTTCCCATTGAGCCCCTCCTCCCTGCACCTGCCCCTCCCAAGCCTTCACCACACTATTGTTTGTGTCCATGGGCTATGCATATATGCCTATACTAGTAAGTTCCCTGGTTAATCTCTCCTTTCCGTTCCCCACCCCCACCTTCCCTTTGAAATTCATGTCTTTTCCATAGTTCCATGGTTCTATGTCTCTGGATCTATTTTGTTCATTGGATTCCACATATGAATGAGATCATGTGGTACTTATTTTTCTCTGACTGGCTTATTTCACTTAGCATAATACTCTACAGATCCATCCAAGCTGTTGCAAATGGGAAGAGTTTGTTCTTTTTTACCTCCAGGTAGTATTCCATTGTGTAAACGTACCATAGCTTTTTTATCCACTCATCTGCTGATGAGCACTTTGGGCTTAAAGAAAAATCTCTTCATTTTGTTTGTCAAAAGCCATTCAGTTGATCAACCCCAATCCTGGGCAATGGTTAGTTGGCACATCCCTGGTGTGGCCCTGTGGCAGTTGTCAGTATTTGCCAGTACTTTACGGTGCTGCCATTCCACTGTGTGTATAGTGGGTCCAGATCAACCTGTGCCCTTTGTTTCATTTGTCAAGAGCTGCAATATTCCCCCATGACTGTTCCCTCTGCTAGGAGCTCCCATATAGTGGTTAACCAAGGTCTGGGTCATTCTTAAGGATCTGGGTCTTCTGGATTGTGTCAGGCACTGCTGCCTTGGGAAGGAATTTATTTCTGCAGAGGAATGAGGAAGAATGGCAGAAAGCTTATGTAACCTATCGAACTACATGGAATATGGAGGGGATGAAGTTGAACCACTGGACAAAAACGAAACTGGAAACTTCACTGCAGAAAAGGCCAACAGCTACGGGGGTAGGGTGGGATGGGGTGGGGGCGGGGCTACGGGGTGCCACTGTGATGGGAGGGAAAGTAAAATCAAGTGACGCAAAACACAGGGCAGAAAAGTAATAATTATGTGTTGATTGAAACCCAAGAAACTAAAATAGGGGGTGGTGTGGGTGGGCTTTCACGATGTATACTTTTCTGCCAATTTTTGCTTCTTAATGGTTGTTTTTGCCTTTGCTTGATTACTGTTCTCTCTCTCAAAATATTTTTATTGAGAGGAAGGAGAGAGAGAGAGAGATAGAGACATCAATGATGAGAATCATTGATCAGCTGCTTCCTGAGGACCCCACACTGGAGATTGACCATGACCTCCTGGTTCATAGGTCAACACTCAATCACTGAGCCACGCTGGCCAGCCAGGCTCCTCTTACTCTCTTGATAGCCTCGATCTGTTTTCTAGTGACTCTTGTATTTAGTAGGTGAAATGACTTTAGCTCCCCATACCCATTCTAGGGGGTGGGGAGGGGCTGGGTAACCCAGTTCTTTCTTTACTTTCATGGTCTAAGATCTCCTGTCCTATTCCATCTTATTTAATCATGCTTTTCTCTTAAACAGCTCTGTGTCATCTCCCTTATGGGCAGGAAGAGCTTGCTGCTTCAACCCATTATAAGGACTTCTTATGAGAAGACTATGTTTACCGAGGCCTTACTGTGGAAATCTAACCAGAAGGGCTCCCAGCAAGACTGGGAGCTGCTCCCATGGCATTTGTTGAGCTGAGCTGAACGGATATTTTTTTCCCACATGGTGTTTTCTGTGCCTGGTCTGCTTCAGTGTGAGAGTCATGTCTAGATAGTCTTAAGCCGCGCAGAACATTTTTTCTCGGCCTCCATTCCTCTGGTCTCGGTTACTAGCACCTCCCCTGGGGCACCACGGAGGGTGAAGCTGGAGTCGGTCCATCGTCAAATGGTACTGTTCTGGATTTTATCTTCCTGCCTCGAACAGTGAGATAAACACACTTTTAATCCCCATTTTTTTTTATGCACTCACTAGAAAGCAGACAGCGTTGTTCCAGAGTGGATTTCCTGTGTCATAGAAATCACAGATGCATAAAAGGAAAAACCAGATGTGCACAGAAAGGCTGCCTGGGCTTACACATTCTTGCATTCCCACAGTCACAGGGCTGTATGGTCTATGTCCCCCAAGTGAGCTCATGTTTTCCTCCTTTGAATTTGTACTCTGGTTCATACTCAGGGTTTCAAGCTAGGAGGAAGTAAGTATGGATCTAGGTGTTTATGCACCAGGGCGTAACTCTGGATATCTTCACGCATGTGGGGGCTTGTTTGCTTGAAAGTGTGGCTGTGCAGATCTAAGCAAGCTACTCCAGGGATACCCGTGAGCTTTGAACAACCTACTTGCAACCTATCAATTTTTTTTTGTCCAGGAGGTGCAAAACCCGCCTTCTCCAGCAAAGCCTTACAGCTTGAGTAGACCAGAAAGAGATGCCATTTGCCCCGGGCACATCTACAAACTACTTTCTCTGAGAATTGCTGAGCCTGGTGCCTTCTGGAGTGAAAGTGCATAACGGTTGGTGCTGGATCTATGTTTGTCCACTAGGATACACTGTGATTTTTTCTTCTTCTTCTTCAAGCAAAAGAAAAAGTCTGCTACAAGTGCTAAGTGAGCAATATTATCCTTTTCATTGGAAACTTGTTGCCTGTTTTGAGGTTGTGTAGAAGGAGTGTTTAGAACTGTGTGTCATAGAGGTTACACAAGTCCCTCATGGAAGGGGATGAGAAGCAGAGCAGCAAACGATTAGGCAGCTGGTATCTTGATGTCCCACTGTGGGACAGCTAAATTCTGGAGGGATTAGTTGGGACAAAAGCAGTGGATAGATACCTAGTTCAGGTAGTCTAACTAGACCCTTGGTTCATGATTATTTCTTGAATGCCTACTTCAGTACATGCTAGAATGCCTACTTCTGTTCTAGAAGCTGTAGATACAGCAGTAAAAAATACAGACTCATCTTGGCTGGTTTGGCTCAGTGGATAGAACGTTAGCCTGTGGACTGAAGGGGCCTGGATTCGATTCCAGTCAAGGCACATACCTGGGTTTTGGACTTGATCCCCAGTAGGGTGCATGCAGGAGGCAGCTGATCAGTGATTCTCTCTCATCATTGATGTTTCTCTCTCTCTCCCCCTCTCGTTTCCTCTCTGAAATCAATAAAATATATATATATATTAAAAATATAGACTCTACTATCCTTGAAAGTATAGTCAAGCAGATGGAGACAGGCTGTCAGTGGTAATAAGTGCTATGAAGAAAAATAAAGTAGGGCCACAAATGGTGTGTTTTAGATAGATTAGTGAGGGAATTTCTTTAAAGGTTATCTTTGAGCAAGGACCAGAATCAAGCGATGGAGTGAACCATGTAGATATCTGAAGGAAGATCATTGCAGTCCAAAGGAAGAGCTTGGAAAGGTTGAGTTGGAAGTTGCTCTAAGAACCAGCAAGGGGGTCGGTGTGGCTAGCATTGGGGGAGCCAGGGAAGAGGGTGGACAGTGGGCCTGGAGAGTTAACTGGGGGCAAGATGATGTAGGGCCTTGTCATGAGGGAAGTGGGAAGTGATGAAAGGTTTCGAGCAAAACAGTGATCTGATGTGACTTAGGTTTTAAAAGGATCACTCTGGCTGCCATGGTGTTCATAGAGTATTGGAAGGCAGCATACAAAGCAGGGGGACCAATTAGGAACCTGTTGTGGAAGTCTAGATCAGGGAGATGGTGGTCCAGCTAGGGAAGTAGTGCTGGAAAGGGAGGGGCGTAAGTGAATTCTGGATATATTTCATAGATAGAGCCAACAGGACTTTCTGGTGGATTGGGTGTAGAGTATGAGAAAAAGGAGTTGAGGATGACTCCACGATTTTGTCTGTCTGTGTGTTTGTTTTTCAAGTAACTAGAAAAAGTGGAATTGGCATTTATTGTGATGGAGGAGAAGCAGCGTTTTGAGGGAAATCAAACTCTGGACTTGGCACATTTGAGATCTGATGAGACACTCAAGTGTAGATGTCAAGTAGGTGATTGGCAACAAGAATCTGGAGTTCAGGAAGCCAGGTTAGGTATAAAATGAAGCTCTGATAGAGGCTGAGGACTGTACATCCCATTCTAAATAAATGCTTAGCTCTAACCAGTTTGCTCAGTGGTTAGAGCGTCGGCCAACGGACTGAAGGGTCCCAGGTTCAATTCCAGTCAAGGGCATGTACCTTGGTTGCGGGCACATCCCCAGTAGGGGCTGTGCAGGAGGCATCCAATCAATGATTCTCTCTCATTGATGTTCCTAACTATCCTTCTCCCTTCCTCTCTGTAAAAATCAATACAATTTATTTTTAAAAATGCTTAAAAAATCTTCACCAGCCTTAGAACCCACTGAGCATACAAGACATGCTGTGAACCAGAGATTAAATTGCCTGGACCATGGATAGAATAGCTCTAGTCAGTCCCCTGGGTCCAACTTACAATTTATTATTAACCAATGTTTATCAAGGGCCAACTCCACACCAGGCACTGTGCCAAATGTTGGGTATTCAATGGAGAACAAGGCATGCTTCTTATCTTCATAGAATCTTTAGTCTTGTAAGGGAATGGCTATTTTAGTACAATGCAACGGAGGTAAGTATAGGGTGCTATTGGACAAAAAAATGAGAAGCACCTAATCCAGTCCTGGAGGGCAGAGAGAGGGCCATCTTAGCTGATGCCTGAAGGATGAGTAAGGTAGCCAGGCAAAGAGGCGAGAGAGAGCCCAAGCCGGTTTGGTCAGTGGACAGAGCCTCAGCCTGTAGACCAAAGGGTCCCAGGTTCGATTCTGGTCAGGGACAGCATATACTACCTTATTTGCAGGCTCCTCCCAGCCCTGGTGGGCACATGCAGGAGGCAACCAATAGATGTGTTTCTCTCACATTGATGTTTCTCTCCGTCTTTCCCACTCTCTTAAAAAAAAAAATCAATGGAAAAATATCTTTGGGTGAAGATTAACAGAAAAAAAAAGAGTGAGAGAGGGGGGTGGAGAATGATCTGGGGAGAAAAAAGAACATATAACAAACAGGAAAAGTCTGTGCAGGCAAAGGACAAAAGTTCTGGTTGGCACGTCTGGAGTGCAGAATGAATGGGGTAGAAACAGAGAGGGGCAAGCAGTGACTGGAGAAGTGATCAGGAGCCGCACCATGGAGGATCTTAATGAGCAATGCTGGGATTTTGTTATAAAAGGTACAGGAAGCCTTTGAGTTTTAAGCAGAGAAAAGAGGCTAGTGTAAAGAGTGGATTGGAAGGAGACAAACCTGGAAGCAGTTACCATCAGAGGATTGGAGATGGTGGCAATCTGACACTCATATGCCCCTATAAATGTGTCCATATAATACACCGTAGGGCCTGCGTTTGTTTAACCTCAAGCGAATGGGATATGCTCTCCAAGAAACTAATTACTTTGGTGGGAAAGAGAGACAAGATGCCTATATTTTAATAGGGACCAGAGTGTGGGAGGAAGCAAAGTGAAGCACAGTTCCAGATGGGACAGTTTCCAAGAAGAGTAACCTCTGGTTATGGGGGATCGGGAGCCAAGATTGGAAAATAACACCTTATAGTCTAAGTACATCTTGCTTTGTGTAATGTGTGTGTGGTGCAGTGTGTGTTTAGGACAGGGCCTGGATTCTGTGTGAAGGTGCTAAGTGCTGGGTGTGTGTTTGGGAATGGAAGTTTGTGGTGGGAAGTTCGTCCTGAGTCTGTGTTAATGTGCAGAACTCTGGAATGCACACCGTGCAAGTACATACCTGCCGCAAAAAGGGAGATGCGTGCAGTATACACCGTGAGAGAACACAGCCTTTTGACGGCCTGCGTCTCTAACAGAACAAGCTATGGGTTCTGTTCCAATCCAGATAGTCTTGGTTTTGCACACAGAAGGCACTCACATATTTGTTGAATGAATGATCGTTTCACTTTTATGAAGATTCAATCATTTGTGGAAATATATAGATTTGGTGACAAGTTTGAACTGGACGTTTTAAGAGAAATAAACTCCCTGCCAGCCAGGCACCAACATCCATTTACAAAATCTAGCAGTTGAAATCCTGTAATGAAGTTTATAGGCTAGCTCAAGTCCTAGCTCGTGTAAAAAACTTTTACTCTTTCATTTTATCCCACAGACATTTACTGAACACCTCAGCCACCTAGGCAGTAGTGGACTGTTGCTGGTGGAACTCATTGCCCTCTCCTCTGAGCCACATTAGTCTGGGCGCTGCAATTAAGCTTAATTACATGCTATCTTGTATTGTTCCTTAATTGTTGCATGTGCATTAATCCATTTCCTACTAAGTTGTATATTCCTTGAGGGCAGAGACTATATTATAAACCTCAAGTTAGGCAAGGGACTTAGCAGAGAATATACAGAAGTGAGTAAACACCCGCTGTTTGAGGCAGAAGGAAAATAAGAACATGTAGCTGTTTATGAACTGTAGTGAATGTAATATATAAGATACCTTAAGAAAAAGGGAGCATACATTGTTGCTAATTAACAAAAAAATTTTTGAATGATAAAATGTAAAATTCCATCCAGTCTGCATTTTCATGTTAAGGGAAGGGTTTGTGGCCCTAGATGGTTTGGCTCAGTGGATAGAATGTCGGCTCATAGACTGAAGGGTCCAGGGTTCAATTCCAGTCAAAGGCACCTACCTGTGTTGCAGGCTGGATTCTCAGCCCTGGTCAGGGTGCATATGGGAGGCAACCAATGGGTGTCTTTCTCACATTGATGTTTCTCTCCCACTTCCTTCTACTTTCTCAAAAAAAAAAAAAAATCAATGGAAAAAATATCCTCAGGTGAGGATTAACAAAAAAAAGGGGAAGGATTTGTGTATTAACATAATTGCTATGATCCTCAACATGCCTTCATTTTTTTATATTCGTTTTAATGCAAAACAAGAATGTTTCCTTGAGGGTGAGAATTAAGAGGTAGAACCAGTATTTGGTTAATTATTCGATAGCAGAATTATCCTATAACTGGACTTCTCAACAGTGGCACTATTGATATTTTAGGTAATCTTTTGTTGTCCGTGTGTGTGTGTGTGTGTGTGTGTGTGTGTGTGTGGTGGGGAGTAGGGGGCCTGTCCTATGTGTTGTAGAGTATTAAGGAGCATTGTGAGCCCATACATATTAGATGCTAGTAGCACCCCCTCTTTTATAATCATCAAAACTGTCACCAGTTTCCTCAAAAAAATTACAAATAGAACTACCATATGACCCAGCCATTCCACTTCTGGATATACATTCGAAGAAATCCAAAACACCAATTTGCGCCCTTATGTTCATTGCAGCATTATTTACAATATTCAAGATATGGAAACAACCCAAGTGCCCATCAATAGACAATTGGATGAAGATGTGTTACATATATACAATGGAATGTTACTTGGCCATGAAAATAATGCCACCTTGCCATTTGCGCCAACATGGATAGACCGAGAGGGTATTATGTATGCTGAGTGAAATGAGTCAGAGAAAGACAAACACCAATATGATTTGACTTACAAAACAAAATAAATACACCAACAAAACAGAAACAGACTTAGATACAGAAGGTTGCCAGATGGGAGAGGGTTTGGGGGGGCTGGGTGAAAAAAAAAATGAAGGGATTAAGAAGTGCAAATTTGTAGTTACAAAATAGTCCAGGGGATGCAAAGTATCGTATAGGAAATATAGTCAATATTGTAATAACTATGTATGGTGCTAACTGAGTACTAGAATTATGGGCAGGGTCACTTCCTAAACTATACAGTTGTCTAATCACCATGCCATACACCTGAAACTAATTAAAATAATATTGACTGTCAATTGTAATAGAAAAAAAAATTGGACATAAAAGGCAAATGGGATATATACAAGTTAAAATATTTTCAAAATAATGAAAAAATAAAAGTGTCCAGACATTGCTCCCAGTTGAGAACCAATGTCCTATAGGAATTTTGGTTCTATTTAGGTATTTTTTAACCAACGGTGGGAAATATGGGAAAGGAAATAATACTGCTTCTTTGTTCCAAGCTAGGAATTATACCTATGTTTTTTTTTAACAAGTCTTGTCTGACAGATGAAGAAGTTGAGGTTCAGCGAGATAAAGGAAACTGCTGAAGATCATAAAGCTTGCTCAGCAGTTAAATCAGTATTGCACGCCAGGCTTGTCTGCTGGCAAAGCCTTTACTCCTTCCCAGCACACTCCCCACTGCCACTCTGCAAGAAAAACAGTGTGCCTCACATTGAAGGCTAACTGTGCATTCAACAAGTGTGCCCCAAAATATTTAAAAAACTTTTTTGGTGAAGGGAAATTATTACTCTTCTGGTCGTTATACTTATGTAAACATGTATCAGGCCCACACATAGAGACACCGGGACCCTTCATTACGTCGTGCCTCTGGTCTTATCTCTGAAAAACAGAGCAACACAATGGAACAGCTTAATTCTCCTTGTTACAACTTATACAAAAGCCAGAGCCTAACGGGGTGCCAAAAGCAACCGGTCTTGTTTACATAAGGGCTGAAAGCTAATAGTTAACTTTCTCCCCTTCCAGAAAAAAAAAAAAAAGTAAATAACGCCCCATTTTTTTTTTTTACAACTACAAACGAGTAAAACCGTGTAAGATGTCATGAAATGGAGAAGAAAACATTCAATCACAAGAAAAATGGGAAAGGTCGCCTCCAACGCTCCCTCTCCGGCTTTCGCTCGCGCTCCCGGCGGGTCCGGCGGCGCAGCCTGGGTCCCTCTCGCCCCCGCCCCCCCACTCCGGTCGGAGGCGCCGGGGGCGTTCTGGCTTCCTTTCCCGCCGGGGGCAGCGCGGCTCCTCTCGGAGGAGCCCGTCCCAGAGCCAGGCCTGGAAAAACAACCGCGAGAAACTTTGGCTAGGTTGGCGGTTCAGTGGAGGAGGGAAAAAAAAAGGCACTCCAGTTTGGTTCGGGGCTGTGGCCGCCGGTTCCGACTTTGTGGTGGGGGTGGGGGTGGGGGTGGGGGTGGGGGGTGGGTCACCACTCGGTCAGGTTCAATGGCGCCTGAGCGCGAGGAGCCGCTGGGTAACTTAGTGAGCGCCCGCGGTGGACACGGGGGTGTGCGCCCAGGCGCGCGGTGGGTGTGTGGGGCGGGCGCGGGCGCGCGGGGCCCGGCGAGAGGCGCGCGGGCGGCGTGCACGCGCGGAGCCTGGGGGTGGGGGCGGGGAGAGAGGGGTGGGGGTGGGGTGGGGCGGGCGGTTCGGGGGGAGAGGGGGTGTGTCCCCTGGTCTCGCTCGTTCACTCGCTGGCGGGCGCGCTCTTCCGCTCCCTTCCCGGGCGGGAATCCGGGCCGGGTTGTGGCCGCGGCCGCGTACGTGAGCGCAGTGTCCCGGAGAGGGAGGGCAGGCCGGCCAGGTGGGCGCGAACGGAGCCTGGGCGGGCGAGAGGGCGGCCGGAGCGGAGCCGCCGGGCAGTGGGCCGCGCCGGTGCGTGTGCAGGGGCGCCGGCAGCTGCAGCCCGGAGCCCAGCCGAGCTGTCGGAGCCGGAGCTGTCCGGCCCGCGCCGCTGCCGGTGGCGAGGCGAGGTGAGCTGTGCTGGGACCGCGCAGCGCTGCAGCCCCGAGGCGGGGGCGGCCCGGGAACTTCCCACGCTCCGCACGCCCTCGGGGCCCGGGGCCGGGGCCTGCGGGCCCGGGAGGCCGGAGCGCTGGGGCAGTGGCGGGTCGGGGCGCGGGGACGCTGCGGCAGTGCCCGCGCTCGCTGGGTGGGGGTGGCCGCTCGCTCTCCCGTGTGCAGCCTTGTTTATTTCGCTCGCGGCCGGCGCTCGCCGAGGCACCCCCTCCCCAACTTTGAACGGTTGTCCAGAGTCGCTTCTCCGACGGAGAGTGACCTGCCCCCCCCTCCCTGAGCCTTTCCGGCTGGGCCCCCAGCCCAGCCCTCCGGTGCCCCGCGCGCGTTCCTGCCCACTCTACCGAGCGAGCGAGCGAGCGAGCGAGCGAGTGCTGGGCTCCGGGACGCGGGCGCGACACACCCTCTACCTCGGGAGCTGGCCCCCACCCTTTCTGTCCTCCTCTGTCCACCCCCACTTCCTTCCGTGCCGTTTCACTCTGCCTCTCCTCACTGGTGGCCCCTGACCCTCCTAGGAGCGGGCACTGTGGGCAGGGGGGGTGCCCGCTGGGGGCCTGGATGGGGAGTTTGTCATGTGCAAACAATTTAAAGGCAGCGTGTTCTCCCCTGCCTTGGAGTCCAGGGCGCAGCGCCTTCCCTTTAGGATTGGTCAGGAACCCAGAGCAGCCCACCTGCCGGGCGGTGAGGAGGCGCTCCTGCCTCTGTGATTTCTGGCAGCCCCGGCCAATTCCTGGTGTCTTTGGAGCATTTCCACCGGCGGGCATGGTGCCAGGCCGCCGGGCGCAAGGGTTGCCTATAGGCCGCCAACTAAGTTCTTTACACTCCTCTCTCCAGAAAAGTGTATCTGGTCTAGTTTGCCTGAGAGCAGAGTGATCAGCAGACACTGAAGGCCTTTTTGACACCCTCCTCAGGTGTTGTGTAAACAGAGGTTTGGGTCCCAAGGAACTTGAAACACAAGGAAACATAGCAATGGAGTTCAACTCCACAGGTACTTGTGAGGAGCTGCCGTGTTCTCAGCGCCATGCCAGGCTCTCTGGGAGATGATAAGAGGCACACAAATCTAAGGCCTTGGAAAGCCTGTTGACCAGGTGGAAGTGATTTCTGAGTTTGCGTTCAAATTAATGTGTTATGGCTGCCTAAATTCTGTAAATGCTGGGGGGCAGGGGGCTTATCAAAGGAAAGGTTAGAGTTGGGGAATGGATTTACAGTACTAAGCTCTGAAATGAATTACGCACTGGAGATGACTCACTGGCAAAGGCCCAAAGGCAGGAGGGGGAGAAGTAACAGGTGCAAGAGGTTGCGAAGGGACTACCGGCAGAGAAGAGGTTCAAACAGGGATCCCAGAGAGGGAGGATACAAATGACACATGAGGTGATGCCTGCTAGGGTTTATAATCTCAGGAAGGTGACAGGAAGACAGGAGCAGGTAAAGCAAAGCTCAATATAGTGCACAATTAACTTAAAAATGCAACGTATAGAATAGGTGCTGTTTGAGTTCAGAGATGCGAGCTATGGGTGGGAATCTTCCATTCCTGGAAGACGAGACCCTTGAGATGGGCCGTGAGGTGCGAATGAGCATGGTTTTCCTGAGACGAAACAAGGAGACGGCCTTGGCCAGACCAGGGAACATTTCCTGAACAGCAGGAGATAAAGATGGAGAGGAACAATGGTTGAGATTGTGAAAGTGCTAGAAAGCCAGACAGGGAATTACGCTTTACCCTGGGTACTGTGGAGCCAGGGAGTGACATAATGAAAGGTTAGTTGGAAAGGTTTTAAAAAGCGATATTAGGAGACGCATCAGTTAGGCAGTTACGGTTGTGAAGTGCCCAGGGTTTGGACTGGGAACACTGGAAATGGAAAAGAGGATGAGTTTTAGAAACAGTAACATTGAAATAATCTGTTTGACAGGGGCAGGATGAAGGAAAGAGATGGACAGAAATTAATACCTTGTGGGAATCGATCACATGCCAAGGCCTTGGAGTCGCTGTACTAGTAGTGGGTAACTCTGAGAAATCGAGAAGTTGGAAATGTGTGTTTTGGAGAGAAGCAATTGACACTCAGGATGCGAAGTTTTGTGTCTGTCAAGACATCCCAACATAGGTGTCCTGCAAGCGACTGTGACTCTGAGATCGGGAGTGGGGGAAACCAGGGTGCATAGTGTGGGAAAGGCTGCCAAGGCCGGGAGAAGGAAGGCACCCCAGAAATCAATGGGATGTCTTCTTGGGGAAGGAGTAGAGGATGCTAGCGAGGGTCTGAATTGTTAGACTCTGTCGTATATTGCCATTCAAATGACATCTCCTGGTCCGGACCCTGAAGTTGGCAAAACTACTCTGGGAAACTGAGAGTCCAGGGCTTATTCTTCTAACCATGAGTGTGATTGAAGGGGAGTAGAACGGAATTTGCTAAAGACATAAAAATTGCTGGGATTTGAAATGAGCTGAACTTGCCCTCCACTGAGAACCTCAGGCTAGTCCTGGTGTCCCATTCATGGGTGGAGGTGGGGAGCAGCTAGATGACCTAAAGGAGCAAGGAGGGAATTTTGGACGTAGGGATACTGCCCTTCCCAGAGCCAGGCCAATCCCAACCTGAACCATTACCAGTTCCCAGGAATCCAGCAACCTGCCTGCAGAGGTCTTTCCTGAGCTCCGAATTCTGCTTTCTTGTTGCAAGGTTGACTTTGGGTGATTTGCTGAACAAATTCCCCAAGCCTCAAGTTGCAACATCCGAGGACTGGTGAATGTGAAGGATGATTGCAAAAAGTTGCAGAATGAGTGGAGAATGTAATTGCATTTCTTTAGCCTCTTTATTTCTTTAAGAGGTAGGATCTGTGATCCAGCAGGGGAAGTGACTTGCGTAGGGAGAGGTGTCCATCAGATTTTTTTTCTTTTTTAAAAATATATATTTTTATTGATCTCAGAGAAGAAGAAAGGGGGAGAGAGAGATAGAAACATCAATGATGAGAGAGAAACATCAATGATGAGATTGGCCGGCCGCTTCTTGCATGTCCCACACAGGGGATCAAGCCCGCAACCCAGGCATGTGCCCTTGATTGGAATCGAACCTAGGACTCTTCAGTCTGTTCTATCTGCTGAGCCAAACTGGCGAGGGCTATTTTTTTTTTAATAGGGAATATATGATGGTCAAAAAAATTGTACAGAGCAGTAATTGCACTAATTCACTCTATAGAGTAGTGTTTTCTGCTCTCTCGTGGCCTAATCCACTCAATCATGTATGTAAAAATCTAATTCAAGTTCATAAAATACTACTTTCCTTGGCTTGGTACAGTCTCCACTGCTGCTTTTACTTTCTATTCTATTATTTTTCATTGAAAAATACTTGTCTCCCACTAAATTGATTTAACCACTTTATAATGGATCCTACCCCACAGTTTGATAAGCACAGTTATAGAGAATTTTCACATCTTGTAAGTATTTGTTAAGCTGCTCATGTGCAAAGCTACCCTTATTAGTGCCGTGGGTGGAAGGAAGTATGAGGAAGAGACTGAAAGTTGACAGGCTAGTTGGAGTGTTAAGATAGAGCTATGATTAAGGAGCAGGGCAAAAACGATTAAATGCCGCAATGAAAAATAGTTACCCATAGAGTTCAGAGGAAGGGGTGAGCAACCTGTGCTGGAGTGGCTTGGAAAAACTGTTTGGAATTGGAAAAGAAGTCTGGGATAAACCTGCACAGGTGGGAGGTGTAGCATGGGCAAAGACTTGGAGTTGGGGATGTACACAGTGTATGCAAGAGTGATGAGCAGAGTGTAGGCAGAATCAGGTTGGCAAGGGGGCTTAGAATTAAAGTGTAGTGTAGAAATTATAAGTAGGTGGCCCAAAGAATATGTTCAGTCTTCAGACGTGTTATAATTTGGACTACCCAGAGGTTTTTATCAACTTGGGAGCGATCTAGAAAACCTCTGGATTTGGGATTGCTGTAAAGAATCCGATCAGGCAGGCTTCTAGAGCTGAGGGGTGGCTGCTCCCTGGGTGTGGGAGACTGGTCTCCAGTTGTCATAGTGCCAGTGCTCCCTGTTGCCTCAGTCCAGTCGTTTTACATGGCTACTTAGTCCCGCAGGTCTTCAGGTTTGTGACCTGGGTCTTCAAGAGGATTCAGATAGGAGTCTGACCTTTTGGAACCTCAGGTGTTTGTGTGCAAGTGATTTATTTTAGGCAAGTCTACAGCACTTTCTGAGTTGCTTTTGCCTGGACTTGGCAACATTTTTTTTTTTTTTGATTGGTTGGAATGGTACTTATTGGAGGGCTTTGTGACATATTTTTTGTAGTGAGACAAATTTCTAGTGACCCCAAGATCTCCCAAGCATTCCCCTTTCCCACTACTGGCTGCCATGGGTTAGACTGAGACTCTTGGCATGTATCTTCTCTAAGAATGAAGTCGAGGTAATAACTTGGTGAGATGTGAGTCATAACTGCCAAATGCCGCATGACATTAAACTCTCAGTAGCTTTGGTTCCGTGAGTCGATAATAAAGAAATGGCAAGGAGAGGAGCTGTGCCATTTCTTCTGATATATCCTTACTCCTAGGATGTCCCCAGGGGGTAGGCCTCCAGGATCCAGAGGTTCATAACAAAGACGGAATAACTGGTCCTCGCCCAGGTGTTAATGCAAACGCTTCCTGGAAAACTAGGCTACCTTTAGGACCAGCTGAAGTAATTTCAGGTCTCTGTGGTTCTGAGACAGTTCATAGCCACTTGTTATGCCTCCCCAGGTGAGCTACAGGTAAGAGGGACTGAACAAAAACCACCACTTTTATTTATTTATTTTTTTACAGATTGCACAATCTGATTATTTGAAAATACTGCTTTTGTAACATTAAAAAAGAGTTGAAATGGAAGTGCTTTTTCCCTTAAAAAATGTGTGGCCTGAGGATGGTAGGATAATCAAGAGTCCGCCAAATCGGATGAAATGAAACCCATTGCCTGTTTTATATGATGGTTTGGTTAGTATATCAGAGAAATGATGTAGCAGCTTTGGTCCACTTTGGCTTTGTAGGAAAATATTTAACCATTTATTTGAAGATGATGGTAGAATGTGAGCTGGATGGTGTTATTAATTTATTTCGATCATGCTATTAATAGGCAAAAACTGTTAATTAATGGCACCGAGTCAGCCTGGAAGGGGGTCTGAAAGCAAGTGCCAGAGGATTCTATTTTGGTCTTGAGCTGTTCCCCCTTTTTCCAATTCGTGGATGAAGACACACAGGTGGGAGGGATTGCTTATTTAGTAGGTAGGTCCATGTTCAAAACCACCCAGAATGAGGCCCGGATTTAAAAAAGAAATTCAGTAAGAGATACATGAAAAGTCTGACTCATTTTTTAAAATCTGAATGGTAATGTGTCGAGATGTGCATACATTCTGGTCAGATAGTCTACTTCTAGAAATATACCTGAGACCATATCCAAAATGTAGATGCTGCTTTATGCACAGAGATTATTCAGAGTTTTTGAAATAAACTATTGTGAAAAATTGGAAATAGCTTAAATAGCCAATGGTATGAGTGGGCTGGAAGCAATCTGTAAGGGAATGTGTTTTTTAAAATAGAACTAGAGGCCCGGTGCATGAGATTCATGCCCTGGGGGGGAGGTCTCCTCAGCCCTTGGGGGATGGGCCTAAGCCATCAGTTGGACATCCTTAGCACTGCCATGGAGGTGGGAGAGGCTCTCACCATCATCGCTGTGCTTGCCAGTCATGAGCCCAGCTTCTGGACTTCTGGCTGAGCTGCGCTCCCCCTGTGGGAGTGTACTGACCACCAGGGGGCAGCTCCTGCATTGAGCATCTGCCCCCTGGTGGTCAGTGCGCATCATAGTGACCAGTCGTTCCATCGTTGGGTCGATATGCATATTAACCTTTTATTATATAGGATATTAAGGGCATTCAAAATAATGGTTAGGAATATTTTAAAATAATATGGACAAGTTTCTGTTAAAAATTAAAGTGCATCTGCACTATGATTTCAAATCTTAGAGAAACAGAAGTATATAGAAAATGACTGGAAGGAAATTACTAATTTTAATACTGAAAGTACTGGTTGCTTCTTGAAGGATCAAGTTGAGTGACACTCTTTACATTTAAAATTTATTACTTATGTTTTTATAATGTGTGCATATCACAGTGGAAGAAGCAGTGCCATATATTTATTTTTTAGAGCAATTTTAGATTCACAGCAAAATTAAAAGGAAGGTAAAGATGTTCCATAAAACTCCCTGCCTCCACACATGCGTAGAAACCTTCTGATATTAACAGCATCCCCCACCAGAGTGGTGCATTTGTTACAACTGATGAACCGACATTGACACATCACTATTACTTTACTTTCATAGTTTACATTAGAGTTCACTCGTGGTGTTGTATATTCTGAGTTTGGACACATATCTATATATATAAGAGCCCAAGTGACCGTTACAACCAGAATGACCGGTCGACCAGTCGTGATGATAGGCACTGACCACCAGGGGGCAGATGCTGCCGCCGGGTAGTCAGTGCGCTCCCACAGGCAACCTCCTGCGGTCCTGCCCCCGGGCTCCGATGGGGGGGTTGGGCTGGCCAGCCAACCTCTTGCGGCCCCTCCCCCTGGCTTTCTGGCCCCCTGATAAGCCTCAATCACCAGCCAGGCTGAGCGGCCCCACCTGTGCACGAATTTGTGCACCAGGCCTCTAGTATAAAATAAAATGTATCCACTATTATAGTATCCTACTAGAGGTCCAGTGCACAGATTTGTGCACTGGTAGGGTCCCTCGGCCTGACCTGTGCCCCCTCGAAATCCGGGACCCCTTGGATAGCAGGTTTTGGTCCAATCCCCGCAGGCCCAATCCTTGCAGGCCCATCCAGACAGGAGGGAGCCAGATCCCTGCAGGCCCCATCCAGACAGGAAGGAGCCCAGTCCTCACCGGCTCCATCTAGACAGGAGGGAGCCCAATCCTGTGCATTGAGTATCTGTCCCCTGGTGGTCAGTGTGCATCACAGCGACCAGTCAACTGGTCGCTTGGTTGCTTATGCTTTTATATATATAGATAGAGTGCTTTCACTGCCCTAAAAACCTCTGTGCTCTCCCTGTTCATCCCAACATCACCCCAAACCCCTGGCAACCACTGGCCTTTTTTACTGTCTTTACGGTTTTGCCTTCCCACAGTGTTACATCGTTGGGATTACAGAGTATGCAGCCTTTTCAGTTTGGCTTCTTTTACTTCGTAATATGCATTTAAGCTTCCTTCGTTGCTTCTCATGGCTTTCTGAGTGCTAAATAATATTCCATTGCCTGGATGTACCACAGTTTATCCTAAATTTATCTACTGAAGGACATCTTGGTTACTTCCAAGTTTTCGCAATTATTATGAATAAAACTACTATGAACACTTGTGTCCAGGTTTTTGCATGGACATAGGTTTTCACCTTTTTGAGTAAATACCAGCAGAGTACTGTTGATGGATTGATTATATGGTAAGAGTATGCCTAGTTTTGTAAGGAACTGCCAAACTGTCTTCCAACATGGCTGTACCATTTTGCATTCCTACCAACAGTGAATGAGAGTTTCTGTTGCTTCACATCCTCACCAGCACTTGGTGTTGTCAGTGTTCTGGATTTTGGTCATTCTAACAGGTGGTTTAGTGGTATCTTGTTTTAAGTTGCATTTCCCTAATGACATGTGATGACATCTTTTCATGTACTTTTTTTTTTCTTTTTTGCCATCTGTAGGTCTTCTTTGGTGAGGTGTCTGTTAAGGTCTTTGGCCAATTTTTTAATCAAGTTGTTTGTTTTCTTATTACTGTTTTAAGAGTTCTTTGTATATTATGGTGAATAGTCCTTCACCAGCTGTGTCTTTTGCACATATTTTCTCCTAGTCTGGTCTGTCTTTTCTTTCTCTTAAATACTCCTACTTTAAAAACATTTTATTGTTCAAAGACAGGATGGGGAAAAGTAAATGGTCCATTCAGTGATGTATCTTGAGTACCTACCTGCTTTTTTATTTTAATATATTTTTTAAATGATTTCAGAGAGGAAGGGGGAGGGAGAGAGAGAGAGAGAGAGAGAGAGAGAGAGAGAGAGAGAGAGAGAGAGAAACATCAGTGATGAGAGAGAATCACTGATCGGCTGCCTCCTGCATGCCCCACCCTGAAGATCAAGCTACAAATCTGGGCATGTGTCCTGACCAAGAATCAAACAGTGACCTCCTGGTTCATAAGTTGATGCTCAACCACTGAGCCACAGCTGCTGGGTTGTCCCTACCTGCTTTGTGTCACACACTGGATGAGGCAGTGGAGTCACAAAATAAGACAGTTCTTGATCTGAAATTGATAATCTAATTGAAAAGGGCAGACCCACAGGTGAGTAGACAAGCACAGTGTAACCCTGGTAGCAGTCCATACATACTGAGGAGGGGCAGATCATGTGGGAAAAAAGTTTTGAGATAGTTTTATGTTTGTGAGAATAATGTGAGCCCTGAGTGGGATGAGGCATTTACAAATTGAATCCACTTCTCAACTGGATTAGGAATTCATCCATCCAGTCAAGGGATCTAGTTTTAATAACCTCTGCTGATCATGTGACATTTGGACCACTGTGAGGGGGAGGGGCATGATTTAAAAGAAACAGGAGCCAGCAAGACTATCCACAAGAAGGCGACCAGGACGGTGTAGAGTCAGGAATGACTGGAGTGTACTCATGGGGTGGGCACATGACAGAGCTTGCATCTATTTTCGTGGTTATCAAGCATAGGAAAGGATAGACTTGCTCATGTTTGCTCCTGCTTTTGGAATTTGACCGGTGGATAGAACAATGGCTTGATCCTCCCTAGCTTCAGATTCCTCATCTGTAGAATGATTGCACTGAAGCTGATGAGCTTTAAGGTTCTTTTTAACCCCAAAGACTAGGAGGGCAGATTTTCCGTTTAATTGAAAACAGGGTTTTCCAGTTGACAGAGCTGCCCAGCAATGGAAGTGGTTGCCCATAGAATAGTGAACTTCTCATTATTGGAGGTATCCAAGTTGGGTCGAATGTTATCGAGTAAACACACAATAGAAGAGAAGGACATGAATTTAGGCTGACTTCCAATATCCTTCCCAATCCTAGGGTCAGATCATTAGGTGGTTTGTCACAGCTGAACGAGAATAGGGATGAGAGGCTCTACCTGTAGTTGCATAGGAGCTGAGTCAATAGCATCATGTCAGCTCTTTTAAAAATGTTTATAAATGGGTCCTGGCATTTCCGGGAGACTCTTCTACAGTCACTTTCGAGAACTATCCCCAGAAGGGGCAGGACTCAGTTTGTGGGCACAGGGTTGCAGAAAATGAAATTTGGTCTTTAGGAAAGCAAAAGGTTGGGGCTTGGGTAGAAATGGAAAATACTAATAAATAAAATGGCTGGACACATAAAAGACTAATAATGGGTATGTCATCCAGTTCTATCAGGAAATGAATGAATCAAGGTGGGGCCCTTCAGTTGAATGATGGGTGCTCTGCTTGGCTTTTGGGACCTGGGAGTGCCCTTGACCCTCTCCTTTCAATGTCCAACACCACAGATTTTTATCAACAGGAATAGCACTGTCAATGCCATCCTGACACCTGGGAAGAGACCGAGCCTTGGGATTGCTCTGTAGGTTTAGCGACAAAGAGGAAATGGGATGGATACATTTAAATAAACTGTTGAGTGGGATTTCCCAGAATGTGTGTGTGTGTGTGTGTGTGTGTGTGTGTGTGTATTTTATATCAAGCAATAAGTTTGTGGTCTAAGTAAAACAATTTTTTCATTTTTATTATTTATAGCTTACATGTAGAAAATTTAATATTGCCTAAAGTTTACTGAAATTTATGGTTGACTATTTAACATTTTTAGATTTTCTTCCCGGTATTTTTGGGTTACCTTTTTTGCTGGTGTGGGCACTGCCAGGGCAAAATCACATAGCATACATTTCTTAGAGAGCTCTGCAAAGAGAATAGAGGCTTATCTCAACTTTGGAGAACATCACAAGATGATTTCTGTCTCCACATGATCCAGGCTCACACATTAGCCTTTGAAAAAAACCAGCATTTGGCAAGAAAGTGCTCTCTCTTCACATGGAGTAAAGCAGTTTTGGGGTGCAAAACTCAGGGAATGGAAGTTTTAGAAGCATATAAAAATCCAGGCAGAACTTGCTTCTTTAGAACTAAAGTTGGAAACCTGTGCCTTGGTAACAAAGGGGCCGGTTTTCCTTTACCTCAGTATCATTTGGACCCACACGGTGTATGGCCCATCAGCTCTGCTCCTTGAATTGCCGTGAATGGGTTTCCTGGGCCACATAGAATGGATATGGGAAAAATGTACACTACCATATACTTAAAAAGATTTTTTTAAAAAGCAAAATACAATGAGGAATAATAACAGTTCTCAGCCTATTTTGTCCTTTGAGTATTGGGAAGTCATAAAAACACTTTCAGGAAAAACAACCATACTTGGTGGCTGTTTTTCAAAGTGCAGGGGGAATGAGAAACTCCCTCTCCTCTTTCTATTTTTCTTCTGCTGCTGAAAATGAATTGCTCCTGGTGTGCCGTTCTTAAATGCATGTGTCCTCTATCCATTTTAATCTTGTTATCTATTTTTATGGCGACTGTCGCCATGGTACTCTGTGCTCTTTACATAGCATAACAGGGATTTCAGATGTCTGATAGGGCAGCTCAAAGTTCTGCTGCAGCTGGCAGAGAAACAGCGTTTCAGTTGCTCCTTTTTTTTAAATTGAGGTATAATTTGCATACAGTGGAATGCTCAGATCTTAAGTGTGCTGGTTAATCAGTTTTGACAAATGCATTTCGAGACAGAACGTTTTCATCACCCCAGAAATGTTCCTCGTGACTATTTCTAAATTACCCCTCCCCGCCTCCTCCCCCTCCATCAGAAGGACCACAGCTCAGGTTAGTTTTGCCAGTTAGGTTCTTAAGATTCAAATTTTGTGTTTCTGGGGATTTTATACAGAGTGCTTTGAAGAGGTGGAGGGGATGTGTGCTTAAAAATCAGTACCCTATGCCCTGGCTGGTTTGGCTTAGTGGTTAGAGCACTAACCATGGACCTAAGGGTTTGATCCTAGTTGGGGTTCATGGGAGAGACAACCAATCGATATGTCTCTCTCATGCAGATGGTTCTCTCTCCCTCCCTCACCCCTCTCCCTTTTCCTCTCTCCCACTCTTTCTAAAAATCAAGGGAAAAAGTATGTTCCAATGAGGATTAACAACAATAACAAAAAATCAGTACCCTATATGGTTAGGTAGTCCTGTTAAGTCAGGAATATTTTGGAGCCTGTCTAATGGGGTATTCAGATTTTTCTCAGTGTCCACAGGATCCACATTAATGTTAGGAACAAGTGTGATTGGGTGGGGGCTGCCATTATTGGTGTGTGTGTCTGTGTGTGTGTATGTGTGTGTGTTTGTTGTGTTGGAGAGCTGGAATCCTCAGCTAGAAGAATTGGAATGATTCCTAGGACATCCCTTTGGATTACCCAGAAGCCCCCAACACACTTTTTCCCTTTTTCCTGCCTCTTCCTTGAACTAGCACATAAGTTACAGAGTTGGGCTTGTAACATTGAAACAAGATCCTGGTTGCAAAGCCCGGATGCTTTGCACTGCTGAGCTGTCAGCCTCCTGGGGAAGCATGCGCCCCCAGACATATTACTGAAATGTATTGAACAGGGTCAGTTTCTTTCTTTTTTTTTCTTTTAAGTTAAATGAAATTTTATTACACAGGGAGTAAACGAACACCTTCTTCACAGGAGAGCAAAGGCAAACCTTCCAGAGCAAACGGAATCTTCCTTGACAACCAACCACTCCTAATCCAGCCCTTCCCCGGAGGTCAGCGCTGCTTCAGGTTTGCTGGTATTTTTCAAATGCTTTACATACTTGCAATTATACCCATAGAGCTTTAAAAAAGAGAAGTGCTTTGCCCGGCACGTATTGTCCCCCCCGCCCAGCCCCACAAGGACACCTCTTGGTGATTGCTTCCAATCCTTAGGTAGGTCTTTGTGATTCTGTTTAACTCGTGGATGGCCTTTCTTGGAACCGGAGGCGACACTCTTGTTCAGCCTTCCTCTGACCCAGTGGTTCTCAACCTTCCTGATACCGCGACCCTTTAAGACAGCAGCTCCTCATGTGGTGGTGACCCCCAACCATAAAATTATTTCTGTTGCTACTTCATAACTGTAATTTTGCTACTGTTATGAACTGTAATGTAAATATCTGATATGCAGCATGTATTTTCATTGTTACAAATTGAACATAATTAAAGCATAGGGATTAATCACAAAAACAATATGTAATTATATATTGTGAAATATTTATTTCTAATTACAAATAAATGAAATTTTGTCTTGAATCGTGGTGTAGCATGGGTAACAGTCTTAATATAACAACAGTAAACTACATTGCTACATTTTGCTACACCGAGGAGTGGTGTGTTGGTTCCTAAGACCATGGGAAATAGGTGTTTTCCAATAGTCTTAGGTGACCCCTGTGAAAAGGTCATTCGACCCCCAAAGGGGTCGCTACCCACATGTTGAGAACCGCTGCTCTAACCGGTGGACATGTAAGGTTCTTTCTAAATCCTCTGCTGTTACAAATGTTACCGTCAACTTGGCCGCACTTGCCTCTTTGTAACACAGATGCGTGGTTCTCTAGGGTAGACATGGAGAAAGGGGAATTGCTGTGTAACCCGGCACTTTAATTTTAAATCCTAATGAAGACACACGGCAAGGTCAGTTCCTCACATGCTCAGACATGAAGCGATTGTTTTCTAAGGCTAGCAGAGGATTTAGGGTGTGCTGAGTGCGTGCCACCCCCTGCCCCCATGAGTTAGCACTGGGCCTGGAAGGGTTGGGGATTGAACCCACAGCCCTTTGGTCCACCTAGTTAGCTCTGTCTGGTCCCCCCTGGGGACTTTGGTCTGCATGTTGGTTGTGGTTGTGTGCAGAGGAATTGCAGGATGGACGAGCAGCAGATGGTGGACTGCATGGCACATTCTCAACCCAGTTCCCTCCCAGGCTGGAGACCTTAACACATCTGTGATTTTTTTCTGTGCCGCTTTACAATACAGAGTGCCTTACCCTCAGTGCTCAAGCCCTGGGTGAGGTGTTTGGAAGCATTTTAGTGTTCTTAGAAATCAAAAAAAATAAAAAATAAAAATCTGAAACACGGTCATATCCTTGAACAGTTTCATTTTATGTGTAGAAGGATGGCGTGTGTCTCTGGATTTACCCTTCTTGACATCATTCTCTAGATCTCTGAGAACTCCCGGAAAAAATAAAAATTCTCTGTCTCCGGCCGAACCCATGCCAGTGTAGCAAGGGAGGGCGTGGCTGTGTCCCTCTTGAAGGGCACACGCTGCTGCTGCTGCTGCTGCCGCCGCTGGTCACCGAGCTGGTGAGAGGCAGGACCTGTGCAGCCTTCATGACTTCCCATGCATACGTCTTCAGACCCCTCACACAGATATTAATGAAAGTGGTTCTGGATCTGACCCCAGGGGGAACCCTAGCGTGGCATTCAAGCAATTGCCCGAGCCCTGGAATGCACTTATATCGCCTGCTTCTGTGGTACTGAGGCGTCTCCTCTTCTGGTCTCCTGAGGGTGTTCGCCTGCGCTCCCTCCGCTGTCATTTCAGGATTTGGTGAGGGAGTTAGCGCCCCACCTTATCTCTCCCATTTGCTAGATTCTCACAGAGCTCTGCTGGCCTTGATCTCTCTGGCTGCTTTGGCCTGCCCTCCCCCTCCCGCCGCCCATTTAGGCGACAGTCTTCTGTTTTTACAACTTATTTTTATGGTCGGTCAAGCTTCCAGCGTTCCCAGGGTGGAGAGTTCCCTAATTTTACAGGGGGTGGGCGGCAGTGTGCTGCTTTTTGTTTTTAGTACTTCTGCAGTGTTGCCGGACACAATGCGATGCTGTTGTTTGTGTTGGCCCTTGTGACCGCGATAGGATGACAGTCTGTCGGCAGCGGCTAGAGGTCCCTTTCCTGGATTCCGACAGTTGCCACAGAGCTCTTCGTGATTCCAGTTTTTTTTTTTCCTTTCCTTAAAGGTACTGCACTGCCCTTGTCAGTGTTACATCTTACTGGCCGGTTTCCCCTCTACTTAATCATTCCTTAAGTTTGGCTCATTCCTATTCAGAGTTTGGTGCCTTTTTTTTTTTTTTTGGCTAGCATTTATTGAGCACTCGGTGCCAGGCACAGTGCTGAGTGCCCGAGGTGCACTTTTTCATTCTTCCCCGGGGTCCTCTCTCAGGAGTCAGAATCGCTATAGGCAGAGAAGCTTGATGGCTCTTAAAAACCAGGGCCCTGTGACAGAGAATCGCACGGCCTCACCAACACCCTCACGTTATCCTGTGGAGGAGGAGCTGCTATCTGTCCCGTTGTAGAGGCGAGGAAACCGAGGCACAGGGAAGTGAAATTTGCCTAAGGTCACATGATGGGGAAGCGAGGGCTCCTTGGCAGCCCTGAGATACTTGGAAAAGTGTGAGATAAGAATAGCCGTAGCCCTGGTCCTGGGGGAGCCCCCTGCTTGATGCTTTGCTGCTGTAATGCCCGTTTCATTTCCTTTCCATGCCCAAACCACCACGGCCACATTGACCTCTGAGTGACTCATGTTTTTATGAACAAGGAGCCTTGAAGAGGTTGTCAGTCTAGCTTCTGGCTTGATGCATACGTACTGTTCCTGTAGACTATGGGAGAAAGAGCATCGTCTTTTGGAATCAGCCATATGTAAGCTCACTTCTGTCACTTTCTAGCCGTGTGGCCCCGGGAGCATTACTCAGCCCCCCTGAGTCTCAGTTACCTCATCTGTAAAATGGTAAAGAAGAAGAAGATGATGATGATGTTACTGTGAGGGATGACCTAGGATAAAAGTCTGTGAAGTGCTTCGCCAGGGAGCGGCACATATACGTGACAGGCTAGGACAGTGGTCGGCAGATTGCGACTCGTGAACCATAGGCAGCTTGCAAGCCGCGGTTTGCCGCTCTATTGACCAATGAGTTTGCCGACCATGGGACTAGGACATCCGGAAGGAGCCAGGTCTCTGGGAGGCTGGGGATCGCTTTGCTCCTTGTCCACTTATTCTGCAGCAGTTCTCATGAAGCAGCCAGATGTGGTTGTGTTGCCTGAGAACAGGCCACTGCCTTTGTCCTCAGAAGATTCTCATCTCCTGCTGGCCCTGAACTGCGTGCAGCCCGCCTGCCGTCCTGATGTGGGTGAGATTCATGTGGAGCCAGCCTCCTTGACCGACCGTCCTTGCGGCGGGCAGGGGCTCACCAGCGCTGGGCAGCCACAGCCTGTGCGTCCTGGCCTACTGAGCGCCTGTGTCATCCCTCACGTCTCTCAGACCTCAGGAGCAAGAGCCCTGGTCTTGGTGATTGAGCGATGCTTAGTCTATCACTTGGGCTGAGGACAGCCTCACCAGTGAACATGCTGATCAGAGCTGCCACCCTGGCCACTTACGGAGAAACGTCTGAGAGTGGACATCCCGATCTATTAAGCTCAGACAGGAGCAGCGACTCAGTCTGTGTCCCCACCCCTGTTCCATTTTTGAACCCATCCTCATCCCCATAGTGACTGGGGCATGAAGGTTCTTTAAGTAGCCTCCACAGAAAGGTGCCTCATTCGTGGGCTGTGCCTTAGGCCAGCCCCCACTCCACGGGGCTCATTGTTCACTGTGTAGGTGAAAGGCCTTCCTTTATGGTGTCTGTATCTCTTTACTTTGGCTGACTTTGTCCTTTCTGGGGGAAATGTGTCTGCCTCCCTCACCCTCCCAGTCACCCAGCAGATTTAAAAAAAAAAAATCGTAACACATTTCACTTCGCTAACATATGTCAGGTACTTAAAATTTTCACATGCACGTTGATCTAACTTGATAAGCTGAATCCCGAAAGCCATCTTTCTAACAGGCTTCGATAGAAAGTGTCCGATTGCTGGATGTTTGCGTTTTCCACAAAGAAGCGGATTCTGATTCATTCATCTAATGCGAAAGCACAAACATCTGCATGTAGCTCTGGAGGATAGTAAGTGCTTTTATCAACAAGTGCTGGAGGTAGGACCCAGGTGGGAGGCTGAGGCTCTTGACGGGTATGAAGCTTAGGCTTCTAAATCATTCTGATCCAGTTCATCAGCAGAGCCTGGCACATGGGTTGAATATCAGCAGATTTTTAAAAATGCCGGTGTTTGTGTTCCCTGGTGCTCTTTTTTGGTGAGTTGGTACGAAATTGTTTCCTGTGTGGGTCTGTACTGGTGTGGTCCGGGGCCAGACCCGCGACACCTGGAACTGGGACACCTGAAACGAGCACCCCTAGAACAGCACCCTTGAACGAGCACCCCTGGAACAGCATACCTGGAATGAGCACCCCTGGAACAGCATACCTGGAAACAGCACCCCTGGAAACAGCACCCCTGGAACAGCATACCTGGAAGAGCACCCCTGGAACAGCACACCTGGAAATAGCACCCCTGGAACAGCATACCTGGAACCAGTACCCCTAGAACCAGCACCCTTGGAACGAGCACCCCTGGAACGAGCACACCTAGAACCAGCACACCTGGAACAGCATACCTGCAACTAGCACCCCTGGAACCAGCACCCCTGGAACCAGCACTGGACAGTCTGCAGCAGCACAAGAGGTCGGTCGCAGAGGCTGGCCTGGCTTTGCCTCAGGGAGGGCCACGCTGAGCAGGGCACCAAGACTGGGATTTGGGCTTAGGAGAGAAGAGCCGAATTGGGACATGTCTGCTGGGGATGAAATGAGGAGCGTGGTCATGTGGCGGACGGGCAGCAGGTCCTGGCCCCACACTTGGTGTTGCACACGCTCAGCCCTGACCCCCCGGGATTGGTTGGTTGTGGCCAGCAGGCCTCTCCATGGAATGCATGGGTTTCTCGGTTCCCCTGTCTTGCTGCAAATCAGTTTTGCTGTGATTTTAATTAATGAGCGGCTCTCCCATAGTCAACATCTTGGTTTCCTTTAGAGCCAGTAGTTGTATTACTGATTCTGGTCCTTTTACAACCTCAATTCCCAGACACCAGCTTGGCAGCGGCTGCCGAGCAGCCAGAGTGGCCCGTGGTGTGACTTGGCTCCCAGCCTCCACATGGTGCGTTCCTTCCAGATGCTGGGCACTCTTCTCATTCTCACGGGCGGGGCGGGAAGTGGAGGCTCTGAGAGGTGGCTGACTGTCACGGTCACACAGGTGGAGGTGCCCGGCTGCTCTGTTCCTTCCCGGAGAAGCTCCCTCAGCAGGGGCTGGGCTTCCTTCTCCTACACAGGCTGGTGTCATTCTGAGGGGTCGGTTCGGGTTCTTCAGTGGCTTCCGGCCTTGCTTTCCTTTCAGCCCGGCTCTCCTGGGGCATGGGAGGCATTCCCGTAGATACTGGGGAGAAGGCTCCAATGTAGGAGACGTCTCAGACCAGCTGACGTCTTCCTTGAATACCTGCCGCTCTGTGTCCCTGTCATTTTATTACCTGTTGACTCCAGGAGACGGTGGTGGAGTGACAGTGAGGAGCCGCCCCCTCCCCCACCTACGGAAATGGAAAACATGTACAGTTCATCGGGGAGTGGGAATAAAAGGGAATGTTGGGTTAGACATTGATCTGCAAAAGCCTGGTGACTTTCCTTCTGGCCAGGCAGATCTCTTCCCATTGGCCCATCCACCATCCTGGTCTTGGAACAAATCCCGGTTCCCAGCTATTCTTTCAGGTTTTTAAATGTCACCCCAACCACACATGCTTCTTATCTTGTACCTTATGATCTCCAAGATTACCGCTTATTTACTATCAGCTCACATGTGGGATGGTGGCCTCGGGCGAGGCTGGGATTCCTGAGGAGTCTCTGGGCACCTCTGGGCCCTTCCCTTACCTGCTTGTTTCTGCTGGCCAGCTGTCTCTGGTTGACTGATCTTGTCTGCACGAGCGTGGTTTCTCATTTTTACTTTTGGATCTCACTCTCCTGGCCGGTCTCTCAGACCAGGTGACCTCTTTCTTGAGTACCTGCCGCTCGGTGTCGCTGTCGTTTTATTACCTGTTGACTCCAGCCAGGCAAGTCACCAGGTGGTTCTCGCCCCTCCCTTCCCCTCTCCCCCTACAAGCCCCGCTGTCTGTTTATTCAGTGCCATTGGGGAATGCCATTATTCACTCAAAGGATTGCTGAGTTCCGAATACCTTTTCTATTTAACCACCTAAATGAAAAGAGTATAGGAAGCCGAGTCTGCATTTCTCTGCCTTCTCAAAGGAGTGAAAACATAGGAACCCCTGTGCTTGTGTCTTAAGGTCGGCACCTTAGGCATGGTGGCCCCAAAGTCTTTCCTTTTTGGCACGTGTGCCGCATGGGGCCTTGGGCTAATGGGGTCCTGGATCATTAGTCTTTTATTATTATTATTTAAAATATATATATATATATTTGTATTGATTTCAGAGAGGAAGGGAGAAGGAGAGAGAGATAAAAACATCAATGATGAGAGAATCATTGACCAGCCACCACCTGCATGCCCCACACTGGGATTGAGCCCGAAACTCGGGCATGTGCTTTGATCGGGAGTCGAATTGTGACCTCCTGGCTCATAGGTTGACGCTCAACCACTGAGCCACGGCAGGTTGTTTGGCTTTTAAGATTCTCACTCACCTCCGCATTTTATATTTTTAGGATAGTGCTTTGTTGCCAGCTTTTTGCTTTGCTTTCCTATCCCTACCTCAAGGCTCCGTCTTCCCAATGACACCTTTCTTCCTTACGGTGTTGTGAAGGTCAGATAAGGCAATGCTGGGCTCTGGACCCTGCACCCCGATCCGGAGCCCCTGCTCTGCGGCTGGGTCTCCACTCGTGGGGAAGAGAGAACAGGATCAGGGAGCAGCCAGGAAAGCGGCCAACGCCAGTGCTTGCCAGCTGTGGCAAACAGGTGACCTCCTTGAGGAACATCGGTTTTCTGAGCTGTAACATGGAGATTATGTTGTCCGTCCACATTTTCTTGAGTTGCTGGGAGGTCAGGAAAAATAGAGAAGATCCTCAATGTGTGCATTAAAATGGGTGTAAACCCCAGTGCCATTCAAGCGTTTCCTCACGGGAGGTTTGAGTTAATGCGCGGGTCTCTTCTATGCTTACTCTGAAAACTGCTTGAGAAAACTGTGGATTCTTTGAGGCTGGTGTTCCCAGAGATACTCAGCTCCTGTTCCCTCCTTGCTGCAGCCTCTGGGTAAAATGCCGAGTCAGCAATCATCTGCCGCCCTCCCCCTCCCTTCTGGAACGCTCACATAGTTTTAGCACAGTGTAAATCAGGTTTGACCACCATGCACGCACGTACCCACACGTACACATGGCATATGCACTCCCCCTCCCCCCGGGCATGTACAGAGCAGCGCTGGAAACCCCTCTCCCTCCCACACACACCCTGGTGAGCTTGGTTTTACTTGTGCCTGCTTCCTTATTTAGTATTCCCAACTTGTTTTTAAGGCAACTCTCCTATCTTAGCCCTGGGATGAAATACTCAAACTCTCCCTTTGCTTTTGATAGCTTGTCTTCATTGTAGGACAAGCAGCAAGCATTATGTCTTAGAACACATTCTTTCTTGAAATCTGGGGACCTCTGGAATATCATCTCCTTAAAAATCATACGTCTGATGAGATAAGCAAGCCGTGGCCTCTGCCCTCAACGGGCTTGCGGTCTGAAGAAGAGACGGCCCCGTCACTTCTTTTAGAAACACAGTTCCCTAAGCCCCGACTATGCACCGGGCACCGTGCTAAGAATGGTCGTATGTAGGGCAGTGTCGTGTATGCATGACAGAGCGCGGAACAGAGAGCCACGCGTGGCCCTGGTGGTGAGGGAGCCGATGGGGAGTGAGGTGTGAAGAAAGGGGAAGTGTGCTGGTTCCTGGGTTAGAACTGTGAAAACACACGTTCGTCCTGCTGGCTTGCCAAGCAGAGTGGTGTCTCTTTCTTTCACTTGATGGAAGACTGCTGTGTCGTCGAACCAACAGAAGTATTTGTTGATCAGGGTCGTTTATTATTTGCTGGAGAATATTCGGGTCACCCATTGACGACCTGTTTCTATAGCCCATCTGTTGGAACAGGAAAATAGCACTGCTCTTTGGGCTCCTTATTTCTTCCTTCCGCCATCCTGTGCCATCTTTTACTCACAGCAATGGGAAGGCTGCATGCTCACTCAAAGGGGATGCTGGGACCAGGATTCCAGCCCCTGAAAGGGTGGTGGACAACCTGTAAGAGTCCCATCCATCCTGATAATAGTCTGTCCCTTTAATTTTATGGGGAGTCTAAACTCTGACACATTGATCAGTGTCATCCAGTTTTTACTATTATTTTTTATTAAAAAAATACATATTTTTATTGATTTCAGCGAGGAAGGGAAAGGGAGAAACATCTATGATGAAAGAGAATCATGGATCGCCTGCCTCCTGCATGCCCCACACTGGGGATGGAGCCCACAACCCAGGCATGTGCCCTGAGTGGGATTCGAACCCTGACCTCCTGGCCCTAGGTCTATATGCTCAACCCCTGAGCCGCGCCTGCAGGGCTATAATCCAGTTTTTAAAAGCCTTCAGAAAAAGAAAATAATTAAAATGCTTTGAAAATTCAAATGGTCATCCTTTGAATAGCTGATTTAGAAATGTTGATATTGAATCATTCACTATCATGCTCTGTGCTATATATTTTAAGCTGGTATTGTGAAAATCTAAAAGGCACACCACATGTTTTAAAAATGGTGTGGCTTAGTAATTGAGCATCAGCCTATGAACCAGTAATTTACAGTTTGATTCCCATTCAGGGCGCATGCCCGGGTTGTGGGTTCAGTCCCCAGGGTGAGGCATGCAGGAGGCAGCCAATTAATGAGTGTCTTTCATCGTGGATGTTTCTATCTCTACCGCTCCCTTCTCTCTGAAACTTATAAAAATGTATTTTAAAAAATAAAACAACAGTATAACAGAGACTATTACATAACTTGAGAGATAGAACAGTTTTGGCTCATACCCTTGGCTGCTCTTGGAGGGTTTTCTATCCAAAGCCAGGCTGGGCAGAGAGTCCTCTGAGAAGAAAAGGTCAGTATATGCTCAGTGAAGTATTTTTTTTTTTTAACTTTTTTCTGGAGAAGGCAGTCCAGGAAAATAAAGACTTGAGAACCACCGGGAGGCATTTGGGTGGTGATGCCGGGATATGACACCTTGCTTCTGCCAAGTTCAGACGGTGACCTGCATTCTGAGAGGCCCTTAAGACATATCTGCATGTATTATACTCTGCACATGCACTGCATCTCTCAGAGATGGACCCTGGCCAAGAGGTGCTGGAGAATAATTGGGAATCCAGATCTCCATTGAGTTGTGTTGTAAAAGCAGAGATGTTTATCACTAGGTTTTACCCTTTGAATGAGCTTAGAACATCACAGCGGAAAGAATTTTTAGTTAAAACTTTACAGATTTCCTTTAAAAATACATTTTTATTGGTTTCAGAAATGGAATCAGGGAGAGGGAGATACAAACATCAGTGATGAGAGAGAATCAATGATTGGCTGCCTACTGCATGCCCCCTACTGAGCATCGAGCCTACAACCCCGGGCATGTGCCTTGAGCAGGAGTTGAATTATGACCTGCTAGTTCATAGGTGGAAGCTCAACCTCTGAGCCACACCGGCTGGGCAAAACTTTACAGATTTTAAAGGGAAAAAAGGAGCACCTCTCTGATAAAAGTTTAAGGATGGTATGCAAAATATCAGCCAAAGAACTGAAAACTCAAACTGGCATCCTGTGCAGTGGTTACCCAGCGGAGATCATGAATTAGAAAGTTAAGATTTAGTGGAGAACCTGAAACTTGGCAGCGGGTTGCTGTCCCTCATCACCTTGATCCATCAATTAATTGTTCATTAGAGAGCTTGTAGCAGGCACCCAAGATTTAGCAAATGTGAGTCTTACTCCAAACTTAACTCTCTTTAACTAAAAACAAAATAAAACAAAACAACAAAACAAAACAAAAACAAACAAACGAAAGAAAACAAACCCCAGTTATTAGTGATGTAAGGAATCACTTCTGAGCCCTCGAAGGACTCTTGTTCTCTGTGTCCTAGAAGTGTCACTAGGTGATGTCATGGCTTGCTGCAGAGTCCCCAGGTAGGAGAGAACAACCATGGTGCGTGACAGGCCCGAGACATGTGGTTGTCCGGCAACAGTTACATGTCAAATAGCAATTTGCAACTCGAACCACAGAGAAAGTTTGTTTTCCTCTTCTGTCTGTTCCAGTTATTTAACTGAGGGCAGATGTCCTTATTTAAGGGCTACTAGCACATCAGATTATGTTTTCTGAGCCCGAAAAGGGGCTAACCCCTTTGGGACGATGACCAAAATACATATTCTAGTTAACTAACCCCTCCTGTGTGTGACCATGGAAGGGGTGAGAAGCACCAGAGGGCCCAGGATCCCCTTCAAGCTGTACATCAGTAGTTTTGAGCACCGGTTTGTTTCCATCAATGATTTCCATAAGTCAGGAATGTAACATCATAAAGTAAGATTTGGCTACATGTGGAAACATTGTTATTGTTATCCTGTAAAGGCTGTTTCTTGATTTCTCTTGGCTGTACCAGATCATATGGCAAATTAGGGGATGGCTGGTTTGTATGGACCTTGGATTCCTCCTGAGAAAGAAACCTCAGGGAAGAGAGGTTTGAAGGAGTCTCCAGTTCGATTGATAGACGTGTGCTAGGAGGGAAGGTGGAACCCTTTATTCCAGGTATAAAGTAACAGGTGAGCCTGAAAAGTCACTTGAAGGTGCAGAGTTGGCCTGGCTCCTCCACCCCACTGCCCGACTGACCTCCGTAGGTGCTCTAACCCACTTCTGAGCCCTCGAAGGACTCTTGTTCTCTGTAGAGCCATGTCCATAATGTAATGAGTGTGCTGATACATACAAGGAGAGGCAGTGACTCCCAGTCGGTGGGGATGCGGCCCAGTCTACATTTAGTCTAGATTTGTATTTTTCACTCCCAGGCTGTCAGTCACTCTTATAAACCTGGCTGAAATCTTTTAACTTTTGAGACCAATTGCATAATCTCTCTGCTCCCTCTCAGAGGGCAGTACGTGTATAAAGGTCTCCCCAAACCACTAAATGATTAACAGTGCCTTGGACTGCTTAACAAGGTCAGACTAAAGCATTGACCTCTGTTTTGTAGGCAAGAGGCTAAGACTGGAGGAGAGCTTTCTCAAGGAAAGAAATTGTACAAATAAACTGAAGTAGAGACTTGCAGGGTCAAGGTTCCCCCTCCCCCTTTTTTCCCCCTGTTAAATTTCACTGACAAAGTGGGGAGGGAGCGGAAAAGACCATGTAGATAATGGGGGTGTTTTATTTTGAGAGATCCCACACCTCTGGGAATAATGGCAGGATTATGACCTTTGCCCCCAGGTAGACATGGGTGCAGCACCCCTCAAACCCCGCCCCCCGCCTGCTGGCTCCTGGTTGTGTAGCCTCAGCACCCTCAGCTCTCTATAGCTCAGTCTCCCCATCAGAAATAAAAGACCATTATGTTTATCTCCAATTGTCCTGAGATTGAAGTAGATACAATTTGTGAAAACTAGTACCTAGGAGGCACTCTACAAAGCCAGTTTCTCTTCCTTCTTTCTCTTCTGCTTTTAACAATTAAGAGGTGGGTATACTATGAACGAATAAAATAAAGCATATTTCAGTGTGGAATTTGGAGGAAGGCCAGAGAAGAGAGCAAACAGACGCAGGAACAAACCAGAGGTGGGCCGGTTCTCCAGCTCGGCAAATCCCACAGGCTTTGGAAGGTGCCGGTTCACAAAGCAAGTAAAAAGTATTTTTTTTACATTAACGAAAAAGAAAAAAATGGCTGATAAAAACATCGTCAGAATCTGTTCGCTGAAATATTTCAGGCTCCATCTGGAGACTGGAAGCCAAGGAATTTTGGAACTATGACTTTTTCTTCATTTTCAGAGGTAGAGACCTCAAACTTCCTGTTGTGGAAAGTGGGGGTGGCTACTGTTTTTTTTTGGTCTAGAAAAGGGTTGTTTCTTTTCTCTGGATGGATGCTGCCCTCTGATGTCTCTCCGAGGTACTGCGGCCTCACCTCTAGCTCTTGCTTTGGTCCATGGGATTCAAAGGGAGAGTCAGAGGTTCTTGTTTCTGGCTTGAGGCTTCAAGGATGAAGGGAGGTGAGTGGGCTGTAAAAACCGAATTAGTTGGATGTACATTTTTTTTTTGCCAAGAATTTACTTCTCACATTCTTCTTTTTGTTATAATAAAGCTTTCCTCAATAGTATTGTTACTGGATGGGAAGTCACCAGACACCTGAACTCATGGTAGAGATACCACACTCTCTGCTTTCAGCCCTTGAAGCTCTGAGTCAAAGACTTGTAAAACCCCCTTTCTATCACACTTTGCAGGTTGCAAAGAGCTTCTACAGCAGGGGGTGGGGAACCCTTTTTTCCTGCTAAGGGTCATTTGGAGAGTTATCACATCATTCTAGGGCCATGCAAAATGATCCTAGTTAATGACTTAAACATTAGCCTGCTGGATTGAGTCAAACATTTAATTAACTTACCCCTCATGCCATGGCAGGGCCAGACCAATGATTCTATGGGCCTTATTACAGCCCGATGGCCCGATTTTCCCCACTCCTGTTCTACAGGCACGGTCTCATGTGCTCTCCCAAGGTATTGGTGAGGGGGAGCATTCATGTTGTGGTTGGTTTATTTACTTATTTATAGTATGTTTCTATTGATTTTTGGAGAGAGAGAGGAAGGGAGAGGGGTAGGGAGAGAGATACATCGATGAGAGAGAAACTTCATAGCTCCAGCAGAGGGCATGCAGGAGGCAGCCAACTGGTGACCTCTTGGTTTCTAGGTCGACGCGCAGCCACTGAGCCACACCGGCCGGGTGTTGTTTATTGATTTAAAAAAGTTTTTTTGCATAAGAACTTATTTGAGGCAAAGTGACAACATTTGCTTGGGGAGTAACATCTCAGGTGTTCCTAGCTTTGTGGTGTATAGATGAGGAAAGAGGCTCTGAGTGGGGACTGACCAAGTGGCCTCTGGGCAGATCTGTGTTTTCCCTGCATCTCACTGGTAGAGAGGCTGTGGTCCAGGGAGGGATTTCTCAAGAATAAGCTTGTTAACCAGCTAAAGTTTGCTCGGAGTCTTCAGTCTGTTGCTGAAGAGCGAGCTGGACGCCACTGTGGGGCTCTGAGAGTCCTGAATTCTTACTGGGTTGATGAAGATTCCATGTACAAATTCTTTGAGGTTATCCTCATTGATCCATTCCATAAAGCTATCAGAAGAAATCCTGACACCCGATGGATCACCAAACCAGTCCACAAGCACAGGGAAATGCGAGGGCTGACATCTTCAGGCCGCAAGAGCCGTGGCCTTGGGAAGGGCCACAAATTCCACCACACTATTGATGGTTCTCGCCGTGCAGCTTGGAGAAGGCGCAATACTCTCCGGCTCCACTGTTACGGCTAATATAAGTAATGTTTGTAAAATTCTTACCTAATAAACAATTTAGGACAGTCAAAAAAAAAAAAGAATAAGCTTGTTGACTGATTCAGATCACCGAGGGACCTGGAAGATTGGAGTTTTTATTTTCTGGAATGGTGTAGGAGCCCGAGGGTCAAGGTGAGGCCCAGAGGACCCCCGGTGTCCCCCAGCCCTGGTGCTCGTCCAGTGCCATTGTGGTTGGAACCCCTGCTCTCAGGCAGGAACACTGATGCTACTGATTTAGGTATTTGCTGATTTAGGTATTTAGGTATTTAGGTATTAGTATCCCATCTTACAGTGGTTTGATGAAGCTTCAAACCAGGGTTTCTAGTTTGATCTCTCCCCCCCCTAGGCATTCCCTCTGTACAGTGTGGAGGGTGGAGTCACCCATTCCCTGCTTCCTGGCGCATGCATGATGGGGGTACAGTGACGCCTCAGAGCATGCAGAAAGGACACCTGCCATTTTCAGAGCAGCTTCCGTTCCCCAGGGAGTGAACACGCCGAGGCCTCGGATGGCCTTCCTTGGTCAGGCCAGGGCTGCGGTCCTCCTTCCCATCACCCTGCATGTGTGAGTAGCTGACACCACGGGCTGTTGGAGGCAGCGTGCGGGCAACTGCCAGGCAGGGGGCATTCTTGGATCTGGAGCCAGGAGACCAGATCTCATTCAGGCTTTGGCATCACCGTTAGCACAGTGAACCAGTCACTTACGCTCCACACGTCCATTTTCTCGGGTGCAAGGCGAGGAGAGGACAGCTAGCGTGGCTCCTTTCTGTGGCTCTTGGTAGCTTTGAAGCCAGCTACACTTGAGAGTCTGCGGGTACCTGGCAGATGTCCTTGTGCTTTGACTTAGCAGGAGTCACGTGCTCTGAACAATGGTTAGATCTGTGATGGGCTGCACGCGTGACCGTGGCCCTATGCAAAGTTCTTACCACCTGGCAATGTAGCAGCCGTCACCACGTCACAGCACCATGCATCGCTGACATGTTTGCCATGCTGGTGCGCACAAAGCTACTGCTCTGTGTCAGCCATGTAAAAGTGTAGCAGTACAATTATGTAGAGTAGACCACTTGCTCATGATAAGTGACGATGCTACTGATTTAGGTATTTACTGATTTAGGTATTTAGGTATTTACCTTTTACCATCATTTCTTTCCACTTACAAAATTATTTTGCGGTGAAACAGTATCCCGTCTTACAGTGGCCAGAGCCTCATACATCGTCTGCTTACCGCGCTTCTTGATTGCATCACGTTTCCTTGTGCTCTTTGGTACAGTCACATGCTGTACCGGCTGGTAGCCTGGGAGCAACAGGATCTTCCATATGACCCGGGGTAGTGGACTCTCCTACCCAGGTTTGTGTAAGTGCACGCCGATGTCTGCAGAATGTGTCTTCGCCATTAAGCAGTGCATGCCTGTATCAGATATCAGAACCTAACTGGTTGTGTGTGTGTGTGTGTGTGTGTGTGTGTGTGTGTGTGTGCGTGCATGCGTGCTGAGGCTGAGCTCAGAGGATGGTACCTCTGGGAAGAACAGTTCAAACAGCACAACACTGGGTACAGCCCCCAGATACCATAAGAAAGGACTTGTTACATTAACAACGATGCATCGGCCTAGGAAATCCTCTGTGGTTTCTAAAAGGGTTTTTATCAAATAACATTGACTGACGATGTAGTTAAATCTAGTACAGGAGTCGGCAAACTCATTAGTCAACAAAGCGGCAAGCTGACCACTGTCCTAGGAGAACTGGGTATTTCTTTTGTAAAAAGAAAAATGTTGTAAAAGTTACTATCCAATGTTCCATCCATTTTAATAGGCACTGACAGCATCTGCTGCGCGTGGGAGGGCACTGTACCAGAGCTTCCCGATTCCTCCAGGTAATGGCTAAAGGATGCCGTGTCCTCTTTGCTTCCCCAGGAAAGATAGCAGCATGGCCAGTGTGCTGTCCCGGCGCCTTGGTAAACGGTCCCTCCTGGGAGCCCGGGTGTTGGGGCCACCCGGGGCTGCCCCACATGCGGAGCCACAGCCGGAGCTGCTGGAGGGGGTGGCTCCGCAGCCCTTCTTCACCTCCAAGGATGCTTCCTGTCAGGAGCAGCCCAAGGAAGTCCTCAAGGCTCCCAGCACCTCAGGCCTCCAGCAGATGGCCTTTCAGCCCGGGCAGAAGGTAGGATGGTCCCTGAATGGACAGGTTCCCGAACTCCTCAAACTTGTGGCCCGCAGGCTAATGGTACCCTGAGTGACAGGTGGAAACTCCCTGGGCACCGTTTTGCATGCAGACAGACCTTTAACTTGCAGCCCTGTGGGCTTCTTGAGAGAATGAGTCATCAGCAGCGGATCTAAGACTCCTTCCTCCCTGACGGACAGTGCTGCTGGCAGAAAAAGGCTGGCGAGACCTGACATCTGATGTTCTGGGCTCAGGCCTACTCAGAACCTCAGTGTGAAGCATGGCCAGAGCCCAGTTTTTCCAACCTGCCTCAGTTTGCAACTTGACAAAACAAAGGGAAGAATCTCAGGCTTGTGAGAGATTGCTAAGGTTGTGTCTTTGAATTACCTTTGGAAGTTTTTAAGAGAGGAAGGTCTTCGTTTAGTCAGAATACTATTTGGTCTATCTTTTTTCAGTGTTTTCTCCCCTTGTGTCAGGGCCGGTACCTGATATTATCACTAGATCCAGGTAAGTGGGCTGCTCTTTCATTGCCTTCTCCACGGTCCATAAGTAGATTCTACCTTTTGTCTCCCAGCTGAGGCTTCTGTTTCCCACAGCTCGCTTCCCCAACTGCTAGGCAGCCCTTGAGAGAGGACAGCTAATCTCTCCATCCATCCCTACCATCTTGTCCCTAGGTAGACTCAGAAGTCTCTGAAGGGCAAAATGCAGGGTGAGCAATGCCAGGCGATAGTTGTGAACCAGCAGATATATAGGTCTTTGGAGGCAATGCAGGGCAAGAATTCAGGAGAATGGACATGGATTCCAAATTCATTTGATTGGAGAATTTAACTCATTTACATTTAAAGTACTTATTGGTAGGTAAGGACTTACTGTGGTTATTTTGTTAATTATTTTCTGACTGTTTTGTAAATCCATCCTTTGTTCTTCCTCTCTTTCTGTCTTCCTTTGTGGTTTGTTGATTTTTTTTTCATAGTCATGCTTTGATTCTTTTTATCTTTTGTGTATTAACTAGAGGTGTTTTCTTTACAAGGCTTATAGAAAACTGTCTATTTTAAGATGATAACAACTTAAGCTTCAATGGAATATAGATTATAAGTTTAGAAGAAAAAAAATCTGAGAAACTGACATATTCACTTTCTCTATATAGAGCAGAGGTTCCCAATCTTTTTTTGGCCATGCCCCACCTAAGCATTTCTAAAATCCTGATACCCGTTCCCGCTACCCTGTGACGTATAATTCTTGTTATTCAAAAAGTGAACTCCTATTCACATGGAGGAAGTCTGAAAGGCCATTAACTTGGTCTAAACAAGCTTCCAAAGAACATGACATCCATGAAAGAGAAAAATAAAAGAACGAAAGGACAGTTGAAAAACTGAGGAAGAAATCACTAAGACATTGTTAAAAAAAAAATGAAGTGATATGAAAAAATAGCAAATAAAATTTCAAAACATCTAATAGAGAACTGAAATGCATAAATGTGTCACAATATATATTTGTATGCTGTATATGTGGCCCCTAGAACCATAAGAAATGTAACAAATTCACTGTTAATAACTCATTCTCAAATTGCTCCCACCCCCCCTTAAAAATCAAGTTGCCTCCCTGTAGGGTATGTGCCCCACGTTGGGAACCTCTGGTGTAGAGAGTTTATAAGGATCTGGTTTGGGAAGAACCAATCCAGTAGGGGCTCAGGTGGGAAGCAGATGCCTGGCAGCATTTTGCTTGAATTACAGCTGAGTCAGGGACTTCATTTGGTGTAGGTGGATCCCAGAACTCGGGGCATATGGAACTACTAAGAACTGCTAGGTGCTGACCACGGTTGCTGCTTTTCTCTCCTGCCAGGTGTATGTGTGGTACAGGGGGCAAGAGTGCACAGGACTGGTGGAGCAGCACAGTTGGGCAGAGGACAAGGTGACTGTCTGGCTGCTGGACCAGAAGTTACAGATCTGCTGCAAAGCCGAGGAGGTGTGGCTGGCCGAGCTGCAGGGTCCCATCCCCCAGGGGCCACTTCCGGAGCAGGGGACCCAGGAGCAAGCCTACAGGCCTGTCTCCAGGAACATTGACGTCCCAAAAAGGTTTGTGTGGGAGAACCGTGGCCCCAAAAATCACATGGGTGGTGAAAAGTGGGGTTGTGGCATGCTTTGTGATGGGATAGGAATGAGAAAATCCTAGGTGTGTAGTTGTCAAGATACTGGACAAATGGGACACAGAGAGAAGAGATGGCATCCTTTAAAACAACCCAGAATGGTATCCTGCTGATTTTGGTTTGATGAAAGGCTGTTTTTCCTCTCTTCATACTTAGGATTAAAATTCGGTCTTAGTTTTTCATGATGAGAGACAGGAAAAATGGCTTAGATCAGGAACCAGGGAACTTGTTCTAAATGGGCCAGATAGTAAGGAGGGTAGGCTTGGCGGGCCATGCAGTCCCGGTCCCACATACTCCGCTCTGCGCTGGTAGTGTGAGGGCAGCCACAGACCATGAGGGAAACACACAGGCATGGCTCTGCTCCAATAAAACTTCACTTATGGACACTCAGATTTCAATTTTATATAGTTTCCATGGGTCATATGTCAAGAAATAATACTCTTCTTTTGATTTTTTAAACGATTAAAAATTTGTAAAACCTTTCTTAGCTTGGGAGCCTTCCTTACAAAAGCAGGCGACAGGCTATATTTGGCCCACAGCCCATAGAGTGCTAACCCTCGCTTAGACATTCAAAACCATTGATTTAAAAAAATATTTTTACTTTTCAATTACAGTTTCTGTTCAGTATTATTTTGTATTAGTTTCATTAATTCAAAACCATTAATGTTGAATGCAGACTGTTTGAATGTGCATCTTGCTTTAGAATTTTATGATACAATTTTCTCCTGAGGGGGAATATATGTGTCCATATATCTCTCTCCTAGTTTCTGTTACATACTCTTTGTACATTGATCTTTTAAAATTAAAAAGCAAAACCTGCCAATGGAGATTGTCTTATATCCAGGATGTGCAAGCAGGTAAACTGCATTCCACCTCTTTCTGTGCTTGTCTGTGGGCAATACTGCCATGGACAGCACGCCCAGAATATTGAGAGCAGACCAGAGCAACAATATTTGTGACTGTGAATTCAGAGAACTGTTGGCAAAGAACATGTTTTTCTACTCGATGGGAATAAAAATACAAAGATCACGTAAAACAAAGGGATGCTAATGTGTGTAATATATTACCTGTCTTAGTTTAACTACTTCAAACCCAGTCACACATTTTGGAGGATCTGAATTGTAAAGAAAGGATTAATGCCGTCCTGTGAAATCGATGAGCTAGCTACCTACGTTTCAGACCACCCTTTCATACCATAGCATTAACTTACAGACAGCTCTAAATTTACTTCCATATGATATAGCTTTATATGGATTTAAAAATAATTGCATGTAAAATTTTATAGACCTCTGTTGGAGAAAGCATTGAGGTTTACTTTAGTGCTTCTGGTTTACTTGCTCATTGCTTATGTAGTAAGTTCTGTTGACATTCAGAAGCTAAATTTAAGTATAAGATGGGGAAAGAAAGGTAATCTTAGTGCTTTCAAATTCTAATGGGCATCCTTTTTGTCCATGCTCTTTTTCATTGTTTTGACTGTCCTCCCTGTTTCCCAAATACAGTTCTCTATTTTAAACTGCAGAGTTATTTAGGGAGTGAATAAGTGAATTTAGGGGAGAGAATGGAGTTGCCTCCAGGTGTCAGCAATAGGATGGGGACCGACCCCCTTATACTGGAGTTGACTGATACGATAAATGTAATCCAGAATGAGTATTTTTTTCATGAAGAACAAGGAGAGACCTTCATTCTTTATTTAACGGACACACTGGCTGATTGGAGTTGGGGATATGGAAGGGATAGTCCAGATAGGTAATATAATCACCTGACCAGCAGTGTCAGCATGTAACCTCTGGCCCTCGCCTGCTTGAATCCAGGAAGTCCGAGGCAGTGGAGATGGACGAGATGATGGCGGCCATGGTGCTGACGTCCCTGTCCTGCAGCCCGGTCGTGCAGAGTCCTCCCGGGACCGAGGCCAACTTCTCTGGTGAGGAGGAAAGGGGTGCACATGGGTTCTGGGTGTGGCAGAGTCTCATCGCTCACGTCCTCTGCTCCGAGCAGCTCATTGCCGAAGGACTGGCCTGGCAGCAGGAATCCGGAGTCCCTTCTTTCTTGTGTCCCAGACTGGCTGAGTGACACTGAGTTGGATGCTTCCGTTCTTTTTCCTCAGTTTCCTCCTCTGGGGAGAAGCTTCCTGGTGCATTGTGAAGATGATTGAGCACGGGGCTGAGCCACACTGGCCACTTGAGTAAGTTCTTCTATGGGAGTAAGTGAGTGAGGCACTTTGGTGGGGGCCTGAACCGGGCCCATAGAGGAATACGTATTTATAGTTCGCAAAGGTAGAAACTTACTAAATGGTCCCCTCAGGGCCTCAGAAGATTCATGCCCCTGTTCCAAGTGCCTGATTCAGCCTTGCAAATTAGCATGGGCCTCCAGGCCAAAGACCTGGAATAAACAAGCTGAAGTCTACAGTAAACCTAATTGCTTCCTGCAAAGCGACAGAAGGACTTCACAGCAAATTGACGAATTAAAGGGAAATTCTTCCAGTGCGACCCCCAAAATACAGTATCAGTAATATGGGAGAAAGAAGAAGGGTTGCTGGATATTCATAGTTGGGCAAGACTGGTGGTGAACCTGACGTGTTTCATTTGGAAATTCGCTATGGGGCTGGCCTAACTTACTCCCAGGGAATAACTTTTTCATTGGTGAGATCTAACTGAAAATATGGAAGGAAAGTGGCCTTTACAAGTATCCCTCCTGTGTCATCCTTCTAAGGTAAAAAGTCAATTTAAAGGCGTGATGTAGCAAATTTACTTCCTTCACCCAAAGCCCATCATCAGTGACGAGTTTGCTGGCTAGTGGTTGTGTCTGATATATCCCACCTGTGGTGAAGCATGGCGTGTGTTGTGCATCTTCTCTGTTAGCACCAAGAGCAACACTAACACAACGGGGAAGGGAGGAGTCAGTTTTAAGTTCTCAGGAAATTCTGTGAGTTTAGGAAATCCAGGAGGTTGGTCAGTAGGAGGAAGATCCAGAAAAGTGTTAGAAAGGGAAAGAAAATCATTGACTTTAATTCCCATCAGATTTTGTGTATAGAATACATATATAATATTCACACACACACACACACACACACACACACCAATAGTAATACATATACATCTAACATAATATGCCACAGTCCTGCTATCTGAAGTCCCTTTTGGACACAAAGCTAAGCAGTTTATTAAAGATTTTTTTCTATTATATGTCTGGTCTTATGACTGAAATCAGTGGAAGGCTTCCTTGGCAGAGAATGATATTGAAGTATTCTGCCGCAAGGTGAGGTCTACACAATCACCCAAGCCTTGCTCCAATCATGGATACTGTTTGTACAAAAACCACTCTTTCCTTGGGTGTCTGTGTTGTTAGGGTGGTTCTGCGCACGCGTGTGTGTCGAGACTGGAGGGGATTATAAATATTTCTGAGAGGTTCGCTGTATGCTCTCATTGCTATGTACTTGCAGAGAAGCACTTTATTTTCATGCATAGAATAACTAGTACCTCCCCTAGAAAATTGCACGATCGAAGGTAATTTATGTTCCTCTTACAACGTATAGACTAACTTGTGAAATTAACCTTTTGCTTTTTAACATACTTTTCTTTCTCCGTGTGCCAATCTGCCAGTTCCAGCGTTTGAGCCATTTGCCTGGCTCCCTGTGGGAGGTTGCTGTGTTGTAGGGTTCCCCTGTGTTTGACCTGCTCTTCTCCAGAGTGCTGATCATGTTAGCATTCTGCTTCTCTGCCCTTCTCTCCTTCAGTGGTGTGTGGGGGCCCTGGACCTATGGGGCTGTTGAAGCTGCTGAGTTCTTCCCCGAAGGGCTCCCCTGTTTTGTAAGCCCCATGTACAGATGTCATAAACTCTTGGTTTCCAGGGGGTCATAGCTTTGAGACTTGACAGTGATACTTAGGGAGGGAAGAGCTCACAGCATCCCATGCTGTGTGGGTGGGCTCCTGCTGGCAGGTGTGACCTGATGAAGGAAATCTGCATGGGCAACATGCAACAGGAATGCTGGGTATCTACCCCAGGGGTCTAGCTCAGCCGAAAAACAGTTGGGGATATGGAGCAGGGTGAGAGAAAAGCAGTATGATTGGTATCCTGGCTTCAACGGATGTGTCCGTCGATCTCAGGACCCAGGTTACAGAGGAGGCTCTGTGGAAAGCCCACCCTTGGTGGAGCTGGGGTGGTTGGGGACATGGGTACCACACTTTTCCCACCAGACTTTTCCCTGCTTCTCTTGCTATTTCCGTGTATAAGAATGTCAGATCCTCCTGTCCTATCAAGGAATTGGGATTTATGGCCTAGGCAGTGGAAGAGTCTGGGCTGGGCCTAACGTAGCTTGAAGACAGGCAACTTAAAAAACAGGAAGTGTCCAATCTCACGGCGATCTTCCTCCTGCTCAGAGGCATTTCTGGGAGCAGGCAGCAGGTTCAGGGCCCTGCTGGGCGTCACCCAGGCATCTGTCATTGGTCGGAATTGCTCTCAGAGCTTATCTTCTCTAAACGTGTTACTTGTGGGGAAAAGCAGCCAGCTGGGCTGCTGCCACCTCTGATAAACCGTACAAGTCCCAGTGGCTGTAGAGCTGGCTGAGCGGTTTCTTCCCACAGACAGTTTTTGATGGACTTGCCTGGGTTTAAATGATCAATAGGCATTTTTCAATAAAGCCTGGTCAGCAAGCTCTTAGGTTGGCCTTTCCATCCTACTCCGCTGTGGGGAAGGTGCCTGGTCATCCCTGGCACAAGTCTGTGCACCTTCTCACCCTCCCTTTTAGGCCTAGAGGCAGTAGAATCTTTTCCCTCCTCTTCCCTCTGCCATTTATTTATTTATAATAATTAATTATTCATTTCAGAGAGGAAAGGAGAGAGACAGAGAGGGAAACATCAATGGTGAGAGAGAATCATTGGTTGGCTGCCTCCTGCAAGTCCCACACTGGGTATCGAGCTCACAACTTGGGTATGTCCCCCGACCGGGAATTGAACCGTGACCTTCTGGTTCATAGGTTGATGCTCAACCAGGGAGTCATGCCAGCTGGGCCCTTGCCTTTTTTTAAAAAACATTTAAAGCAAGAAACACATTTAAAACACACACACACACACACACACACACACACACACACACACACATTTTATTTCAGAGAGGAAGGGAAAGAGAGAGATAGAAACATCAATGATGAGAGAGAATCATTGATCGGCTGCTTCCTACCTACCCCTCACTGGGGATGGAGTCCACAACTCAGGCATGTGCCCTGACAAGGAATTGAACCATGACCTCCTGGTTCATAGGCTGATGCTTAACCACTGAGCCACACCAGGCGGGCAGTGAGAAACACATTTTAATTAGGTTCTTTTTCTGTTAGTAATACACAAGAGGAAGTTCCGGTGTGTGCTGGCTGGTCAGATGCCACTGGAGCCGAGCAGGACTACCCAGGGACATGGCTGCGATGAGTTGCAATGTCTTCTCATTTTTGCTGGAGCTCAGAAAGGGGAGGTCTGGGTCTTTCCTCCCTGACGTGGCACAGCCGGGCAGAGCCAGAGCCAGGAATTGGATTCCGGAACCCAGGCTCCAAATGAGAATGTGGTGGCCGCTGACCTGGGCTGTCCTTGTGGAATCTGATGCATACAGGGCCGTGCCAGGAGCTCTGTCTGGGGACTGGTCCGTGAGTGTCCCCTCTCTTCTCTCCGCCAGCTTCCCGTGCGGCCTGTGACCCGTGGAAGGAGAGCGGCGACGTGTCCGACAGCGGCAGCAGCACCACCAGCGGGCACTGGAGCGGGAGCAGTGGCGTTTCCACCCCCTCGCCTCCCCACCCCCAGGCCAGCCCCAAGTATCTGGGGGACGCTTTTGGTTCTCCCCAAACTGATCCTGGATTTGAAACGGACCCAGACGCTTTCCTGTTGGATGAACCAGCTCCACGTAAAAGAAAGGTACGTGGCGATGTGAGCGTGAGCTCAGGCCGGCGAGGCGGATGTCCAGTCCACGTGGGGCCCCACCGGTCCCGTCTTAGTTTTCCTTGGCTGCTGCTGTTCCCTCTTGACATCCCCAGGAGCTAGCACTCTTCGATGCCGGTTTCTTTTCACCTCTGCTCCAGTCCCAGCTCTTCTGCTTCTCTCCTGAGGCTTGTGTGCATGCGGCTCTGGTGGGGTCTGACCCACAGCACCAAGTGCTGCTGCCGGCCGTCGGGCCCAGCTCCTGGGCCGAGGCGCTCTGCCCCTGCCTGCCAGTCTCTTCGGCCCCAGAGAGCCTTTGGTTGGGTTTTGCTTGCAGGAGGCCAAAGTCCCCAGGAGGTGAGGATGGGAAGGGGATGAAGGAGAGAAACGTGTCCCGATGACCCTGTCTTCCTTTCCCCTAGAACTCGGTGAAGGTGATGTACAAGTGCCTGTGGCCAAACTGCGGCAAAGTCCTGCGCTCAATTGTGGGCATCAAGCGACACGTGAAAGCCCTCCACCTGGGGTAGGTATGGAGCCCCGGGCCTGTTTGCCTCCATTAGCATTCGGGTCTCCTCCTCCACCCTGCTGATTCCTGGGGACCCTCAGCCCAGATTTCTTCCAAGGAAATGACTTGCTCAGAGCGCCACCTGGTGCCTGTCCTTGTGCCCAGCAGAGTAGCCTGTTGGGGAGAGTTTCTTGCTGGGAAGGAGGGAAGGGCCCTCCTATCCTGTCCAAGTGAATGTCGATCTAGCTGTTCATGGGGAGGGAGCACCATCCATCCGTCTGTGGGTGTGTCATCTAGCCTCACTGTAGGATACAAGCTGTTATGGTTCTGGGTAGAAACAGGGTGATGTGGTGAGACCCCAGGGCGAGGCCTTGGGGGAACTGGAGCCCCATTGGATTCCACGAGGTTGCTGGGGACGCCCTCCCCTTAGTGCAGCAATGGCTCCCTGCTCAGAGCTGCTCTTGGCTGAGTAACTGGCTCACAGCCCTTTCCCTGGAGGGAGACTCTGACAGCAATGAGGTGGGCCCAGCAGGACCCATGGCCAGGCTCAGGGTCAGAGGACTCCTGCAGGAGGAGAGGTCCGTACGCCCTGTAGGGAGGAGAAGCCTCAGGTGCAGGAGAAACAGTCCCATTGATGTGCAAGCACGTCTTCCCTGTGATGTTGCGTTGGGAACAGGCTCCTGTGTAGCCTCTTGGGCTCCTTCCCTGACTTGCTGGGTGGCCCTGAGCAGACACCCCCACTCTTGTGCCTCAGTTTCTCCTGTGTTTGAACAGAGGCAACTTGTCCCTGACCATCACAGTGTCTCCCTCCCACGCAGGGACTCTGTGGACTCTGACCAGTTCAAGCGGGAGGAGGATTTCTACTACACAGAAGTGCAGATGAAGGAGGAAGCTGCTGCTGCTGGCACCTCCACCGCTGACTCAGCCCCCACCCCCGGTGTGACCACCTCACCCCTCGCCATTCTTCCACCACCTCCTCCCAAAGGCCAGCCCTCGGGCCCAGAGCACCCTGGCCTGGAATCCTACCTGCCCTCCGGTGCTCTGAGCAAGTCAGCTCCCGGCTCCTTCTGGCACATTCAGGCCGACCATGCCTACCAGGTATGGCTGGGCACCCTGGGGGCTTAGCCTGGTGACCGTGAGGACCTTCTGTGTCTGACCTGTGGCCCACCAGCCTGATCACAGGCCACTGACCAGCCCTGTGGCTCAATGGGTCGCCTCTAACTTCTACAAAGAAGGAAGGGAAAATAAGTCACACTTGATAAATGTGGGGATTCCCGAGTTCTTCCTCGGTGGCTGTCACGAGCGATTGCTAGAAATCTGGTTGAATCCCCGAGCACCCATTTGGACTGGGGAGATATTACGCTGCTGGCTGGCTGTAAAGGCAGATAGAGTCGTGTAGTTGGTCTTCCCAGAGCAAATCTCTAGTCCCTAGAATTGTGTTATGTTAACAAACAATCCAGCATCTATTTTTAAAAACTCTTCTGTGTGTCAAGCAGTGGGATAAGCTTTCCAGAAAGAATAAGATACTGTCCCTGACATTGAGAAATGCATGGGTTAGCCGGAGAGAGAAATGCATATGTAACTCTGATTAATTATAATTGTCCATGTACCCTATTGGAGGCACAAGACATTGTTGTGGGTACAAGCTAGAATGCCCATGTGGTTGGGAAAGTTGTCACAGAGTGGGCGTCATTTTGGATGGTCTTCACTGTGCACATAGTAGGTATTCAGTAAATGCGCAGCTTACCATGTGCCAGTTTTCTTTATAATGCTTTCATGCCCACAGCCTGATTTTATCAGACCCCGGGCATATTTGCAGGTTAGTAATTAGACAGCAGTGCTTTCAATCAGAAAACCTTGACAAAATGAGCCAAGTGTCCTCATTAGAATGAGTTGGTCACTTAGCTAGTTCAAGTATGGCCAACTTTCAGGTGGCCCTTCAGGCAGCTGGCTGCCCCTGGAGACTGTGGCTGGTGTTTTGATGAACAAACCTAAACCCGTTATCCGGGAGAGTGTTGCTCATTCCACGTGGTTGCTGGTGACGCCTCACCCTAGGTGCAGCAGTCACTCCCTGCTCAGGAGGCTTTGGGGCGTCTTTGGGGAACTGCCTATAGCATGTTCTTGGTGGGTGATGATGACATCATGAGGCTAGCGTGTGCACCAGCTCTGAGAGGGCTCTCTCAGAAAGATTGGCGCCCAGGACTAAGGAGACAATGTCAGAGAGTTGGGCACTCTGCTATTTCTCTTGGGAAAGGCATTCTGGCGGGTTCCAGGGTTTCCAGCCAGAGACCTTCTGCTGTGCATCGTGATGCCACAGGAGGGTGGGTGGAGTCTGAGAGTGGGGACCCGGGCTGACACTGTCTTGTCTCCGCAGGCCCTGCCGTCCTTTCAGATCCCCGTCTCACCGCACATCTACACCAGTATTAGTTGGGCCGCCGCCCCCTCCACGGCCTCCTCCTTCACTCCGGTGAGTGTAACTGTCTCCGAGCCCAGCCACACTTCGGGGCCCGGGACCCAGCCCAGGACCCTGCCCCACATACCCAGTGCTGGGGGGCCCTCTCCTCACACTGGTCAGCAGCACCCATACTTTGTGAAGATCAACCCCTGGCCTGGCACTCTCCAGCGGGTCCCAGCCCCTCTTAGAAAGTGGAAGGGGGGTGCCTGCAGAGAAGTAATCAGTTCATGCAAGTTTATTGCCAGGAAAATCACCAGGCGAGGCCAGGGTCCGTGCCCTTTTAGGCCCGAGTATCTGTGTGCTCGTTAAGAAGGGAAAGAGTGTGGGAAACCTGAAGGGAAAGAGGGTGGGCAAGCAAAAAGGTAGGGGGCTGTCTAGGCTGGATTGGAAGCCTCGCAGCCACCGAGGACCACTGCTCAGGTGGCTTGCCTCTGAACCAAAGTGCATTGGAAGGCACTTGTACCACCCGCAGTGGGTTCTGGCCTTATATGTCTCTGGCAGGAAGGGATCACATCGGAAGCCTGGGTGCCTGAATGTGGCGTCGAGACAGTACAGTCCCTTCTTTTCTGTCACCGTGGTGACTGCCTCTAAGTCTTCAGGGAGCAGCCCCTGCAGTGGCTCCGGGGCCCCTACTCTCTCATGAGCATCACTAAAAAAAGGCTTGCTCCTCACTCTCACTCTCCCCTCACCTGGCGCTGTTCACCTCCGTCTGAAATGTCCTTCCGGAAAAGGCATGCTGGTCCTCCTGCCACAAGGAGCGGCCCCACCCCGCAGGCTGGCGGGCTGCCCTGTGCTTATGGCCTCTCTCTCCGTGTCCAGGTCCGGAGCAGGTCGCTAAGCTTCAGCGAGCCCCAGCAACCACCACCTGCCGTGAAATCTCACCTGATTGTCACGTCTCCACCCCGGGCCCAGAGCAGCACCAGGTAAGGCCCTCTGCTCCCACCGCCTCCTGGTGGCTTCTGTCCCCACTGTCTCCACTGCGAGTGTGGACTCTGAGGCCACTGACCCTGGGAACCAGGCGGGGTGGGGTGGGCCTGGCTGGAGGACACGCCGGATGCTGAGGAGACACGGTCCTCCGGCCCCCTACGCTCCCCCCCTTCTCACCTCTGCTTGTTTGCTCTGCCTCACACCTGGCCACACTCCAGGGCTCCCCACCAGCTCATTACTCTCTCTTGGCAGGAAGGCCCGTGGGGAGGCCAAGAAGTGCCGCAAAGTGTACGGCATCGAGCACCGGGACCAGTGGTGCACAGCCTGCCGCTGGAAGAAGGCCTGCCAGCGCTTCCTGGACTGAACCGTCCGTCCGGCTCCTCCCCGCTGCCCCTGGCCCCACAGCAGCCAGATGACGCAAGGCAGACCCCTGAGCCCTCAGCAGACACAGATCAAGAGTGGACACTGCGAGTGTGGGCTCTCTTGGCAGAGGTTTAATACTTAAACCCTTTTTCCCTCCCTTGTGGGAACATTTTATTTTTTAAAGAGAGAAACGAACCTATTTTTCCCCCATCATATAGGAGAGAGCCAAAACTGACCAAGGGTATTCTGCAGTGAACTAGAGACCAAAGAATGAATGGGCCTCCCCTCCCCGCCTCCCCTCGCCAGGGGATTAGTGCGTAAGCAGCAAAAGAAGGAACAGCTCATTCTGTTTCCTGCTGAGTTGGTGAATTCTTTGCTTTCTCAACTCGCCCAGGAGGGACTGTGAGCAAGATGAATTTACTTTTCTTAAGACACACAAAACAAGTTTCTGGCTGATGACTCAGAAAGCAGGACCTGCCTTTGGGGTGGGAAGAGTTGGGGGGTATCTGGGCGATTTTTCCCACCCCCGCCAGCTCTTCTCCACCTGAATCGTGTAGAATGAGAGCTTGTTTCACCATCAGCTTCTGGTGAAAACTCTCTGGATCGGGGTCCCTTTAGACGTTGGGTGGCACCCCAGCACATGCAGTACGACCTCTTCTCAATGCCCAGACACATCGTTTTTGAAAGGCTGTCCCTAGTAGCTGAGCGAAAGGCTGACAAGAATTCCCTTTCTGACATGTGGCGGTGGAACACTACCTTGATATTCTTTCCTCTTTCCTTGAGGAAAAGCAAGAGGGTTTCAGTCTCTGTTAGAGCTCTCTGCTGGAAACAACACCCCTAAAACACTTAGTTTTCTTTTAGGATATATTCAGAAGCCTTTATCGGGTTAAAGTTCCCCTTTTATTTGGGTGGTAGGTTCCTCTCTGTCTCTGGCTTCACCAGGGATTTCCCCATTTCCCTCCTGAGGCTACAGGCAAGGCTGGTGGGGAAGGAGATAGAAGAGCATAGGTAGGGGAGCTGTGTGGCAGCTTGCCCGAGATGGAGAAGCTGTTGGCAGGTCTCTCATTGTTTGATGGCTTACCTGCCCCTTTGGGAGCAATCCCATCCCTCCCTGAGGTAGGATAGGACACAAGGCAGGAGGCTTCTGGGTTTTTTCCTCTGGGTTGGTCCAGCCCAGTGAGGAGGAGGTAGCCTTCTCTTAGTGTGGTGTAACCTTCCCAGGTACCCGCTGAGCACCTTCTTGCCTGAAGGCAGGATGGAGAAGGTTAGAGAGAGTGCTGAGGAAATGGAGTGAAGAGGACCTGGGGTTGCATTCACAGCTCCCAGGGTGTCTCTGGAGGCCTCAGGAACTGAGGGGAGCCTGTACCGAATTGCTCAGGAGGTTAAGGAGCAAAGCTTGTCTTGCAGAGAATGAGAGAGATGTGGGGAGTTTAGTGCCATGCCAGCCAGGGGTTAAGATGGGGTGAGCTGAGCTTGGAGGGAAGGCCCGTGTTGGTTTCAGAGCCGTGCCTCTCTTCCTAGGAACTGTGGTGATTCCTTGGGGCCTGCTTGACCAGCTGTCTTGGACCCATGTCCTAGATGTCAGAGGCTCAGGGAACCCCACCAAGCCACTCCTCTGGGGACAGAGCAGCAGCATCCACCCCATTGGCTGTCATTGAGCCACAGTGGAAACCTTGTGCCCCCAGGTGGAAATACCTGGCTATCGGGAACTCCTTTGGCCACTTCCCGGGGGAAATGTGCACATGCCTTGCGGTGGGAGGCAGGTGGAGTGTTAGAAGGCCTGCCCACCTGAGAATAGGGGCGAGGTTTTGTGAAGGGTGATGGGGACCCAGGTTTGGTGACAGGGGGGGAAAGACAGTTATGCACAGGTATCTTGGTGGTGATGGGGTATATTTTTATAACTTTGTGAAAAAAAAGGTATGTGGAATCTCTTCCTCGGTAAAGCTCAAAACCAGGCCAGCAGGAGGTGGCCCAGGGCTCTCCTTCCTGTCCCTTCAGCCTCCCTGAGAATGGAAAGCCGATCTCGCAGGTTGTTGCTTGTCCCAATTTTCTCACCTCCCAGGCTGTCCCTGTTCAGGGCGTCTCGGGGAGGGGTGGGCGTGTTTGAGACACGGGATGCTGCTCGGCGGTGTCTCCCCTTCCCTTCCTTTCTTAATCAGAGCTCTTGCTGAGTCTCATCTTTTAGAAAAGCTGTTCTCCTTCCCCCCCTCAGTTTGGGTTGTGCAGAGATAATTGGATGTAAAGATTGTCTCTAAGGGAGGTAGGCTTTTCATGTCTTTGGTACACAGGGCAGAGAAGGAGGAGAGAAAGAAGACACGAAACAACTGAAACAACTGAGGTGGTTTTATTTTTTCTTTTATTTTATCTTTTGATGTTTTATTTTGGTGCAGCTTTCCCTGTCTGCATTTGCTCCTGTCTTATTTTGGGTGGTGGTGGCCCCCTCTGGCTTCCCTCTTCCCGAACCTCGATCTCGTGGCTGTTGTGTTGGTTCTTGACATGTGGTCTGTCCTTGGGGTTACCCCGTTTGTTTCTTCTCGGAGGGTGGGGTGGTTTGTGAACCGATCCAGCAATCATGCCTGTTCTTTTTCATCTCTGTATCTCTCTCCCTATTTCCCGGCCCACCTGGGCAGCAGAATCTGAGAGAAGATAAGATGCCACAGGTGCTCGTTTGAAACTAACAGGACTGATGGTCAAATGCAGTTATTTTGGGGAAACTTGATTCCACTTACGTTACCCTTATTCAAAATATTTCTTGGAGTTACCTTGGGAATCTGGTGCCTGCTGTGACCAGCCGTAGTGATACGAAACCTGCCCTCAGGCTTGCTCAGTGCAGAGAGAGACCCGAATGTCTGTGGCTGAGTGAGGTCACAGGTGCAAAGCACAAGGACTGACAAGTGAGCACAGTAATCGGACTCGGTTATGCAAGGGTTGAGCTGGCTGAGTGAGCAGTTCTGCAGTTTCAGAGAGCACGTTGCGCAATGTCCACATTGCGACGGCACACCTATGGCTTCTCTCCTTGGAGGACATTATTAATTTGGAGGAGGATACTCTGATTTGTTTGAAGAAATCTGTCCTGTTATTTTCTGCTCCTCCCAGGTTCTGACTTTACCAGGGCCAAAAAAAAAAAAAAGAAAAACAAAAACAAAAAAAGAGAGAGAGGGAGGGAGATAAATCTCATTTGTGAATTTGTCTTATTGGCGCCTTTTCCCCCAGCTGTCTTCCAAGTATTATTTTTACTGTTAAAAAGCTTTTTGTTTTTTTTTAAATGTGAAATGTAATGTTTTTACAGCAACAATATGAAATATATTTTATAAGGAATAAAATGGTACCTTGTCTGATTTACTGTGTGCCTGTCCCTCTGGCCCCTCTCCCTGCAAAGAATAAGCTTGTCATTGTCCTTGGTGTCAAGCCAACGATAGCATGTCCGTCACCCAACGGGCAGAGCACGCACATAGAATAACAGTAGGTACCATGATCAGGGACCAGGCCAGGAGTTATGGATGAATTCAATAAGCCTATGAAGGAGTTACTATTATTATCCCCATTTTACAGAGGAAGAGAGTGAGGTTAAATCACCCTCCCGAGGTCACACCCTGGGAACTCATGGCACTCGGACTGAATCCAGGGCCTATGGGCAGGGTTAGGGCTAGGGTATAGCTATTTTACGTGTTGCTTGTATTGACAACGGGAAGCATGTTCTGGGCCATGTTGTTGAGTCTATTGGGGAGTTGGCAGTGACTTAGGAGAAAGCAAGTTACACTCTACTTATGGACGAGTTCTGGCTGAGGAAGCAACCTGGGCCACTCCCTGAATTCATCCGTTCCATGTCCCAGGATGTCCAAATGGCCAGTTAGAGCTGGCCTGCAGGGGCAGGTGCTGGGAACAGAAAGCCACATGGGACCATGAGGAGTGGGTCCGAAGACGCTGCGCAGGGCCTGGCGGTGAGGGTGATGGCGCTGTGAGAGGCCTGGGAGCTTGATCACGGTTGGTCAAGCCCAGAAGCCCTGGAAGCTGGTACAGGGGGTGGTCCTTTGGCTGTTTTCCTTGCCTTGAGATAGAACGGAGGGCTTCTTTCTCCTCCTCCCCTTTGTCCCTGTCCACCCCATCTCTCTAAGAAAGCCCCAGGTAGAACTGCTGCTGCAGTGCCGTTTGCCCCAGCCCCCCACGTCCGTTCACTGCCGCTGAGTTGGACATCCTTTGTTTGCAGCCCTGGGCCTCGAAGGCTTACTTGACGGCTGTGTCTGCGGACCCTAACTGTCTGGCTTCTGGTTGTTTGACCTGCAGGAGGCCCCAGGCTGGAGTTGGAGGGGCTGAAGGAGAGAGGAGTTGCCTCTGGGGGCCCAGCCTGGGCTGTGCAGGAATCTGCAGGAATGGCTGCTCCCTGCTGAGAGCTGAGCTCAGTGGGTTCGGTGACCCCCCTTGCCCCGGCTCTCCACCTCCTCAACAGAGCGCCCACCCTCCCTGACGTTGCAGACATTGGACTCCTCAGTCACTCTGTCTTGGGCACACCAGATGTGTCCTGACTGGGCTCTGATAGTTACGCACCTTGACATGTTTCGGGTTAAATTGGAGAAAAAAAGGACAAACAGCAGGTTTGTCCAGGCTCAGCACCTCTCCTCACATCTCAATCTAGTGGTCCCAAACCAGCAGGATCTGCATCTCTTGCAATTTGTTAAAAAAGCAGATTTTTCTGCCCTAATGGTTGGTTAGCACAGTGGTTGCCAACCTTTCGGACCTCATAGTGCCGGGTTCACTCCCCCGTTAGGGCACATACAAGAATCGACCAATGAGCCAAAACCGGTTTGGCTCAGTGGATAGAGCCTCGGCCTGTAGACTGAAGGGTCCCAGGTTCGGTTCCGGTCAAGGGCATGTGCCTTGGTTTCGGGCATGTCCCTGGTGGGGGGCGTGCAAGAGGCAGCTGATCGATGTTTCTAACTCTCTGTCCCTCTCCCTTCTTCTCTGTAAAAAATCAATAAAAAAAAAAATCAACTAATGAGTGCATGAGTAAGTGGAAGAACAAATTATTCTCTCCCTAAATTTGAAAGTAAAAAAGTTTTAATGCAGATTTCTACTTATCCCTGGTATGTGGAGTCCATGTATAGTACACTATTTCTTGAGACTAAATTACATCTTCACTTATGGTTCTCTTACATTGCAAGTGCTTACATTGCGTCAGAAATGGGGTGGGGGTAGGGGGCGGGGTGGGACCCAACAACTTGCCCGTTGGTGATGTTGCTGTGCGCAGGGAGTTGCCCCTCTGTCCCGCCTGCCCATCCACCCAGCTGTGTGTGGGACACGGCGCAGTCGCACGTCTATTATGTTCACGCCTCCTGCCTGTCGTACTTTGCATAAAGCAGAGCCACAGACGTGTTGCCCCTGCTTCCCCTGAGGCCGCTCTGCCGGTATGCTTGGAGTGTGTGCTTCTCGGCGACGTCCCTTAAAAACAGCCGACCCAGCTCCCAACCGTTTGCTCAGGAGAAGTTTAATGGAGAAATACCTGTTGAAAACAATCCGCCAAAAAGAAGAGCTCTTTCCCAAACAAGTGATGGCAGTGACAAGTCAAAACCCCAGGCTCGGGGTCCCGCTCCTTCAGCCCACCCCTAAGAGAGGGAGGAGGTGGGCGAGGAGGAAAGACGGGGCCATTTACACGTCAGCTGGAGGGATTACAAAAATACACTCTGATGTAGCGACTGGGTTGCCATGAAACATGCCGGGGTGGGGCGGTGGAGGGGGGCGGGAAGACAACCAGGCAGGAGGCACTGTGCCTGGCTCAGTGCCTTGGGAAGGGAGGAATCCGGATGCCCAGTTGGCAGGTCTGGGCCTGGCGACATGCTGTTTTGGGGATCACCCGGACACCTGGGGAGACAGAAATGATTATAATGACAAATCAGACAGTTTTACTGACCCTTCAAACCTATTTGCCCTAGAGACTGAGTGATGGAAAGGAGGCAAAGAAAAGCTACCAACCAACCAAACAGTCCGGAGAGCCGCAAGAGGGGTTCGCTAACTCTTTACACCTGCTGTCCCTGGCGCTAATGTATAGAACCCATACAGACTTATTATATAGTAGACCATCATACTACATAGTCTATTGGCATGACTAGCAGCAAAGAGGGAGGCTTATGGGCTGGCATTTGAAAGGCACAGGTGCCCTGCCTGGAGACTGTTTTCTTATCCCTGTATGTGGAGTCCATGTGGAGACATTGTTTTTGAATCACATCCTCATGTATGGTTCTCTTACATTGCAAGTGCTCTTTAAGCCTGCTTTCACTAATTCCCCAGCATGAATGAGTGTGCTCATTTCCTTCCACGGCCTAAAAGGGTCAAGGCTCCGGGCAGCAGAGAGGAGACCATATAGGGACAGGGAAGGGACAGAAGGGACCCAGACCAGGTGTGACCTTCTCATCATTCTGCCTGGGACTGGTCCTGCCCACCATGTCCCTCCTTCCTAACACATCACTACACTTTCTGATTAGGGTTTCTTAGCCCATTCCAGTGTAAGGCAGTCCCGCTTCCTCCAACTTTTTCAGAACAGATTGGCACTGGATATCACAGAAGCACAGCTTAATACTGGCAACTGGGATCCCCCCAAGCTGGAGAAATCTCAAGTGCCTATTATTATCCCCATTTTACATTTGGGTAGGGCTGGTTGGGGTACAAAGGCAAGCTCATAAATACACATCCATCTTGGAACTCAGCAACCATGAATGTGTGGGAAAGAAATAGAGAGGTGGCTCTAGAAGGGGAAAGCCAGAAATTGACAGGACCCAAACAAGCTGGTTGATGTTTCTAGCGTTTCTTTCCATCAGGAAGTTTACAATGTGAGCAGAGCAGCAGACAGAAGCTAGCTACCGGTTTTGTCTCAGTGCCGCTCAGTTGGAAGCTTAATAGAAAATGAGAAAAACCAATTGCCCGAATAGGGGCTCAAATAGTGTTTTGTTTTTTTTTTAAAATACATTGATTCCTGCAAATGTGGCTGATTTTAAACTGTCTTTCGGTAAAGAAAATGGTTGTGCTTCAGAATCAGACATGAGCTTCCATTCCCTTAAGAGCCACTTTATAGAAGAATGTCTAAGATTTGAGAGAATTCAGTCTATCAGCTCAGGAGATGTATTGCGAGGCACTGGTGCGGATATGGCTTCGGAAGAAACAATGCTTGTTGAGGACCCTAGAGTATGACTTCAGAAGCAGTGCAGGTTCACTCAGGGCCTTGGCAGATTGGTCATTCTGCCAAAATAATCACAGAGGCCTTCTCACAACCGAATGCGCATGTCCATATTTGGCCAGCGACCTCTTGTAGACAAGCTGGCCTACCTGCAAAGAGCCACATGGGCTGCCTCCCTGCTGAGGTGTGAGTGCCAAAGATGAGCATGTATTAATCTGCTTTGAAGTAGGATTATTAACAATCTGCCTACCTTTGCAGTGTGGGACACAAACTACAACAGCACATGCAGGTTTTTTTTTTTTTTTAAACCTTGGAGGGAAAAACCCCACTTGGGTAAATGTTTTTAACCAACTGATTAGTTCTTTCTGTTAGGGCAGTTTCCAGACTAGGAAGAGGTGTGAGGCTCAGCTGATAATCTATATATTTGTTTTTATTGATTTCAGAGAGGAAATGATAAGGAGACAGAAACATCAATGATAAGAAAGAATCACTAATTGGCCGCCTCCTGCATGCCCCTCACTGGGGATTGAGCCCACCACCAGGGCATATGGCCTGACCAGGAATCAAACTGTGACCTCCTGGTTCATAGGTCGCTACTCAACCACTGAGCCACGCCAGCTGGCCTCTGCAGATAATATTATGCCCATTATGTAAATTAAGGCACATAGGCTTGATAGGTTTTCTTAGATTTTCAGAAAATTCCATTGTGCTAGCTCTCTGTGCCATTCACTGCTATAGATAGGTTGATGGGATGAGGGAAGCTGAATTTGTAATGAGGCAATAAATCAGGGTCTTTGCTATTTATTATCTGATATGTATTATAGGTACATGTAGAAGCATGCCATGGGGGTAAGAAAAGACCAGAAGAGAGGAAGGAAGAAGGGCAAGCACACAAACCAAAACAAACCAAAAATGGCCCTGGGAAGACTCGAAAAGATGACGATCCCTAATTAGCCCCGATTCTAAAAGCGACTAGGTCAGTTGGGCTAGATTTTCAAAGCTCAGTGACGATGCCATCAACCACAAGGAATCAGTCCATCTGGCCAGTCCATCAGGCGGTAGGATGGATACCCAGCAAATGGAAGAAAGAAGAGCAGAAAGTGTAGCTCCTGACCCTAACCACAACTCCTACACTGGGGGAGACTGGGAAAGTTTCATGGTCTCCCTGGAATCTGGTCATCTAGAGATATAGAGGGAGACATGGGGAGAGCTAAGCTGTTTTTGAAGGTGGAATAGCAATATTACAGCCACAGAAATAAGACTCTGCTAATGGCTAAGGGTAGGTCTAGCTACTGCTTCTTAGAGATAGTCTCTGAGGAAAGGTGAGCTGAATGGTTGCCATGGCAACCAAATAGGAGGATTGGTCCCCTTATTTGTCCCCATAGTAACTAAGCTCCTGGAGAGTTATAGAGGAATTGGTTATCTTAACCTACTACTATTATCCCCATGGTAACTAGTATCTCAATGGCAGCGGTCAGCCTTAAGAAGCAATCCTAAAAAAATCCTTACTCCTGAAAAAAACGGTGGGCAGGAGGCAGCGGGGGTGGGGTGGGGTGGGGGTGAACACTTTGGGGTGCAGGGCTTGTGTGTTTGGGGGCTGATGCGCTAAGACGGGTGTATGAGGTTTCTTCTTGTCCCCAGCTCATTCCTGCCCAACTCACTCATGGGTTGAAGTGGACGGTGCAGCTGGGAGGGGCTCCCCTTCCGGCTACACATTACCATTCCGGTTCAGGGTGCGCCGGCGCTGGCTGGACTGCAGGCTCAGGACCAGGTACTGCCTCATGAACTCACTGAACCGCTTCTGGTTGGCCAACTTTCGGGCCGACTTCCGGGCCCCGGTGAAGCCCCCAAACCTCTTCTGCAGCTGCTTCTGCTCCTTCCCAGCCTCAGCCAGGCCAGGCTCTGTCTCTTCCTGCGCGTCGACAAGGCTCCTGACACGGGGCATTCGCTTCAGATGCATCTCGGAGGCTCCTGGCTGGTAAAGAGCAGCTGCCAGGTGCTCTGGGTCAGCAGGGCTGAGCTGCCAGGGGCCCCTGGCAATGACCTTGGCGCATGGAGTCCAGAGAGGGCTGGGCAAGACCTTGCCTTCACACTCGAGGATGCACACCTGCAAAGACAGAAGTGGGAGGAAGGGAGCAGGACAGGGGGACATCTATTAATCCAAGTCAATGAGGGGATCAAGTCCCTCTATCGTCTATACCTGTACCAATGCATGTAATTACTTAGATTCATAGAATTTCACATTGGAAAGAGACAGAAAACTCCCTGGCCCAGCTCCCTCATTTCGCAGAGGAAGAAACTTGGGCTCAGAGATGTGATGTTACCTCATCCCAGATGACACTGCAAGTCAACACAGAACACATGCGCTAAACTGTGCCCTTTTATAGACTTAGTGGGGTCTTTGGAGCCGAACATAGCTCAGGAGGGTCACCCATAAAGAAGACTTTTATTTTGTTCTTTTATCAGACTTGGATGTCCAACTGGCTTAAGAAATTGGGGATGGTAAAGCATGTAGTTAAATCTGCATGGTTATTTTAAGGTCACCAGGAAAGATCAATCCTGGTATTAATTTTTCATCCTCTCCCCCTCCTCACCGCCACACATACACTAGTCATCACTATCTGTGCTTCATTTATGGAAAATGAAGCTCAAGGTTCTTCGGGGTGTAGGCAGGTTGGCATTCCGGTTGCAGGTAGGGAAAAGGGATCAGATACAACCCAGTAGACCCACCAGGCTCCTGGGAACTGCTGCGGTGGCTCCGCCTCTCCAGGCACCTCCCACTTCACATTGGAGTCGGCTGCCTAACCATGCTGTTTTCCTGACTGCTCCTGATGGGTCCCGGCCTCGGCCATAATCCTCCACGTTTCTGTCTCTGGATCTCTTAGACGCCTCTGGTTTCCAACTTTTCTTCTGATTTGCTATTTTGGCGTTACCCCAAATTCTGCTCTCTGTGTTTCCGGCCTTAGCCGGATGCAAATCCCACTTCCCCCTGACGTTGCCGTCACGGTCAGCAGGAAGCTGCCATCTTTCATCAAACCTTGGAGCTCTTGCCTGGCTTGTAGAACACGAGAAGCTTACTGCTCTGTCTGGGCAGGTGCGGGACATCAGAATACTGATGGGGAAGAGGGACCATCAGACACAATCCAGCAGGCCTGTATGTGTCCTGGAGTTCCTACCTGGGGAGCAAAAACACTCACTCAGCTGTTCAGAGGGTCACAGATGCCTCTGTGGGTAAGGTTTACAACCTGATGTCTAAGCAAGGAATGAGATGTGCAGGCAACTTAGATCACACACCTCTCAGGCCAAATCCCAAAAGCCTCTTCGATGCTCCTTCTCCTGCAAGGTTTTGCCGCTTCTGACCCTCACCTCCTCTGGTCACCGCTTGGTCTCTTGGTCTATTTGTGTTTCTCTGAATGGCACTTTATTCCCTAGTTGACTCTGGACATATATCTTCAGGGTCTCCCTTCTCACAAACCTTATTGCCCCATCCAACCAGTATATAAGTTTGCCCTCCTGCCCCCGCCTTCCTCCGAAGGACCTCTTAGGGTGCAGTGGCTTCCTCATTGAGCTCTTCATCTAGGATCTTTCCTGCTCTGGCCCATTTTCTATCCTTGGCAGAACAGTCCTCCTGAAGAACAGATCAAATCACATCATTACTTGCCCATCACTGTACAATATTTTGTCTTTGTCCATAAACATGACTTCAAACTCCCGATCTGAGCATTCAAGCTCCTTCACCATCTAGTCCTAGCCCATCTTCCGGGCTTATTTTTGATTCCCCCTTGCCTCTTCTACCCCATTCAGGCATAGGGGGCTTTTCCCAGTGCCTCCAACACACTCAAGCCTCCACCATGCCTTTTCTCAATCTGTTCCCTTGGCTGGAATGATCTCCGTCCACCCCCTCTTTGGGGTCAGCCAGGCTCCAGTGTCCCCTGTGACACCTTCTTCTGGCTACTTGGCCAGAATGGTCATCTCAGACCTCCTGCAGAACTCTGTGTGGCTCTTGTGGAAATTTGAATGTTTAATATTATTGTAACACCTTACAAGGCCGAATATGGCGGGCTAGGGACCACCTCTTACTCATGTTTAAGTCCTTTACAGGAATCTTCTCCACCCAGCCAATAGTAAGGTTTCACTAGAGGTTTGTTGCCCTGAGCTGAATGAATCAAGAAGCCACTTCATGTTTAACTAAAAATGAAGAAGAAAAAAACTATTTTTTTTTAAAGAAAAGACAAGAAAGAGAGTCACTGGAAGGCCAGGAGTTGCAGCTGCTCACAGCTAGACTCAAATTTCTCACGAATGTCCTGCACGCTTCTGATACAGTATTTGTCACTCTGTCGCAACTCTTTGTTTCTCTGATTACTTGTCTGTCCCATTAGATCAGGTTCCTAATCTTTTTTGAGTCCTGGATGCTTTTGAGATTCTAATGCAAGCCATGGACACTCATGCCCGGCCGGCATGGCTTAGTGGTTGAGTGTCGATCTATGAACCAGGATGTCACAGTTTGATTCCCGGTCAGGGTACATGCAGAGGTTGCAGGCTCGATCCCTAGTTGGGGGGTGTACAGGAGGCAGCCAATGAATGATTGATGTTTCTATCTCTCCCTCTCTATTTCCCTCTGAAATCAATAAAAACATATTAAAAAATGCACACTCATGTCAAATTTGCATGCAGTTATAAAAGGTTCATAGATCTTCTAAAGCTGACCTATGAACAGTCATCCATTGACTCCAGGCTAGGGACCTCTTCACCAGGCTGTAAGCTGTGCTGTAGGGAGAGTCTGTATGCATTTGGGTATCTAACACCTGGGATACAAAGTGGAGTCCCTCGTGAGCATGAAAGGTGGAGAGAATCAACAGGAGAAAGGAAGGATTGTGCAGCTGAAGTCACCTAAGTGGACACACTAGGAAGCAGCCCCAACTCAGCAAAGCTTTGCTTAGAATGCTGTCTCAGGAGAAACCTTCAGCTGTACCTGGTCCAATGGATCCCACCCCTGGGTGTGAATCGAAATCACTGACAGAACTTAAAAAAGCACACAGAATTTCAAAAGCCACTTAAATCTCTGAAGAATAGAACAGGGCTTGAGTTTATTTTTACAAAGCTCAGGTAATTCTGACATTTGTCCAGGTTTGGAAACTACTGATGTAGTCCATGATCACATCCTAGCTAATAAAAGAAGAGTATTCAAATTGACCGTACTTCCATCACATCCACCAGCCATGCCCACCAGCCAATCAGAGCAAATATGTAAATTAACCCAACTAAGATGGCTATGGCCACAGAGAGAGAGCAGGAGGGAGATGATGGAGGAAGCCAAGCTTTCCGCAAATCCTGGAGGGCCCAGGCCTCTGCTTAAGGCATCAAAGTTTCAATGGCTGTGTGAGCAGAAGGCTTAGCTCTGCTCCAGGCTACGAAGTTTCAATTGTAGAAGATAAATAAATCCCAGATACCAGGACCTCCTCTTGGGTTGCCTGTGGGGTGTGGCCAGCCTGCAAACCACCACAGGCCCCTCACCCAGGCCACCCCATGCCCCAAGGGAACAACCACCCTAATCCAGGACACCCTTCAGGGCAAACCAGCTGGCCCTCACCCATGTACCAGGCCTCTATCCTATCTAATAAAAGAGTAATATGCAGATTGACCATCACTCCAACACACAAGATGGCTGCCTCCATGTGGTCAAAAGATCCTGCCCCCATATGGACACAAGATGGTCACCATAAGAAGGCCAGCAGGGGAGGGCAATTGGCAGGGACCAGGCCTGCAGGGGAGAGTAGTTAGGGGTGACCAGGCCAGCAGAGGAGGGAAGCTGGGGTTGACTGGGCCTGCAAGAAAGGGCAGTTGGGGTGGGACCCAGGCCTGCAGGGGAGGGCAGTTAGGGGTGACAAGGTTTGCAGGGAAAGGCATTTAGGGGCAAACAGGTGGCAGGGAAGCAGTTAGGCATCAATCAGGTTGGCAGGGAAGTGGTTAGGGAGTGATCAGGCTGGCAGGCAGAAGTGGTTGGGGGCAATCAGGAAGGCAGGCAGGTGAGCAGTTGGGGGCCAGCAGTCCTGGATTGTGAGAGGGATGTCTGACTGCCCGTTTAGGCCCGACCTCAAGGGGTCCCAGATTGGAGAGGGAGCAGGCTGGGCTGAAGGACACCTCCCCATGCGCAAATTTCATGCACCAGGCCTCTAGTGTTACAATAAGGTTCTGTCCAAAATGACACTATTAGGAAACAGTATCACCTGAACAAGATCACAAATGTCTGGAGGACCACCTCAGGACATCTCCTGCTCAATGACTTATGTGTGTCTGCAGTTCTATGAATCAATGGAATTGAATGGGAGACTAGGATCCTACAAGACACCAAAAGATAAAGTGCTAATGGGAAAAGGGCTCATTTTCAAATGGCTGGACCAGAGAGGGGAAAGAGACAGAATCCAGTGGGAGTGCCACCCTCCTTCACCGGTCAGGTGTCCCAGGAATACTCTTCACCAAGCCGGCAAGCTAGCCCGCATGCTGTCAGATGTTGGCACTGACTGAGACTAGAGCCTTGGTTTTTTTTGAGCAGGTCTTTTCCATTAGCTTTTCTTCAGAGAAGCTGGCAGAAGTAATTCGTAGTCAGTGCCTACTCAGCTGAGAGACCCAGAGAAACCTCTTTTTCACACCCACGTGTGACTGGGTCTGAAAGAAGGACAGGCAACTTCAGTAGGTGGGAAGGGTGGACTTGAGAACAATGGTAGCTACAAAGTTGAGTGTTCTGTAAGAAGAGCTACTGAAGTTGGTTGGGATGCAAATTCTTAGCCTGTACCTCTGGAGATTCTGACTTATCATGCCAAAGGTGGGGCCAAGAACTTACATTTTTTTTGCAAGCACTCCAGATGATTCTAAGGCTGGACTATGGGAAATCCTACTGTGGAACTTGCTCTGAGGAGGAAGAAGCCATCAGGAAACACTGGCCAGAGATCCCATCAGAGATAGGCTCACGTGGGTCCGTACTTAGCTTGCCCCCAAAACACTGGGAAGAAAACCGGGTAGAATCAACTTGTAACACATTCTTTCAGACCATGATGCTCTCAGGTTATTACTCTACAGCAGTGGGTCTCCACTGGAGGAGATTTTGCCTCCCTTCCCCCGCCCCAGGAACATTTGGCAATGTGATATTTTTGGGTGTCACACAGTGGATGGGCAGGTGGGATACTATTGCTATCTGTGGGTAGAGTCCAGGGATGCTGATAAACTCCCTACAATGCACAGGACAGCCCCACACTCTAACAAATAATTATCCAGCCTAAACTGTCCTCAGAGGCCAGTCTGAGAAACCAGACTCTGCAGCGTCAAGAGGAAAGCAGGAAAACATGGGTAGCAGCATGTGGAAAGTCAAGAGGAGGGTAGAATTTAGGGCACCTGGTCCAATCCTCATAGAACAGTAGCCCAAACTCGTGTTGAATTGTTCTATACCTTCGGTTTACAGGAACAGGTGGACGTTGTTCAATCTAAAGGCTGTTAGATCCTCTGCAAGTCCCCGGGTTCTCTAGGCCCAGATGGTACTGAGATTGTGCGTCAATCAGAGAAAATGAAATTCTGTGATCAAACCAGATGCATAGCCTTGTACGACGACGCATCATACTGTTAGACGAATTAGGTACTCGCAAAATCATCTGAACGCGTGATTTTGGAGAAGGTTTTGGGCAAATGTGAGGAATCCAAATTCACAGCAGCATTTGTAGCACCAGATGGGCATCGGAGCTTAATGCCGAACCGTCTGGTCTGAGGGAGCCACCAGCCTCTTTCCAGAGATGGGTTAATAGCCTATTAAGCGAGCTGGACGCATTTTCCCAGCCCACACTGATGGCCTGGCTATATTAAGCCAGAGTGTGGGTGAGCATCTGGAAGGTCTCAGATTGATGCCAAATTGATCTGTAAAGCTGGGCTGGTGGGGAAACTGATGTCTGGAATCACAGACTAGGGGACAGGCGCACGAGCCCATGAGAAGGGAAAGAAGCAGCTCCTTTAAGGTTGTCAGATTCTCGCCATTAAACAATCAAACCACTTCTGACCAGGAGACATTCGGGGGCTGTTTGCTTTTAGGAGGTTCGGCCGGAATACCTGAGGGCGGACTCCAGGAGGCCAGCAATGAACAGTGCAAAAGGAAAACATATCAGAGATTCCTGGTAAGCCAGAATAAGCAAAATAGGAAAACAGTTAAACAGCAGTCGGTAGTCACCTAGTAAATGCTGTCTTCCCTAAACCCAGGGCACTTAAGGGTAAATGGTTTACACTTCTCCTCAACCAGAGGCCAACTAGGTAAATCACCTACTCAGGGAAGACAGATAACAGAAATCCAATTAGTGCCTTTTGCCAACCACGCTCAAGGACAGTTGAAGAGAATAAACCTCATTTTGACACATCAGCACAAAGCTGATAAGTATTTTATTGAGACCCTCCCCTAAAACTTCCCCTTATTACTCAGCTTTAAAAATCCCCCCAAACAGAGGTCCAGCTCGAACTCTTCCTTCCCAGGAGCAAGCCCACACCTCTCATGCCCTTCTTCCCCACAGGCGTGCATCTCCTAAACTCCAAGGGACCCCAGGAGGCTTGCAACCAGGGCAGCAATGGGCAGTGGCAGCTCATCCCAGGCAAATCTCCTGAACCTGTCCTTAAGGCCCTTTTTTCACTGACTTCTGAGTGAGCCAAACCAGCCCAGCCTGTCCTTGTTTCCCTGTCCCCAGCTTTAACAAATATCCTTTAAAAATCACCTGGATTCCTATTGTGAAATTTTCCCTTCAGGACGTCAAGAACCCAGGCACTACCGGCCCGCTCAGGGCCAGGTCCCCTTTCTGGTAACACTAAAACAAATCCACTACTAGGGGTGTTCATGTAACGAAGACAGCCTTAAAAGAGGGCAGCTTCTTTTGTTGTCAGAGTTTTAGGAAGTTTTAAATAAATTTCCCCAGACCCCTCTTTAGGTTACCTTCTTCTTTGTCTCTAAAACATGCAGTTTTTTTCTCCTTGAGCTGATAGGGCAAAGCTCCATTCACAACCCAGGACACAACACTGGGTTTTGCAGGGAGAGTCATTTGCTAACCAAAATTACAGCCTGAGAAAAAGCCAGCCATACTTGGACCAGGGATTTGGAGTAAGAAATGAAGTAATTCTTGGTAAAACCAGGGGTCCAAAAGGTTCTGGGAATAGCTCAGGATTGTATAACGTGGTGGAGGGGCTGAGAAAGTGACCCTTGCTGAAAGAGCTGAGTCCCCTCCATCCCAAATTTCACTCTTCTTGTACAGGTCAACCCAAGGTCATGGTGTCCAAGGGGGTGGGAAGACACACCAGTGTCACAATCAGGTGTGACGTTTTTTTTACAAGGAGGTCATGTAATCTGTGAATGATTTTCTTTATAAAAAACAACAACAATGCTGTGGTACATTTATACCATGGACTGCTATGCAGCTGTAAAAAAGAAGGATCTCTTACTCTTTGAGACATCATGGAGGGACCTGGAGAGTACAGTGGTACCTCGAGATACGAGTGCCCTAACATACGAGATTTTTGAGATACGAGCCATCGAGCGAGCGATTTTTGCTTTGAAATACAAGCAACATTTGAGATAGGAGCAATCTCGCAGATCAGCCGGCTGCACACGACCCACCAGTTTACCGCGACTCGAGCGTCTCATAGTTTCCCACACCTCAAGGTTACGGAACGAATTAAACTTGTATCTCGAGGTACCACTGTATTATGCTAAGCGAAATAAGCCAGTCAGAGAAAATCAAGTATCACATGACCTCACTGGTATGTGGAATCTGATGAACCAAATAAATCAATGAACAGAATAGACCCAGAGACATAGAAATGTGGAACAGACTGACAAATCTCAGAGGGAAGGCAGGGGTGGGTTGGTGGGGAGAGATTAACTGGGGAATATATATGTATACTAGAGACCCAGTGCATGACATTCATGCACTAGGAGCAGGGGGGAGGGGATCTCCCTCATCCTGGCCTGTGCCCTGCCCTCTCACAGTCCAGGACCTCTTGGGGGATGTCCCACTACTGACTTAGGCCCACTTCCACCACCGCCACTACGGTTGCCAGTTGTGAGCCCAGCTTCTGGCTGAGTGGTGCTCCCCCTGTGGGAGCACATTGAACACTAGGTCCTGCATTGAGCATCTTCCCCCTGGTGGTCAGTAGATGTCATAGCGACTGGTCGTTCTGCTGTTTGGTCTATTTGCATATTAGGGTTTTATTATATAGAATATGCCCAGCCCATGGACACAGATAATAGTGTGGTGAAGGCCTGGAAAGGATGGGGGCAGGATGGAGGAGGTCAATGGGGGAAAAAAAGGACATCTGTAATACTTTCAACAACAAAGGTAAATTAAAAAAATACTTTAGAGCAGATTCAGTGTTATCCTTACAGTTAAGTTCCAAATACTTTCTTTTATTATAAAATACATGTAACACCAATTTTACCATTTTAACCATTTTTAAGTGTACTCTCGGTGGTATTAAGTACACTCTCAATGTTGTGCCATTGTCACCACCATCCATCTCTAGGACTTTTCTATCTTTCCAACATGAAACTCCATGGCCATCAAACTCCTTCTCCCCATTCCTCCCAGCCACTGCAACCACCTTTCTACTTTTTATTTTCATGAATTCGACCACTGACGACTATAAGTAGAATTAGACAGTATTTGTTCTGTGAAAATCATTCACAAATTACACGACCTCCTTAAAATGTCACACTGGTTGTGAAACACTGGTGTGCCTTCCCACCCCCTTGGACATCATGGCCTCGAGTTGACCTGTCCTTTTGTTTTGAGTCTGACTTTTTCCTAGCATGCTCTGAAACTTAGCACCATGTCTTCAAGTTGCATCCATGTTGTTACACATGTCAGAGTGCCTTTTTGAAGGCTGAGTGATATTCCATTGTCTGTACATACACATTTTGTTAATCTATTCATTGTTGATGGACACTGGGGTTGTTTCTACCTTTTGGAGATGGTGAATAATGCTGCTGTGGACATGGTTGTACCAATATCTTTTGAGTCCTAGTGCTTTGTTTATACATAAAGGGTTGCACTCACATCTAGTGATTCAGGAATTGTGCATAACCTTTAGTCTGGTCTAGGCTGCAAGCAGAGCACCTTAGTAGTGTGGCAATTATGAGATTATTGCTTCATCAACGCCTTCATTGGTTTACATGCAAACTAGTTGTCTACTCTGTTAACTAAGACCAAGGAAAAGAGATTTTGGATGAACTTTTAAACCTCTCTGGGCTGCACAGAAAAGACACGAGGGCCTTCTGTGCTCTAGCCCAGTGGTTAGCAAACTGCAGCTCATGAGTCACATGCGGCTCTTTGGCCCCTTGGGTGTGGCTCTTTCACAAAATACGATGGCCCGGGTGACTCTGTTTTAAAGAAGTGGCATTAGAAGAAGTTTAAGCCCAAACCAGTTTGGCTCAGTGGATAGAGCATCGGCCTGTGGACTGAAAGGTCCCAGGTTCAATTCTGGTCAAGGGCATGTATCTTGGTTGCAGGCAGATCCCCAGTGTGGGGTGTGCAGGAGGTAGCTGATCGATGTTTCTCTCTCATTGATGTTCTGACTCTCTATCCCTCTCCCTTCCCCTCTGTAAAAAAATCAATAAAGTATATTAAAAAAAAAAAGAAGTTTAAGTTTAAAAAATTTGGCTCTCAAAAGAAATTTCACTCATTGTACTGTTAATATTTGGCTCTGTTGACTAATGAGTTTGCCGACCACTGCTCTAGCCAAACTCAGCTTTTCTCAGTTTCTTAAATGCCATGCCCCTCCCTCATATAGGCATTTGCAAATGCCCCCCCTCCTCCACCATCCCCACTTGCCCCCATGCCTCCCTTTACTACTTGGGGCCAACTCCCTGCCTCTTCACTCCCACTCATCTTTTTTTAAAAAAATATATTTTATTGACTTTTTTACAGAGAGGAAGGGAGAGGGATAGAAAGTTAGAAACATGGGTAAGAGAGACATCAATCAGCTGCCTCCTGCATGCCCCCTACTGGGGATGTGCCCACAACCAAGGTATATGCCCTTGACTGGAATCGAACCTGGGACTTTTCAGTCCACAGGCTGATGCTCTATCCACTGAGCCAAACTGGTTTTGGCCCACTCTTCTTTTTAAAAAAATATATTTTTATTAATATCAGAAAGGAAAGAAGAGAGAAAGAAACATCAATGATGAGAGAGAATTACTGATCATGCCTCCTGCATGCCCCACACTGGGGATTGAGCCCACAACCAAGGCAATCAGACTGTGACCTTTTGGTGCATAAGTTGGTGCTCAACCACTGAGCAGTGCTGGCTGGGCTCACTTCCACTCATCTTTAGGTCTCCTTAGAGATTCAGTTCCTCCAAAAGCCCTCTCTGCCGCTCTAAATTAGATTGGGGTCCACTGCTCTTTGTTCCCCCAGCACCAGTAATTATTCTCTCAGAGGGACTGTGGATTCTTCTCCCACTGGTTGTAAGGCCCATCCACCTGCTCACCTTTGGATTCCTTGTCCTAGTCAGGAAAACCATGATGGGTGAATGAGAGGGACGGGTACACTTAGAAAGGGTTATCTGGGAATACTTTTCGTGATGCAGCAGTTATTACTGCTCAGAAAACAGGCTTGCAAACCACAGGGCAGGGAGAGCTTGGCACTGAGGCCTGTTGGGCTGTGTCTGCTCACTGCTGGTGCCTCAGTCCAGCTCAAATACTTGGTTTCTATGTTTATACACTCACCTTAAGGGACATAGTTACTTTTGGTTGCTTTAAAGTTGAGGAGTTTGAAACATGGCCTCTTTTGAAAGGAGTTTATTTAACTACAAATAAAAAATAATAATGGAATTACACTGGATTTTATAAGAGAGGAATAACTATTTAAATAAAAATAAAAGCAGTGGAGCCTTGGTGTATAGTTAGAGTGTTGGCCAGCACACTGAAGGGCTATGGGTTCTATTCCTCGTCAAGGCCACATACCTGGGTTGCAGGTTCCTCCCCAGCACTTGTTGGGGTTTGTGAGAGCAGCAATCAATCAATGTGTCTCTCTCACATCAATGTTTCTCTCTCCCCTCCCCCCGCCATCACCTTCCACTCTCTCTAAAAATCAATAGAAAAAATATCCTTGGGTGAGGATTAACAACAACAATAAAAAAAGGTAGTGGAGAAAGCAGCTTATTTAATACAAAGAAATTCAATGTCAGATTTGCACTTCAAATGCAAAATTTAAAATAGGTGATTAATTGCAAAATTATCTGTTATATTAGCAATGGAGGTCAACAAACATATTTAACTCGGGAAGGAGGGATGCTTAAACAAATTATACTGTATTCACAGAGAGAAATAACTTGTTTAGTAACTCGGGGAAATGGAAATTATCCTGGCAAAATATAGCAAGAGAAAACACTAGGATTCTTTCTCTGACTAGTAGATTAAATGTGATTTCAATTCTTTTTTTTTAAAAAAACTTCTCTAATTTGCCAAATCCTCTAACATGAGTATGCACTGTTTTAATGATGAAACAAAATGGCAGTGTGGGTAGGCCTTGATTTGAACTTGGTCAAGTGACCATAAATATTTACAGATTCATGCATTTGGGTTTGCCCTGGGAAGATGCTCACGTCTCTTTCTGGTCCCCTACAACCACATGACACGGGGCATGTCACGTGACCCTGGGGCGAGTCCTCAGTTTCTCCTTCAGGGTCTGCTCTGGAGGAGCTGGGGAGGAGGGGACAGCTTACCTCGAGGTCGAAGCTGTGGAGAGCTGGGCGGAGCTTCTCTCTGCAGGTCAGACAGTCCTGCTGACAGCTGCTGGACACGCTGGAGAAGAGGCTGAGCAGAAGGAGGTCACAGAGCAGGGTTTTCATGGTGCAGGAGCAGGAGGCAAGATGCTGAAAGGAGAGGGGGGCGGCAATTAGAACAGCCTCTGGTGGAGACCACACCCAGGGGATGCAGGAAAGACACTCTTCAGAAGGGACACTGCCCGCTGAGGTCCACCTCCCAGGAGGCAGGGGGTCGTCAAGGGCACAGGGGTCTGCTCCTGTCAGCCAGGCCGGATGCCCATGCAGGCGCCAGTGCCAGGGCTCCCGGGAGAGCGCCCCTGTGAGTCCTGCCAGCCAGCAGGCCTCAACATGCACGGGCACTTTCAGGGAGCTGAGGGCCTCACTTTGCAACTGAGTGCATGACCTTGAGACAACCTCTCCCAGCCTCGGTGTTCATAGCTGTAAAAGGGGAAGATAATCACGTGCCATATAATGACGTTTTGGTAAACAATGGACCGAATATATGACGGTGGTCTATAGGATTATAAGGGAGCTGAAAAATTCCTATCACCTGGTGATGTGGTAGCCATGAGAATGTCACAGTACACACTATGTTACCCCTGCTGGCGTAAGCAAACCTGAGCTGCAGTCATATAAAAGAACAGCACATACAATTATGTACCGAATATAAAACTGATAATAAACGACTCTGGCCCAGAGTTATGTTATTATATACAATACTTTTCATCGTTATTGTGGAGTGTGCTCTTTCTCCTTTAAATAAAGTTTCCTGTAAAACTGTAGGCCATGCTACCCCAGAGCAGCCTCATGCTTTTTGTGTTCACCGCATCTCATGGTTGTATCCTTTTCTCTTACGTTTGATTTAATCTCATGTTTTGTACAGTAATATACGGTACAGGCTTATTATAGTCTAGGAGCAATAGGCTATACCATGAAGCCTGGGTGTAGTGGGCTCTTGATTTGTGTACGTGCACTCTATGGTGTTCACACAAGCATGAGGTCGCAGATTGATGTATTTCTTACAATGCATTTCTGTCAGTTGGTGGTACCTGCCTGGTCACAGAGCTGATGCGAAGATATGATGAGAACTGTAAGAGATGTTTTGTGAAGTGTTGTGCAAGAGTGAGATGTGTAGAATATGAGATTTATGCGTGACTCATGTACTTCATCTCATTCTCCCCAGCCTTCCTCGCCTCGACCAGGAAGTGTCCTACATCCCAGATTTTGCTCTTTCAGGAGGCTGCAGGTCCCTTGTCTGTTTCTCCTGCTAGTGTGAGCTAACTCCCTGAGTACAGGGCCAATGTGTTCGCTCACTTTGCTAACCCATGCAAAGCTCAGGATCAGACCCGTGGAAATACACACACACACACACACACACACACACACACACACACACACACACAGAACAAATAGCCTGTCTGGTGTGGCTCAGTGGTGGAGCGTTGACGGAGGAACCAAGAGGTCACTGGTTCGATTCCCAGTCAGGGCACAAACCTGGATTGTGGGCTCAATCCCCAGTGGGGGACAGGCAGGAGGCAGCCTATCGATGATGTTTCTCTCTCAGTGATGTTTCTATATCTCTATTTCTCCCTTCCTCTCTCTCTAAAACTTAGTAAAAATTATATCAATAAAAAATGAACAAATTCATGGTTATAATAGCTCCAACCATTGTCAGATCAGAAGTTTATATTCTTTACTAGAGGCCTGATGCATGAAATTCACAAGGGCAGGGTCCCTAGGCTTGACTGACAATCTGTGGGGCAACCGGCTGGGCCATCAAGGGGCCCCTGCTGGCATCTGCCTTGGCCAGCCTAGTGCCACCCCCTCACCAACTCTACCCTCTGCCACCGGTTGTCTGCTTTTGCAGGAGGTGACCAGCAGGGTGTTAGGGGGCATTGCTGGCCCACTCACCAGCCTGCCCCATCCCCCGCAGCTGCCTGCTTGCTGACAGGCTGCACCCCCTGCCACTGGTGACCTCCCTCTGCGTGACAACTGGCAGGGCAATCGAGGTGGGTGGGGGGAGTCCCTGCTGGCCCCCACCTTGGCTGGACTGGGGCCTGTGGGCTGGGGGAAGCTCCTGTGTTGGGCATCGCCCCCCTGGTGATCATGCACATCATAGCAACCAGTTGTTCCACTGTTTGGTCAATTTGCATATTAAGCTTTTATTATATAGGATGTAAAATTGCCTGACAGATGTTCTGTTTCCCCTTTCCTCTTTAAATTGATCCTGTGATGAAGTCTCCTGAATCAAAAAGCTATTTCCTTGAGCTGAATCACTCTGGGTCCCTATAGAACCAACTTCACTTGGAGGATTCAATGGAAATGGGGAACAAGCAGACCCTCCAGAAATGTTGCGAATGTTCTTGATTGAGGTGTAGGTCACAGCCGTGTTTACATTTGCCAAAACTCATTGAATTTAAATTTAATTGTGTGAACTTCACTTTGTATAAATTCTGCCTTAATAAAGAGTTCAGTGTAGAAAACCAAACATAATTGCCTTGATGGCTTTTTCATCAGACTACCCTGAGAAAATGTGCAAATGCTGCCTGCAGACCAGCAGGACCAGTGTCACCTGAGATCTTGTTAGAAACAGAAGATTTCAGGCCCCACCCCGGAACCACTGAGTCTGGACCTGTGTTCTCAGGTAACCCATATACATACTAGTGTAGGATATGGATGCGAAATGGAGTGAGCTGATAGGAGGAGAGATCCTGCGGTGGAAGACACATTGGAGGATCATCCCAACTCTTCTTGTGTATCACCCAAGCATCTCATACTAAGAGGATGTCGACTGAAGGATGCTAAATCAATGTCTAAGTCCAAGAGTTGACATCTGAGATGGGTTTTGAATGATGAGTAGGTTTTCCAAAGAAGGGGGCATCTGAGAGACACAGGAAGCAGTCTTTTCACAGGCACAGAGGAGCCGTGCACACAGCCTGTGAAGGGATGGTGAGCAGACTGGTGCATGGATGAGGCCACCTGCCCACCTGGGGAAGCACCTGCTGAAAGACTAGTTCTGTCTGATAGAGCAGGGTCTTCTTTGTTATCCTAAAGCAGTGGTCGGCAAACTGCGGCTGGCAAATAGCCTGGTGTGGCTCAGTGGTGGAGCGGTTTGCCCCTCTGTTGACTAATGAGTTTGCCGACCACTGTCTTAAAGGGTTTGAGCTTTACCCTATAGAGGGTGGGATGCCCTGGATTAATGAACCATGCACACACTCATCTGTACAAGTGAATATATCTCCAATGCAGTTTTTCCTCTCTGTCCCAAGGGTGAGTACCTTAGTTGGGATTCATTGCCTTGGTTATTGTGATAGCCTCCTAATTTGTCTGCCTACTGATCTGACCTCCTACCAAACCATCCTCAGATCCAATGACTTTGCACTGAAGATAATTCTCTAACTCCTGCTGGGACTTAACACCACTCCTATTACTCACCCTGTGTCTTCTCTATCGTCCTGGTGAGTCACCTGTCATTCCGACTCTATCGGGTACGTACTAGCATTTTCTCTTCCTTCTACCCAGAATGCATGTCTCCAACTCATACTTCATACTCAGCTTCAGAGTCCCCTCTGGGAAGTCACCTCCACCCCTTGGTCTCAGCTATGTGCATCACAGTGGGAAGTGAGGGAACCTCTGGGGCCTGTCAGATGGGAACTGCGGCCCTATGTCGCAGAGTGGTTGTGCCTGGTGTGTTCCTATCAGCTCATCGCTGCAGACGGTAACAATGGAACAACACAGTATCTATCTCATATGACAACTAACCGGTTTATGTTTGTAAGCAGTTAATATAGCACCTGGAACATACATACTATATAAAAGCTTAGAAAACAAAGGGTTCAGCACACAGCCTTCCCCCGATAATGCTTTCCTCCCCTTTCGAGGGGCACTTACCACATTCCCCTGTGAGCTGGGGCATCTGTGTGTGTTGCTCCCGCTGACCTGTGACTTCCTGAAGGGCAAGGGTCATTCCAGGGTTCCCTATTTCCAGCACTCAGGGTCAGGGACTGAGGAAGTGCTCAAAAAAGTCTGACAAATGACAGAAAAGTATCTCAGGAGCCCTCTTCTTTCTCCTTAGCAGAGGTAGAGTTGGGGAGTATCTAGAGATCTGCCTCATTGGTGGCCAAGCGTGCTGATGGCCCAGGGGCTGCTTCAGTATCTGTGTCACTGATAGTGTCCGTTAGCTACTTGTGCAGATTGGGGAGTGGGGACCAGTTTGGTTCCGGGGCGATGCAGCATGCCCCCCTAAGCTGGAAGCCCGTGCACCTTTTGCTTGTGGACTGGTTACACATGGCCACGAGGCAGGGTTGGAATGGTGCTACGTGCGAAGTTTGTAGGGGTCACATAGGTGTTGGTAGACAAGCTGTGAAAGCCACTTACAGGTTCTGTTGAAAAGTTTTCAAAACTCAAAAGTATCTTGAGTTCTAAATAGCCACCGTGTAAGCCAACATATTGAACTAAGGACTGCTTGCATAGGTCTTTGTTTAATTCGAGACTTGCCTTTACATTTCTTATTCTATTAAACCTCAGTCTTTCTAACCTGGAGATATTTGCGTGGAATCTGTCCAGAATGGCATGGCTGTGCTCTCTGCGGCCACGTGATGGCAGCACCTGGATGCCACAGAAGAAAGGGAGGCTGGGAGAAAAGGGACTGCTTCCTTTCGTTCTTACTACAAAATTGCAATACACATGTCTTCAGAGGCCGAGCTGATAAGTTGCGACAGATGTTAACAAAATGCTCTCCAGCTGAGGTTTTTCACGAACAGCATTGACTGTGACAACTTGCCCACCCAGGAAATGTTTGATGGCTTGACTGATATTTGTTATCTCAAATTCTGGGTAAATGAGTTTTAGGGGGAGGGGCAGGAAGAAGATGAGCTCTTGGGACATGGAGCATTGTGTTCCCCTTGGTAGCCTTCCTGCATGGACAGGGTGGGCCTTCTGTGGTTTGGCGCTTGGGTAACCTTAAGAAATCTTCTTGGTCTTAGCCTGGCCCTCCCTGCTTGTCCAACCTTCTTAATCCCCCTCTGTGTCCCGCCCCTCACTTAAAAAATATTTTTTTATTGATTTCAGAGAGGAAGGGAGAGGGAGAGGGAGAGATAGAAACATCAGGGATGAGAGAGAATCATTGATCAGTTGCCTCCTGTACGCCCCACACTGGGGACTGAGCCCACAACCCAGGCAAGTGAACCACCTATTATTAAAAAATCATCCATGCTTAGTGCTGTTCATTCTCTTCTAAAATGAAAACAAATCCTTAAAATGAGAATGACCACCATCCTCTCTCCCAGGTGGTTTGTGATATTTAAATGAGATTGATAAACATGAAAACTCAAAATATATGTAATTATCTTTAGAAAAGGGGCAACCTTTTGTACTTCTTAGAACTTCTCACACCTAGTATAAGTATGTTCTAGGTTAAGTTAGGTTTTGAACTTTACTGAAAATTCATAGATGCTTTTCATTCTTCAGAAGGCTTGTGCTTTTTTTTTTGTAGCTCTATCTATAAGTTAATGACATTTGAATGAAGGCGTGTAATTAGTTAATTCATGAGTGATATTTATGTTCAATCTTTAACTTTGTAACTGTGACTTTGGGCAAGTCTTTTTCTCCACGGAGAGCTTCAGTCTTCTGCAAAATGGGGGTGACGACAGGTTTTTATATTTGTTCTTGTTTTATTGGACAATAGTAACCATCAGTAAGAAAAATGTTCCCTACGTATGTTTGAATTTTACTTGGCTAGTATTTCACTTGGTAAACCGAGCCCAGCCTACACTTCCATGTGGTGATACCATCATAGTTAGAGATCTGGGCATCTCATATTGAGTAAAGAAATGTTTAATTACCTTTCAGCTTGGTAATGACACCTCCTAAATTTAATTGTGCTTCGCTGTTTATGAAGATAAAATACTCCTGTGTTTCAGACTTAATCTATTTGCATGTAATCTTGCTTCCAAGGACAATATAATTAGTTGCTGATCTGTTTGGAGGATTATATGTGAAGCTTTAGCCGAAGACAAAAGTGAATTATGTCCTGTGTTGCGACCTATGAGTAAGGCTGTCATTTGGGTGCTTTTAGAGCAGTGGTTCTCAACCTTCCTAAGGCCGCAACCCTTGCATACAGTTCCTCATGTGGTGGTGACCCCCAACCATGAAATTTTGCTACTGTTATGCATCGTGATGTAAATATCTGCATTTTCAGATGGTCTTAGGCAACCCCTCTGAAAGGGTCATTCAACCCCCAAAGGGGTCGCGACCCACAGGTTGAGAACTGCTGTTTTAGAGGAAAAGGGAAGAGGGGGCAGTCTTCTTGCTGGAAGCATATACATCCCCATCCTCCTCATCAATCTCAAGGGTAGCTACAGGTTTTTCTATAGGTTACGGGAGATTTTAATATTCACACGCAGCCCTGTGATCTAGGGTGACATTACCTCTCTTTTTGAGACGAACATAGGTTTGTAGAGAGGTTAAGCAACTTGCCTAAGAGCATCTAGCTTATATAATAACAGATCCAGGACTTAAACTTAGGCGCTCTGACACCAAATGGTGTGCTCTGGGGAACCACAGCGCCCACATGCCACTTCTGCTTTGGAAAGGTGGCCAATCCTGGTGGAATTTTGTTAGGATGGGCCTATTTATATATTTCGTAGTTATTGCACTACAATTACATTCAGAATACTGTGTGCTAGACGCTGTGCTAATAGCGTATAAGCATCGGTGCCCTGAGGTAAGGGCCTTCGTTCCCATTGTACCATTGAGAAGACTGAGGCTTGAGGAGGAGGATTAAGACCACTGGATTCCCAAGCTCATGTCTCACCAGACCGCACATGATCTCCGTGTCTCTCTCTCTGGCTTCATGGAGCTGAATTCATTCTGAGGACCTGCCCTTGCCCTGAACTCTGGGCTCCCCCTCCTTGTTGTTGCTTCTGCCCCCTTCACAGAGGAATTGTTCAGGAGCACAGGGGTTTGTCTCCCACATGCCCCATTCCTATGACCCATTGCAGACGGGACGCCCACCCATGGCTTGTTCACCAGCTGTTGACTAATACTAATACGCTTATGTTCAAAAAGGCCCCTTGTCTGCTCTAAAATTCCCCCTTGGGAAGAGGGATGGGCAGAGAGGAGATGGAGGCCAAAGCCAGACCCCTGCCCTATGCAGACCAAGTGTGCCTGGTGCTGGTGAGCAAGGAACGGGCGGGAGCCCTGCATGTGGAAAGCAGAGTCCTGGGTTCAAGCTCTGATTCTGTCAATAACAGCGGGATCTTGAGCAAGACCCTTTCTCGGGGCCTCAGTTTCCCCTTCTCTAAGAAGAGATGGTTGAGTTAGATGGCTAATATTGTTGGTTTTCTAAGTGGGCAGATATTTGTGCTCTCCCTCTGAGGGGAAGCAAGAAGGGAGGATGAGGAGGGAAGAAGTTAAGGGCTTCACGAGGAAGCAGCTTCCGGGCAGCACAGGACCGAGGCCACAGTAACAGCCCAGTCTGGGGCTCAGGAGAGGGTCAGGGCAGGGTGGGGGGTGAGGGTGGGGTGTCACCAGGCATTGTTTCCATCAGGACTGCTACAACACTGAGCAGCTAACAGCCTTAACTTTGAACTTCCTGATTCTGGCCCACAGTTCCCCACACACTGTCAAAACCATTAAAATGAAAATATAAAGGTATATTTACTTTTATACTGAAATCACTCAATGTTATTTTCAAGTAGATTAGAAAACGGAGGTAAGCAAATGAGGAATGGATCCAGACCAAACATCTTCAAGCTTTCTTAACTTTATGCCACCAGCAATCAGGTTTTGAGCATGCTTTCCCCATTTATTTATTCATATACATTCAAATGATGAAAGGTAACACCATAAAAAATAAAGCCTTTGTGTCCTGAAGCCCGGTGGAGTGCGGGCACATCTGGCCATATTGACTGTGGGGTCTGAGAGAGCTGGCAGGTCTGTTTTGCGGGCACTGGAAGGCTCCCTTCAGGAACACCACACACATTTCTCGGCTGGATGAGTGGGGAGTGAGGGTGGGGAGAGGTTGGCTCTGAGCTCTGGTGGGGCGAGACCCGGAACCCAGGATTCCTGGGAGGGAGGCCATCTCTCCCCTTCACCTGCCAAGCCAGGTCCTTCAGAGCGGGCGGGATACCGTGTTTCTGCACCATTGAGGTCGTGGCCAGTATTGGAAAACCCCCCCAGGATCATGAGAAGTCCAGACCGATTGTGATCATGGCCTATCAAGGAAGATGCCCAGAAAACCGGCCCCCAAGTTGGGGTGCCCCATGTCTCACAGCTAGTTTGTGATTAGCAGGAACCCTTCATGTCAGATTGTGAGGGCACCTATAGGCATTTAAATGAAGGTGTTTAGAAAACCCAGTTTGCCGAATGAGTTAGTTCTCAGTAATTCAAGCGAGGGAGACTCGGTCATGATGATTCAGGAGCGGGGCCCTCCCCTCTCTAGGGTATCTGATGAGCAGCCCCACCCAGGCCCAGAGCTGGTCGGTTTCAAGGGTTCCTTCGCCGGCTCTGGGAGCTGTTGGGCTCTGGTGTCCTTCACGGAACCACGCTGACAAACGTGCGGAGCACTCACCCTGAGGCTCACATCCCTATGGTGTGTGTGTGTGTGTCTGTCCATGCGTTTATGTGCGTTCGTGTGTGTCTTAGCATCACATACGTGTGTTTATTTATTTATAAAATATACTTCTATCAATTTCAGAAAGGAAGGGAGAGGGAAAGAGAAATATCAATGATGAGAGAGAAACATTGACTGGCTGCCTCCTGCACACCCCACACTGGGGCTCGAGTCTGCAACCCGGGCCTGTGCCCTGACTGGGACCTCCTGGTTCATAGGTTGATGCTCCACCACGGAGCCACGCTTGCCGGGCACAATAAGTGTGTTTAGGTCCCTGCCTGTAGGTTTCAATAAATGGAGTTCCTTTGCCCTTCCTCGGTGCCTTTGTCCTGGCTGCCACCTTTCTCTCCAAATCCCTAGACAGACCCATTCACATCCTCCCCTGCCTCGTCTGCATCCCTGCAGGCTGCAGGCGCTGGGGCAACACTCCTTCCCGGGAATCCCTCCAACACTTGCTGTCTGGACCACGCAATTCAGGACTTATTTACAGCTGGCCTGGTCTTGTCTGCTAATTGTTTCCCTGGGTTTGTGCTGCCCACCCCAGTCGCCACCGGTCTGTAAGCACCCCTGGCCCGAAGCGGGAGATGCGCTGGACTTCAGAGGGCCGAGCTCAGTCCTCTGTCTGCCGCGTCCTGCACGAACGGTTTAACCTCTCAGCTTTGGTTTTCCACTGCACCACGGAGATAATGACAACACCTCCCAGGGCTGTTGCCGGGGATAATGGGTGTGAAAGTGTTGATGTAAATCACTGTACCAATGTGCAAGGCTGTTATTATCACCTCTGCTGCATCCAGCCGAGGCCCCACGCACCTCCCCTGCCTGGTGGCGTGGAGAAGATAAATATCTGATTGATTGAATATGGAATAGCTTCGTGACAGCCCCTGTTACAGGCTCCAGAGAGCACGGGTTTGAGCCTCATCTTGCAATTATTCCCTTCATTGATAATGCAAAATCTCCTCCCTGGAGACTGGAGTACCCTCCACCTCTGGCTGATAAAGCCTGGGCTGCTGCCCCTCAGACAGAGCTGCACCGCCAAAACGACCCCAGGCTGCACCCCCGCGCCCTCGACGCACAGCACGCGGGACAGTGGAAGCTGCTTTTACTAAGGAGGAGGTTGGGGGTGGGCATTCGGGGGACCCTACCCTGCAGAAGACTGGCAAGCACACAGGATCGCCGACCCCTTTTCTGTTAAAGGCATCACAGCATCCGTGGAAGCGCACAGCATGTTTCCCTGCCGCCCTGCACACACGCGAGTAGGGAGCGTGCACGCGGCAGCCCTGGGGCTCGCGGGGAGGGTTTGCTAAGAAGCAGGCGCTTCCTGTGCCCCTCCATGTGGAGAACTCTGGCGGAGGCTGGATGGCGAATGCCATGAAGAGCTCGTCTTTTGTTAGTCTCGTGAACAACGTGGTGGGTTATAATTGGGGCAATTACGGGCTGCTCGAGGAAGCGAAACACAGATGTTTGAGCCCAGGATTAGGGTATGCAAGTCCACAGCAGCTTGCTTTAAATAGTCCATTTCCCGAAGCATCCTGCCTGACTTGAAATCCCCCCAGAACTTGCCCATGTTCAGAAGGAGATGGGGGAGGAGAGGATGGGTAATGGAGGGAGGGGAGAGGCACGCAGCGAGAGAGACGCACAAAGAGAGAAGGAGAAAGAAAAGGAGGCGGAGAGTGAGCGGGAGAGTTTGGATGACTTCGGCACATCCTCTCCCACAGGACCCGGCAGAGACCTGTAGTGGGAGATGGGCAGGAGGAGAAAGATACAAAGAAAGAGACGAGACCTCAAAAGGACTCAGGGTCCGGGAGACCAAGGTCATCCCTGCAGAAATCAACGTGGAATTCACACAGGGCGAGCCCGACCAGCCATGTACTACGGGTCCCGCACAAAGCTCCGACTTCCCACGTCATTACTCACAATTCCTATTCAGTGCATATCGGAGAAGGGTTCCCTCGGGGATGAAACCCAAATCCAAACCCACCAGCCTGAACACACTATGAGGGAAGGGAAGAAAGGAAGTCAGCTGCACAGAGAAATCACCGAGGGTGGTGGTGGTGGGGCTTCCCAGGGCTGCCCTAAAAGCCAGCTCCCCAAACCTGCCTGCCCCTTTTGCACCCTCACTTCCACAGTCTCCTTTCCTCAAAGATAGGAATGACAAAGTAGGGGCCAGGTCTGCTAAATCCAAACTTTTCCTCCTCTCCAAGTTCGGCTCTTTCTTCTTCTGCATCTGTGTTTAGGATAAAACCCTCAAGGCTCCCCCACCACCCTCCACCCAAGCATTGAAAATAAAGCGAATGAAGAAATCATCTCGCAGGGGGATGGCAGCATCCACACTGGACAAAGGAGGGGGGCTGAGGGAGAGTCCCTGCTGCCCGGCTTTCCCCCAAGGCTCCCAGCACCGAGTCTCGCTGGGGTGCGCATGCATTGCCTACCTGAGAGCTGTCAGTAGCCCGGCTCCCTCGGATGTGAGGCTCGGTTCTGCCGTCTCAACCACACCAGCATATATATCCTTCTCTCCTCCACCCCCCTACCCCCACACACGCACAGCCCTCCCCTTCCCTGCCCACCTCGATGACACATACACACGCTGACCCCCTGAAGCAAGTGAACAGCAGAACCTACACTCCCTCCTGGCTGGTGCCCGCCCCGCCGGCTCTGTGCGCAGACCTGTGACACCCTAACCTCCCCATCAGCCCATTCATTCTCCAGCCTGCTTCACCTGGACTTGGCTCAACCAGGATCCCACAGCTGCCTCTCCCCGGCTTCCAGAGGCGCTGTGAGGACTGACAGTCTTTGCTGGTAAGTCAGTCAGGAAAAAAGGCTCCTGGTGACAGCGACGAGGCAGACCCCCGTCCTCGAGTCTCCTTGAGCAACCTTTTTGCCTGAGGAGTAAAGAACAAGCAGGCAGAAGGAGGGGAAGCTCCCACTGGCTCGGAGAATCCCAGGGCTGAGCTGAGCCCCTTCCTCCTGTCATGGCCCCACAGGCAGAAGCTATGCCACCCTCGGGAGTGGCTCCACCTGCCAGGGGCCGGGTCAGGAGGCATTTCACAGGTACCCTCAGCATGGTACAGTGTAAAACACTGAGACTTTAGACTCAGACTAACGTCTCTGCAATTCTGGCTCTGCTATCAGAGCAAATTACTTCTCTCTGAGCACCTCAGGCCTTCTGCCTGTAAAATGGGTATAACACCTTCTGGGCTGGGTGTGAGTAGAAAAAACACATTAAGACCTGTATTTTATTAAAAAAAATATTTTTATTTTTAGAGAGGAAGGGAGAAGAGATAGAAACGTCAGTGATGAGAGAGAATCACTGATCAGCTGCCTCCTGCAGGCCCCCCCCACTAGGGATCAAGCCTCAATCCAGGCGTGTGCCCTTGACTAGTATCAAACTGGGGACCCTTCAGTCCATAGGCTAATGCTCTATCCACTGAGCCAAACCAGCCGGGCCATAAGACCTTTAATAACTGTGAATTCTGCATCCCCTCCACCCTTTTCACATTAAATAATGCCAATGAGATCTAAAAAAAAGCCCCTGTCAACATCCAGTGTCACAACAGAATGCCTTTATAAAAAAAAAAAAGGTTTTTATTGATTGTAGAGAGAGGAAAGAAGAGGGAGAGAGAAGGAAACATCAATGTGAGAATTGGTTGGCTGCCTCCCATGTGCACCCCACTCGGGGATCAAGTCTGTAACCTGGACATGTGCCCTGACCGGGAATTGAACCCATGACCTTACAGTGCAGGGAATGGCGCTCAATCAACAGAGCCACACCAACCAGGGCAACAGAATGCTTTTCAAGCTGCTGCTGTACTTCTGGGTGTCACCCCAAGTGCCTTGGAGTCGGAAGGTGTTGAAGGGGCTCCCCCCACTCAGTGTGGAGCCTCCTTCCCCCACCTGCAGGGAGATAGCCCACAGGCAGCCCAGGCAGAGAGCGTTTAGATTCTGCAGTGTCCTCAGGGAGCCCTCTGTTCCCTGCCCGAGGGTAGGCTAATTGCACCAGGACCTCCTCCTTGGCTTTCCCAAGATCTGCAAATATCCCAGAATCCCTGTGTTGGAGTCTGTGTTGTCCAAGGAGCTCAGGCACCTTCTCATGTGACAAGTCAGGCTCGCTCTCCCCTCATCCCGAGGCTGGGTGGAGAGGAATGAAAGGAAGTATGTGCGGAGAGGTCTGAGGTTTCTCTATGGGGTGGGGGACATATTGTGGAATTAGTGCTGATGATTGTACCACAGTGAATCTGCTGAAAACTATTTCGGTGCATGCTTAAGAATGGTGAATTTTATGTTATGTGAATTATATCTCACTGAAAAAGAGGATGAAGGATAGCAAGAACACACTGTCTTAGGTAAAGAGCAACACCTTCTAACAATCAAACTTCCCTCCCATCAATATTCATAGCAAATGGGCCTAGGAGACAAGCATACTGTTGTTTTCCTCTTAGATCTCTGTTGCCAGAACCTTACACTTGGTTACTACAGGTCAAAGCCACCACTCTGTACTCTAAGAAGTCAGCGTGACCTGTGGTCAGTTTTGCATCCTGATATGTGTGTATGGGGGTTCCAGGTCTGGAGCTTGATTGAACACATGCCATGGCAGATATTGCTGATGGTATACCCAATACTCACACCCATGTTCTTCCTGACTAACAGTACCCTTGATTTTATGCTAGGTGGCAATCTGTTCTGCTAAAAGGCCAGCCTTGCTTGCAGCTAAGGATAGCCAATGAGAATCAAACTGCTAATCATTGTATGGGGATTCTAGTAACACTGTTTAAAGGGGACCAGTTTAGCCCAGCTGACGTGGTTCAGTGGTTGAACATTGACCTGTGAACCAGGAGGTCATGGGTCAATTCCCAGTCAGGGCACATGCCAGGTTGTGGGCTTGATCCCAGGGATGGGACGTGCAGGAGGCAGCCAATCAATGATTCTCTCTCATCATTGATGTTTCTATCTCTTTCTCCCTCTCCCTTCCTCTCTAAAATCAATAAAAATATATTTAAAAAAATAAAGGGGGCCAGTTTAGCTAGAAGAGTCATCTTCTTTGCCCTCTTACCTGCCTGGAACATCGATGTGATGTCTGGAGCTCTTGTAGCCATCTTGGATCATAAGACAACTTTGAGGATAAAAACCATGGACTAAAGATGATGGAGCATAAAGATAGAAAGAGTCTGGGTCTCTGATGACTATGAAGCTGCCATACCAATTATGGATTTCCAAACTGCAACTTTTTTTTAAAAAAAAGAGAAAATACTAAAACATATATTTTAAATATAAGTCAGGGTTCAGTTAGTTGTTGCTGCATAACAAGACACACCAAAGTCAGAGGTTTAAACAACACCTCATTTATTTGGCTGGTGATACTGCAAATTAGCCATTTAGGATGGGGTCAGCAGGGTGGTGCTTCTGCAGTCAGCTTCAGGTTGGCTTCAAGAGGATGGCTGGCTGTCAGCTGGGGGCACCTTGGTGTGTTTTATCCTTCATGTGTCTCTCATATCCTTTCAGCAGGCTGTTTGAGCATGATCTCATAGGAAGGCTGAGCTGCAAGCACAGGCAAGTACAGCCAAGTGAGGCAATGAACAGAAGCATGTAGAGTCCTTTGGAGCCTAGGCTCAGGGCTGGTACTCCACTGCTTTTGCTGCATCCAGTAGCTAAAGGCAGTCACAAGGCCATAGACTGGTTGGATGGAGACTACAAAGTCACAGAACACAGTGGGTAGCTAGACAGGCTGTTTACTGGAGCTATGGATTGATAACTTGAATCTACCTGCTCCCTTACATGCAGTGGAAAATCACCTGGCATGACATGCCTTTCTTTGAGCACCTAGTCATTTCCAGGGTGTTCGGTACCCAAGGGCTTTTCTTCCCTTGCACGTGAGGAAAAGAAAAAGCAAAAATGGAAACCACTTAACTTCTCTGAACTTTTCCCTCATTTAGCAAATCGAAGAGTTGAACCCAGTGACCTGGAGGGTCTCTTTGGGTTGAAGGAGGCTGCATATTGTGGTAGGCTATCTCCTACGATGCATAGAGGTGAAGGCAGGAGGGAATCCAGAGGGAGTTTACAGCCCTGTTGTGTGGGGTGCAAAAGCCTTGCCCCTTGGAAAAGCAAGAGAGGACTAGGAAAGGTACAGACTGTGTCGTCTCACAAACACTCAAAGGGTTTGTCCTCAGCGTTTTTACAGCTGAATTATGGCGTCTTAAAGGCCATGGCCTCCCTCCGGTGGGGCAACTTGTCACTAAGCAGCAAGCTACCCTTTCTTCTGATTGGCACTGTGCACTTATTAAAGGCGTGCAGCCTTCCTTCTAGTGGCTATGAGGCGATGGACATTCAGTCATACCAACTTGCCATCCTCTTCTAAAAATAATATGTTTTAATTGATTTTTTTGAGAGAGAGAGGAAGGAAGAGGGAGGGAAAGAGAAACATTTCCTGCACATCCCCTATTGGGGATTGAGCCCACAACCTGGGCATGTGCCCTGATGATGGAGAATCAAATCAGCGACTCTGGGGTTCATGGGATGACACTCAACCCACTGAGCAACACTGCCAGGGCATCACTATCCTCTTGCAATAGAAAGGCCCAAGCCAGAATGGCAGCAAGAATTAGACTCCATTCAGTTCTGACAGGCAACCTTAGACGCTCTTAAAACAACCCCTGGAAAATGTCAGTAGAGAGAGTATAGGGAGAAGAAGGCAGCCATGGCTAGGCTCCCATGTTGGACTTTGGGGACCTCCACCCACCCAGCAATTTTCCCCTATCAAACGGGAGAGGGTATTTGGCTGTTTAGAACTGGCTGATTAATTACAGCGCCTACAATCTATTGGTCTCCTTAGTAACCACACTAGCAGGGTCCCAGCTGCTTTTTCTTTTCAAAGAGGGCAAACCCTCTTCACATTTTAAAACACCTTTAATCAGAATGCAGATGGATTTTTAAAACAGAGAGATACCCAAGTTTCTCTACAACTTTGCTTCTAAAATCTGAATGAGCTTTGGGGATATTGAGAGAAAGTTGAATTTATTAATCAGTAAGAGCTAGTTTGTTTTTTAAAATTGATTTTAGAGAGAGGAAGGGAGGAGAAGGGGGAGTGAGAGAGAGAGAGAGAGAGAGAGAGAGAGAGAGAGAGAGAGAGAGACATTGATTTGTTGTTTCACTTATTTACGGTTGATTCTTGTGCGTGCTCTGACCGGGGATGGAACCCACAATTTTGGCATATCAGGACAATACTCTAATCAACTGATCTATCTATCTGGCGAGGGTAAGAGCTAGGTTTTATTTTTTATTTATGTATTTATGTATGTATGTATGTATGTATGTATTTATTTATTTATTTTATTGTGTTACATGTATACATATCTCCCTATTGCCCCCCCTCCCAGGCATACCCCAAGCCCCCAGTGTCTGTGTTCATTGGTTATGCTTATAAGAGCTAGGTTTTAAGTGAAGAGCTAGGCAAGTGCAATTTAAAGGCAAAGAGCCAATGACTGCCCTTACAAATGCAGGTTTTACTACCCATACTTTCCAGAGAGTGTCCTGCTAGACCATGTGAGAATAAGAGGGAGCTGGATGTAAGTGTCCTTGCCCTCAAGAAGGAGGCTGGGGGACAAGACATACTCAGGCATGGTGGCCAGGACAGCACAGACTGGAGTGGCACAGACAATTGGAGAATTAGAAAGCACACAATAGGGTGCTAATTGAAGGTCAGACCGGAAGTGAAAGAGATGCTTGAATCTGAGGGAGAGATGATGTTTATCTTGCTTGTTGAACAAAATATTAAAATGCTGAGGATCAATTGCAGGCTCTCAGTGGGCCAAGAAGTGACAGCCTGAGTACATAAAAATCAACCATAAGTAACTGAAACAACAAATCGGTATTTCTTTTTCTCTCTCAGTCTCCCCCTGTCTCTCTCTAAAATTAAAAACAACAACAACAGCCAAACAGGGGCAAGAATAGGATTGGAGGCATGCTCACCTCCTGGGGACTGCTGTAGCAAAGCCCCACCGATGGGAGGGCTTCAACAAGGGACATGTATTTTCTTACAGCCTGGAGGCTGGAAGTCTAAGACCAGGTGTTGGCAGGATTGGGTTTTCCTGAGGCCTCTCCTTGGCGTGTAGATGGCCATCTTCTCCCTGTGTCCTCACCTGGCCTTCCCTCTGTGCATGTCTGTGTCCTAATCTCCTTTTCTTATAAAGGACTTGGGTTGTATTGGATTGAGGCCCACCCTAGTGACTGTATTTAACCTTAATCACCCCCTTTAAGGCTCTGTCTTCAAATACAATCACATTCTGAAGTTTTGGGGATTAGGACTTCAATATGCAAACATTTTTTTTTTTGTGGAGGAGTAGGAATAATTCAGCCTATAAGAAGAGGAAAATAGAGAGGTGGGGTAGATAAGAAACAACCAAAGGACTTGTATGCATGCATATAAGCATAACCAATGAACACAAGACACTGGGGGTTGGGGAATGCCTGAGGGGGGGGGGTGCAATGGGAAGATATGTATACATGTAACACAATAAAAAAAAGAGGAAAATGATACTGTACCCATCAGATAATGGAGATACAACCGCAGAAAGGGGACGAAAGGTAACTAGGACAATGTGCACGGTGGGTGCACAGAGGGCTCCTTCCACCCTCTGACTCCCACACCCAGGCAGTGGTTTCCCCAGACACCAAGCTGACAATGCCTGTTGTGCTTTGCATATCACCGTGTCCCTGCAGCACCCATGCAGTCATCATGCCTGGCTGATGTGGCTCAGTGGTTGAACAGTGACCTCTGAACTAGAAGGTCATGGTTTCATTCCCGGTCAGGGCACCTGCCCGGGTTGCAGGCTTGATTTTTAGGAGGGGGCGTTTGGGAGGCAGCCAATCAATGATTCTCTTTCATCATTGATGTTTCTAACTCTCTCTCTCCCTCTCTCTTCTTCTCTGAAATCAATAAAAATATTTTTTTTATCCACTCATCTGCTGATGGACACTTAGGCTGTTTCCAAATCTTAGCTTTTGTGAATTGTGCTGCTATGAACATAGGGCTGCATATATCTTTTTTGAGGGGTGTTTCTGATTTCTTGGGATATAGTCCTAAAAGTGGGATCCCTGGGTCAAATGGGAGTTCCATTTTTAATATTTTTGAGGAAACTCCATACTGTTCTCCACAGTGGTTGCACCAGTCTGCATTCCCACCAGCAGTGCACAAGAGTTCTTTTTTTCTCTGTATCCTTGCCAGAAATATAAGAAAAATATATTTCTAATATATATATTAGAAAGAGCCTCATCACCACTGGCAGCTGTATCTTGACCTTGTTCGGTGAAGAGCAGGGACCCTGCAGAAAGGCCGGGCTGAGAATAAGAAGGCGGCCAGCCACGCAGACACTTCAGAGTGGGACACTCAGAGAAGTGTTGTGGGGTGGTGCCGTTTTTCTCTACAGGGTCAATGTCCCAATGCCAGGGCTTGGTGCTGATATCCTTATGTCCCACAACTTCTCACAACTAAACGTATGTTCCCTGTTGTGGATGCACGCCCCTCCTCAGCTTCTCCCTCTCTTAGATTAGGTACAGGTTTGTAGGTGAAGTCATTTCCTTTCACAACTGTGCACTTGGGGCGGGGGTCTTAGGTCCCGCTCCAGCCCAAATCTCCCCCTTGGACTTCTGTGCCATATTCTCGGTGCCTTTAGGAGGTTCTCAATAAGATGTCACCTTGATGCCCACAGTACAGTGTCATCTCCCCTTTAACTAACACCTGACCAAATTTCCCGTGTCATCAATAGCATTCTCACAGCCACTCAGCTCTATAACCTGAGTCATCTTCCGCCTCATCCTTTTCCTACCCTCTGTAGTCAGGATGTACATTCACTTCATCTTTATTGCCATTTGTCAGAGATCCCAGACTGCTCCCTTGCTTTCTCTTCAAATTATCCTTTTACACTGCAGCTTGCCTAGTAATTTTTAAAAATATGTTTTTATTGACTTTAGGGAGAAAGGAAGGGAAAGGGAGAGAGAAAAACATCGATTGATTGCCTCCTGGGGAGGGAATAGAACCAGTGACTTGGTGCAACCAACTGAGCTACACTGGCCAGGGCCCTAGTATTTTTTAATGGACTTTCCATTTTGCTTCAATAATTCACTCCAAAATTCTAATTTAAAGGTAAAGAATGATATACTTGAAATGTACCAGGGCACATTGCATAGCCCATTGGACTTGAACTCTAAAGACCTTGAGTCCCTGATCTGCCATGTGACTTTGGCCAAATCACTGCTGCTTCTAAAACTTGCACTCTTATTCTTTTAGGTGGGCATAGCAATGCCCAACAATGGTGTTGTGAAATTTATTCAAATGATGTAAATGAAGGAGCTTTGAAAACTCTAAGATACCATGCAGATGCAATATATAATGATCGATCCTCTAGGTCATCTCAAGTACAACTACCTCTTATAACTAATTTAAAGTTGCCTTGTTCCTTTCTTGAACTTGCATAGCACTTTTCTGGACAATCGCCTGTGCAGTTTGCATTGCATAGTGTGCTCCCTGCTGGTCTCCACCAGTTTCACACCCCGCCTGTCCAGGAGGACTGTAAACCACCTGGGGGTAGCAACTTACATTCTCTCCCACTTCTCTCCAATTGAGCATAGTGCCAAGCACACTAAAGTCAACCAATCCCATGCACATTGATTGATCACTAAATATATGTTGCTATGCACAAGGCACATATTAATAGGCACACAATTCAATGAAATATAAGAATCCCTGCACTCCAAGAGCTCACAGTCTTCTTGGAAGATAAACTGCAGGAACTAAGATATATAAGGCAGTTGCTGTGTTAGTAAAAGGTACAATGGCATTTAAAGATGATGGACAGCCAGGCTGATGTGGCTCAGTGGTGGAGCATTGATCTATGAACCAGGAGGTCACGGTTTGACTCCAGTCAGGGCACATGTCTGGGTTGCGGGCTCGATTTCCAGTGGCGCTGGGAGATATGGGGGGTGGAGGGGATGGGGCATGCTGGAGGCTACTGATCAATGATTCTCTCTTATCATTGATGTCTCTCTCTTCCCCCCACACTCTCCCTTCCTCTCTGAAATCAATAAAAATATATTTTTAAAATATTTAAAGGTGATGGATCCCCTTGGGGATGGGATGGTGGAAAAGGATTGGAGGACAGGGAAGATTTGACCTGGGTCATGAAGAATGGGTGAGATCACGCCCTAGCCGGTTTGGCTCAGTGGATATGGTATCAGCCTGAGACTGAAGAGTACCAGGTTCGAGGTCAAGGGCACATACCTCAGTTGCAGGCTCCCAGCTCTGGTCAGGGTGCATACGAGAGGCAACCAATTGATATGTCTCTCTCATTTTGATGTTTCTTTCTCTCTGTCTCTCCCTCTCCCTTCCACTGCCTCTATAAAAAAATCAATGAAAAAATATCCTCAGGTGAGGATTAAAAAAAAAAAAAAGAATGGGTGAGACCTGAATAAGTGGAAATGGGGGGAGGAGAGAGACAGTGAACAGGCCAGGTGAGCTGGAGTAGAGGCAGTTATGCAGAGGGGAGTCGTAAGAAAAGGGGCTGGACGTGCAGGCTGGGTGAGACAGCAGAAAGCCTTGACTGGTGACCTCAATCATTTGTACTCTACCTTGGCAACTGGAAGTCACGGAAAGTTTTGCAGAATGAGCTGCTCACGACTGTCTTTTTGGGAGTGTTAAAAGAGGGCTGACACTAAATGCTTCTTGATTGGAGAACGCAGGGGAGGGACTGTGTAGGTGTTCGTCTGTCTCTACGTGGCTGGTTCTGTGTGGATTACAGCCACAGAATCCTGCCAGAAATAGACATAACAAATAGTCAAGCAACTGCACTGGAAGCTTTCTATTTTTTTTCAGCAAGTAGCATCACATGAAAATCTCCAAATCTCTCGACATTTCCTGTTTCTGTATCAATTCACATCTCTCCTTCACCACCACCATCAGGGGCCTGACAGTCAGACACAGGCTGAGCCTGACCAGCAGAGAAGGGCCCTCTCACCTCCTTCTCCCCAAACAGTTGCTGGCTAGAATGCCATTTCATGTAATTGTGTTATTGGCACAAAACGACTACCTCCCAAGCAATTTTGTGGTTTTGGAAGACAGATTTTTTTTTTTTTGAGAAAGAAAATTATTTTTGTTCTTTGCAAAAAAAAAAAAAATCTCCAAGTCCAATTTTTCTGCATCTGCTCTTTCCACCCTGGGACTCTGCCGGCCACACATGTACATGGCTGGTACTTGCAGCTCTGTCTACCATCATTACAATCAAAGCACTTCAATGCAGCACCCATATATGAGTGGGCATCACTGTTAGAATTACATGTAAAATGTATCTTGTTGAATCGCAGGAGCACAGTGCCTAACATCCCCCTTCCCCCTCCACAAAACCCAAGCTACATGGTTGGTTCAGATAATGGAATTGTTTCTCTGAGAGCAAGGTAAGCGATTAACCTCTTGGGTCACGTATAACAAAACGGAACGCAAACTGCCAAGAGAGGAACTTTTTCTGAAACAACTGGTACATACTTGCCACAACCTGGCTCGGCCTTTTTCTGTCGCTTTGCCCACCAATGTGAAACGTTCCCCAGGCCTGGCTCCAGGAGTTCAGGCTCCCAGCCTAATGACAGATACAACTAAATGGGAATGAGACTCCCTCCAGGAGCAGCACATCTGGACGCCAGGCTGCCACGCGGCCTCCATGGGGCCGCATTTTGGACCTGAATGTTTTTATCGAACCATTAATAGTGAATTTTCTGCTTGGATTCCCTGCTGCTTGGAGACAAAAGGCACCAGAGGGCTCTGAGTCATGGCTCAGGATTGGGGTGGAAACATTCTGATTTGCATGCAATAGCTTCCTGCCTGAACCTGGCCTGAACACAGACCACCCCTCCCCATCAGCACAACATATTCTTGTTCATTCATTCAACAAACACAGACGGTGGGCTTTCTGGGGGCCTGACACTGTGGTAGGGCTGGGTACACAGACGAGGATGGGGAGAAATCCCATCTGCAGCACACCAGAGTCCTCGAAGCTTGAAAAATGCATTTAGAACAAACACGAACAGTCCATGACCCAAATATGAATGGATTCCAGAGGGTTTGAAATTAATGAGCAATTGATTCAGAAAAGAGGAGTAAAAGAAGGCCAGATGATTACAACTGGGTGAAATAATATGGATTCATAGGAAACAAGAAAAAAAAAGAAAAGAAAATAAGTCATCGACATGATTTTTCTTTCTTTTCACAAAATTTTATTTCATGTTGTTATAATAATATTTATATAGTGAAATAAAAAAATCTTAAGGTTGAATAAGAGGACCCTCAAACTTATTTAGAGTCTTTGTGAGCAATATAAAATTCTCTCATGTGGAAATATTTGCTAAATGAATAAATGTTTCATTACACAAGCAATTATCCCAATAATTTCCAGGGGTTGTAAAACCTGTTATGGAACAGGAAATGGTATTTTTCACCAAATTAAAATAGGATTTTTTATACTACACAAAAAAAGTGGAGACCCACATAGACATATAGCCATGGATCTTTGACAAAGAAACACAATGGATAATCTTTTCAACAAATGGTGTTGGAACAACTGAACATTCACATGCCAAAAAAAAAAAAAAAAAGAAGAACCTAGGCACAGACCTTATGCCCCTCACAAAAATTAACTCTGGATCTATCATAGACCTAAATGTAAAATACAAAACTATAAAACTCCAAGAAGATAACGTAAGAGAAAATTTAGATGCCCTTGAGTGTGGAGATGACATTTTAGATACGACACCAAAGGAATGAGTCATGAAAGAAAGAATTGATAAGCTAGGTTTCATTAAAATTAAAAGCTTCTTTTCTGCAAAAGGCAATGTCAAGAGAATGAGAAAACAATCTGGAAGAAAATATGTTCAAAAGACACACCAGGTAAAAGACTGTCATCTATAATATACAAAGAACTCTTTAAACACAAACATAAGAAATCCACCAACAACCTGATTAAAAAATGGGCAAAGACTTTAATAGACACTTTACCAAGGAAGATATACTGATGGCAAGAGAGTATGTTAAAAGGTGCTTTACTTCATATGTCATCAAGGGAATGCAAATTCGAACAGCAATGTCTAACTACTATACATCCGACAACACCAAATGCTGGCAAGGATGTGGCACATCAGTAATTCCCATTCTTTGCTGGTGGAAATACAAAATGGTACAACCATTTTGGAAGGCAGGTTGTTGGTTTCTTACAAAACTAAATATATTCTTACCATATTATTCAGTAATCAGGCTTCTTAGTATTTACCCAAAGAAACGGAAAACTTATGTCTATGCAAAAATCTGCATACAGCTATTTATAGCAGCTTTTATTCATTATTGTCCAAATCTGAAGCAACCAAGATGTTTTCCTTAGATGAATAGGTAAATGAGCAGAGGTGCATGCAGACAATGGGATATTACTCAGCAATAAAAAGAAATGAGCTATCAAGCCATGAAAACACACAGAGAAAACTTAAATGCCTATTACTAAGTGAAAGAAGCCAATCTGAAAAGGCTATGTACTGTATGAGTTCAACTATATGACATTCTAGAAAAGGCAAAACTATAGAGACAGTAAAATGATCAGTGGTTGCCAGGGGTTGGAGAAGAGGAAGGATGAATAGGCAGAGCAAAGAGATTTTAGGACAATGAAAATACTCTATATGATATTATAATGATGGATACATGTCACTATACATTTGTCCAAATCCACAGAATGTACACTGAGAGTGAACCCTAAAATAAACTATGGACTTTGGGTGATTATGATGTGTTCATGTGGGTTCCTCAGTTGTAACAAATGTACTACTCTGGTGGGGCATGTCAATAATGTTAGAGGCTATGCAAGTGTGTGTGTGTGTGTGTGTGTGTGTGTGTGTGTGTTTAGGAAATCTCTGTACCTGCCTCTTAATTTTGCTATGAACCTAAAACTGCTCTAAAAATTAACATCCTTAAAAAAATTTATCTCTAATTCTATCTTAGAGATCAATCCTATTTGTATTTATTTGGTTGCATAGATCATCAAACTTTTCTTTATGCATATACCTTTAAAACTCTACAATCATGTATATAGTAGCATTATTCACAATAGCCAAAAGGCAGAACCAACCAAGTGTCCCTCAACAATGAATAGATAAACAATGAATGTGCATGAATCCATGCACTGGGCCTCTAGTGTATTATAAACACGTATTGTAATTATTCTTTTATATATTAAAATTGCCCCAAATTTGGCCAGTGGGAATCTTTCAAGTTGGCTCCTGTATCCTGAGTGACCCCATTGGTCTTTTCTGTCACATGTTCTAGAATGTTCTTCAACTTCTTTGTTCCAGAAAGGGAGATTTTGGAATCAATCAAAAGAATGAATCTGAGTGGCTTAACATGAATCTGTTACTCTTCACAGAGGGCCCATAGAATAAACCTTCCTGTGTGTGAGTGTGTGTGTGGCCAGGTGAGGGTTTAATACTGGAAGGTTTAATAGTCTAGGACACCAAGTCTGCAGAGGACCAAATGCCTTAGTCCAAGCCTTCTCTGTGATACCTTTTTGGCTATCTCCACCCATCTTTCCACTTCAGACCTAACCTTGATGTGCCTTTGAGCCTAATTTGAACATGCTGGTGGGGACACAACAGTTTTTTATTTATTTGAGCCCCTCACCTCCCTAGAGATCCAATATTCAGACAAACTCTCGTACACTCAGGTAATATTTTCTGATTTCCCACTATGTGCCAGGATAGTTGATTTCACAGACATTACCTCATTTAGACTTCCAATCAATCATGCAAAGTAGATGCCATTATTCTCATTTTACAAATGAGGAAAGGAATGTCAAGTTAAGTAACATGCTCAAGGCCACATGCTAGCAAGTGGCAGAGTCCACACTTGAGCCAGTTCTTCAAATGTGGCGCTTTCTCCTCTATTCCTTATAGTCTTTTATGTGAGAACAACCTGGTATCCCATATCCAGGTATCTTAATATAGTCAACCAAGTATGTCCTAAGTACCTACTGTGTTTTTACCGTTGTGTCAAGTATGTTCAAAGAGACATCATTTATTAAACATTGACTGTGTGCAGAGTGTTAAATTCATTAATGTTGCAAATGAATGGAAGATATGATTCCCATTGCTTAGGACTTTATCCTTTTACTTGGGAATGAGGGGAAACACATACATAAACATATATACATGCACATACAGACATATACACACATACAAAGAAATAAGTGCAGGTTAGCTTGAAGAATGTGAAAAAAATGTCATAAAAATGTCTAATGGTTTCTATAACAACCGTAATATATTATTTCATCTACTTTGAAGAACTTTGTGAAAAAAGTATTGATCTAGGAGCCAAAAGACATTCATAATTAGATAATTTTTTAAATATATATTTTTATTGATTTCAGAGAGAAAGGGAGAGAGAGATAGACACATTAATGATGAGAGAATCATTGATTGGCTGCCTCCTGCATCCTCCCTCCCCTCTGAGCCCACAATCCTGGCATGTGCCCTGTTCAGGAATCAAACAATGACCTCCTGATGCTCAACCACTGAGCTATACTGGCTGCACCATAATTAAATACTTTTAAATTAAGTATCTACTATATAACAGGTATATTATATGTGGTATATGCTTTCATCGTCATAATACTCTGTTATGAACTAACTGAGTTGTGTTCTCTCAAAATTCATACATTGAAGTCCTAACTTCCAATGTGACTGTGTTTGGAGATAGGGCCTTTAAAAAGGTAATTAAAGTTAAATGAAGTCATAAGGGTGGGATCCTAATCCAAAATGACTGGTGTCTTTATAAGAAGAAGAAGAGACACCAGGGATGTGTGCCTTCACAGGAAAGACCATGTGAGGACACATGGTGGCCATCTGCAAGGCAATGAGAGGCCTCAGGAAAAATGTACCTTGCCACCACTTTGATCTTGGAGTTCCAGTTTCCAGAACTGTGAGAAAATGAATTTCTGTTGTATAAGCCACCAAGTCTGTGGCATTTTGTTATGTCAGCTCTAGCATACTAATACACAGCTATTCTGGAAGGAAATAAGACCTGTATTTTTCACATAAAGAGAACAAGGTTCAGAGAGGCAAAAAAAGCTTTCCTAAATCCCCGTAGATATGCAGTGGTGATACCAGAATTCAAGTATGGAGCAGTCTCACACTGAAGCTATGACTACTTTTCACTGCCCTCTGATTTGACTGAGCACTGGCATGGCCACAACTGAAATAAATGGCATAAAGTCAAGGAAGACATATCTAACCCACTCACTATTGTGTCTAGATGGCCTGCGACAGTACCAGACACAGCATACAACTATTTAATGACTGAATGTCACGGCCCTAAAGAACTTTGTGATTTGGTTTAGATAAGAAATTGAGCAAATATAGAAACCACAACAAAGCATTGTTATGGTGGAGGTCTTTGTTTGTTTGTTTTTTGTTAATTCTCACCTGAGGATATTTTTTCATTGATTTTTACAAAAATATATTTTATTGATTTTTTACAGAGAGGAAGGGAGAGGGATAGAAACATCGATGAGAGAGACATTGATCAGCCACCTCCTGCACGCCCCCTACTGGGGATGTGCCTACAACCAATGTACATGCCCTTGCCTGAAATCAAACCTGGGACCCTTCAGTCCACAGGCCGACGCTCTATCCACTGAGCCAAACCGGATCCGGCTTTTTTCATTGATTTTATTTATTCTTTTTTTTTTATTTTTATTGTTTTACCACAAATTATGCAGTCAAGTTTCCCACATTTGGGGAAATCGCAGGGGTCAGCACATCCACAGTGCAATGGATAAGCCTCTCTCTGGGAAAATCACCTTCGTGATCATGATATCTCCCCTGCCAGGTAAGTATAATTTTATTTATTTATTTATTTATTTATTTATTTATTTATTTATTTATTTATGTATTTTAAATAAACTTATTTATTTTAAATATATTTTTATTGATTTCAGAGAGGAAGAGAGAAGGAGAGAGAAACATCAATGGTGAGAGAGAATCAAAATTATTTATTTATTGAGAAACCAAGATGGTGGCATAGGTAAACACCTACACTGTTGCCTTGCACAACAATATCAAAACTACATCTAAAAGACAGAACAGACATCATCCAGAACACAGGAAGGTTGGCTGAGTGAAAATTCTACAACTAGAAGAAAAAAGGACAGCACATTGAGATGCAGAGGAGCTGCAAAAGGCTGAGGTACGGAGGCGTGCATGTGCAGAGAAGATGGGCGGCTGAGTGCATGGGCAGCTGAGCACATGGCTGGCTTCCTCAAGTGGGAGGGAGACAGAAGCTCCCGACTGCACTGAACTCCAGTTCCAGGCAACTTTCTGGGAACCCAGACCCATTTTGGGGGAATCTGGATTGTCAGGAAAAGAAAAAGCACACTGAGACTCAGGGGAGCTGCAAAAGGCAGAGGTCCAGAGGCATGTGCATGAAGAGAGGACTAACTGCTGAGTGCACAACAGCTGAATTCACAGCTGGCTTTCTAAAGCAGGAGGGAGATGGAAGCTCCTGACTGCGCTGAACTCCAGTTCTAAGTGAGTTTCTGGAAACTCAGATTCATTTGAGGAGAAACTGGACTGTCTGACAGTGGGTGAAACTTGAAGGTGGCTTTCTCTCAGAGAGGCTTGCAGTAATTACTGAGGAACACTGAGACTGAGGAGCCTCATAGGGCAGGGCTGATGGGAAGCCAAGGCTGTCTGCTCTGCTCTGCGACTCTGCCCCATCCAAGCTGAGCACAGAGGCTTTTGAAATTTTGCAAGTCTTGTCTCATAAGGGTGTCTCCAGCACAGAAGTTCTCCCAGCATAGACACAGCTGATCCTCACAGCCAATTGGCCTGGAGGTCAATACCTCCCAGTGATACCAAAAACAATCAAGACTTAACTACAATAAGGCTATGCATACAATCCACAAAAGGGTGCACCAAAGTTGTTCACCTCAGGTAACTGGGGGAGGCTGAGCCACTGGGCCATATAGGACACCTAGCACACAAAGCTATTCTACAATCTTAGGGAAACAGTGAAAATGCAGAAACAAAGAAATAAATCACAAATTTAAAAAAATGGAAGAAAACAAACCACTGGATATAGAGTTCAAAACCACGGTTATAAGGTTTTTGAAAAATTTTCTAGAAAAAGTCGATAAATTTAATGAGACCCTCAAGGATATGAAAAAGTACCAACTAGAAATTAAACATACACTGACTGAAATAAAAAATATTATACAGAAACCTAACAGCAGTCTAGACGAATGCAATAATCAAGTCAAAGAGTTGAAATACAAAGAAGAAAAAAACACTCAACTGGAAAAGCAAAAAGCAAAGAGAATCCAAAAATTTGAAGATAGTGTAAGGAGCCTCTGGGACAACCTCAAGTGTACCAACATCCAAATTATGGGGTGCCAGAAGAAGAGAGAGAGAGCAAGATACTGAAAACCTATTTGAAGAAATAATCATGAAAAGTTCCCCCACCTGGTAAAAGAAATAAACTTACAAGTCCAGGAAGTGCACAGAACCCCCCAAAAAGGGAATCCAATGAGGACCACATCCAGATACATCATAATTAAAATGCCAAGAGCAAAAGACAGAGAATATTAAAAGCAGCAAGAGAAAAACAGTTACCTACAAGGAAGCATCCATATGACTATCAGCGGATTTCTCAACAGAAACTATGCAGGCCAGATGAGAGTGGCAAGAAATAGTTCATGGGATGAATAGCAAGCACCTACAATCAAGATTACTCTACCCAGCAAAACTATCATTCAGAATTGAAGGTCAGATAAAGAGCTTCACAGATAAGAAAAGGCTTAAGGAGTTCATCACCACCAAACCAGTATTATATAAAATGCTGAAAGATATTCTTTAAGAAGATGAAGAAGAAAAAGGTAAAGATAAAAATTATGAACAACAAATACATATCTATCAACAAGTGAATCTAAAAATCAAGTGAAGCCGAGACTGGTTGGGCTCAGTGGATAGAGCGTCGGCTAGAGGACCGAAAGGTCCCAGGTTCAATTCCAGATGGGGGCATGTACCTTGCTTGCGGGCACATCTCCACTGTGGGGCGTGCAGGAGGTGGCTGATCGATGTCTCTCTCTCATTGATGTTTCTGACTTTCTATCTATCTCCCTTCCTCTCTGTAAAAAAATCAATAAAATATATTTATAAAATAAAATTAAAAAAATTAAAAAATCAAGTGAATAAAAAAATCCGATGAATAGAATAAATTTGTGAATATAATAAAATCAGGGCCATAGAAAGGAAGTGGACTGACAATTCTCAGGGGGAAAGGGATGTGGGGGGTGCGGGAAGAGACTAGATAAAAATTGTATACCTATGGATGAGGACAGTGAAGGGGTGGTAAGGGCAGAGAGTGGAGTGGGAGCTATGAGGGAAAAAGGAGGAACAATTGTAATAATCTGAACAATAAAGCTTTATTAAATTTAAAAAAAGAATTATTTATTTATGTATTTATTTTAAATATTAGAGGCTCAGTGCACTGATTCGTGCACATTGAAAGGAAATTAATTAGAAGGTGGCTGGTGGAGCAGGACTGGGCGAGATGGGCTAGACACTCCCTAAAGCCAACCCCCATGATCCCTCCTTGGCTGGATGCACCTAGGGCAGCCAGGGCTCGAAGGGTGTCTGCAGAGTGAGCGAGGTTCCTCCAGCCCTCCAGCAGGTAAGGTCCCTCAGCCTGGCCTGCAGGGATTGGGCTGAAATCAGCTCTCCAACATCCCTCAAGAGGTGCCAGATTGCATTGAGCATCTGCCCACTAGTAGTCAGTGCACATCATAGCTACCCATCAGTCAGGCAGGCATTTGGGCGGTTGGACGGTCTCTTAGCCATATATATATATATATATATAATTGATTTTAGAGAGAGTTGAAGAGAGGGGGAGAGACAGAGAAAGAAACATAGATGTGATGAGAGACACATGGACTGGTTGCCTCCCCCACATCCACTGACAGGGGCCGGGGATTGAGCCTGCAACCAAGGTACACGCTCTTGACTGGAATCAAATCTTGGACCTTTCAGTTTGTGAGCTGACACTCTAGCCACTGAGAAAACTGTCTAGGGCATGGTGGAAGTTTTTGGAACAGTGATTTTGGGGAGGGGAAGGTCAGGGTGAACCGGCACAGAAGACAAGGTTCCATAAGGTCGATAGAACTCCAGCTGAACCTGAACTCTCAGGCACCAGTAAAAATAGTCACCGTCCACATTGAATGGCTTATTTATCTTTTTAAATTTGAAGTCATTCTATGAATACTTACTTTACAGACATGAAAATAGAGGGTAGTAAAAAAATTTATTAGAAATTTTAATACAAATCCATATATAGCAAACCTCTTTGCATCAAATAAATGTGGAGGCAAGAACATCATCAAAAATGACACATATACTATCACATATCCTCTTAGCAAAATTGGTTCACATTCTTGTCACAAAATATTGTGTGAGGAAGTATTTCCTTTGCCTGATTAACTGGGTGGAAATACTGTATTCTCTTTTTGTTCTTAAAAATATATTGTTCACAAAATGATTCTTACATTTGAGAAAAATCATTAGGATACTGTCACTTGAGGAGCTGCAAGTCTTAGATTTCATTAAATGATAAATTTTACAATCATTATTATCATCTACAGTGCTGCTGTCTTATCTCACTTCACTTCATCCTCTGGTTTATCTAATAATTTGCTCCATTTTTTTCTTTGCCTTTAAGAGTAGAAAATGAAAAAATATGATTTGTCATTTGTACTCAATGAATGTTAGAAGCAGGCTAGAAAGATGGTGTTTACTGCCTTCTTTTGTACTTTCTTGAAAGATGATATATTTCTTTGGCAATAAGAAAGGATGATGATTTCTTAACTACTGCATCATCTTTCTAGACAATTTCATCATTCTTCCTTCTTAAAATTATTTTTATCTTTTATTAGCAATTGAGAACAATTGATGAGTAATGACAAAGAACAATTATTAACAATAATCCCAGGTACTAGAATAGATACTTGAAGATATAGAAAAAAATCAGATCATTAAGATCCTACTTTGTATCTTAGACACATCTCGATAAGATGAAAGGGTCTGCAGGGTAATTGCAATGGAGAATAAGTTTTATATAATTAAAAATATGTAAATTATCTTTTGGTTCTTTGGAAGGCCTCTAAGAAAAAGAAGGTTATGAAATAGTTATAACTGAAAGAAGAAACAGAAAAGGGGACGGGGAAAGTGGGTAAAGATGGACAGACACTCCAGCTATGGGGCAGGGTTGGCAAAGATACAACTTATAGGGGCAACAGAGCCCTGTGTGTATGGGAGTCAGTGAGTAGATGAGAATGATCACAGCTGATGTGTGGCTGGGAAGTAGGGGCACCAGGTCAGAGGTCCCATGATAGGCACACCCATTTGAAGGATGTGGATGATATTCTGTAAGGCAAGGAACAGTCACTCTGAAAGGTTATTAACAGAGGTGGCATGTTGCGTGCAAATATTTTCTGGCTGTTTTCTGCTATGATATCTGATTCTCAAGAAAAAATTTAGCTTTTAACACATAATAAAAGTCTTACATAAAATCTTAACATTCAGTTCGGAACATTATGCATTTATTTTTAAGTACTTTAATATGTGTTACATTCTCTCACACAAATTAAAAACCCACATGCGGTCTTCAAAGTCAATTAAAACCAGGCACATATGAACAAATAAACTACTTAATTAAACCCCATTTCTTTGGGAATTTGCACCGACTCCACAGGCCTTGAGTGTTTCAGGTGCCACACTGGTTTGCCAGTGAAGAATGTGATGAAAAACACTAGACTTCTCAGTCTGGAAAGGTGAAGTTGAAGAGTGAGTGTGATCATAAGTTCTAAAATGGGAACATGCAGTTGTTTTTCAAATTCTGGAAGAGTTTCATGAGGACGAAGCTTATGGAACCATTATCCCAAGAGGTGGTAGTGGCTGAAAAAGTAATTTCAAAGGTAAGATAGATGTGGAGATGACAGTCACAATCGGCTATTAAAGAAGACAGAGTGCTTTGGGTGGCCTTCCCCCAGAGGCTTTTATGAGGGCCATCCATTTCCAGATGTTTAGGCAGTTATGGTGGCCCTTCTAACATCCTTAGGAGGCAGTCTGCACCAAGAAGAGCATTTATTTTCAGAACACATGCCCATCGACTTCTTTTATTTTAGCGTTATATATAACAGTATTCATTTCAGGTATACAGTGTAATGACTTGATATTTGTATACACTGTGAAATGATCACAATATTGATTTCTTTTTAAAAACAAAACAAAACAATCATTTATTGTTGACTGGACTTCGAAGGTGGTTCTCACTTGGGGGGTCTCATGAGGTTGCCATCAGATGTGACCACAGCTGAAGTCGTTTCAATGGCTGTCTATCCATGCTGTTTGTTAGGGGCTGACTGGGGCTGTGGCCTGGAAACCCTCCCCTTGGCTTCTCCAGCATCTCCTGCACTTCCTTCCATGATGGCAGCATCAGTGGAAGTGCAAGTAACCCAAGAGGGGAAGAGCCAGGCCGGAGCACCCCTTCCGAACCTCTTCAGTTCAGAACATGATGCATTTATTTTTCTCTGAAGTCCCAGTGTCACTTCTGCTGCATTCTTTTCATAAGAAATGAGTCCTTAAGCCCAGCCCAATTCAAGGGCCAGGGAATTAGACTCTACCTCCTGATGGTAGATTCATTGACTTAAAAATATATACATTTTTTTAAATTGATTTCAGAGAGGAAGGGGGAGAGAGTGACAGAAACATCAATGATGAGAATCATTGATCAGCTGCTTCCTGCATGCACCACACTAGGGACCAAGCCCACAGCCTGGGCATGTGCCCTGAACAGTAATTGAACCATGACCTCCTGGTTCATAGGTTGATGCTCAACCACTAAGCCACACTGGCTGGGCAAGGCTCATTGACAAAAAGAAGAAGAAGAAGAAGAAGAAGAAGAAGAAGAAGAAGAAGAAGAAGAAGAAGAAGAAGAAGAAGAAGATTATCATTGCCACAGATTCTGGTACAGATTCTGCTACTCATTGTTACTAATTACACCTAACATCTCTCCCTTGTCATTCAACCAATCAATCATGCAGCAGATATTTATTGTCTTGAGCATTTTTCATACTTGACATTTGAATAGGTCTTATAGCTCCAAAGCAACTTTATAATCATTTTAATTGATATTATCAATATTCATGTATAAAAGACTGAGTATATTTTATTACTTCCATTTTCCCCCAGATAAAGCAAGAAGAGCTTCCAGAAAGAATGTGGCCCAGCTCTGGGAAGCATGGTCAGTATACAGCCACCAGCTCTCAGCTCTGAAGTCCCTGAGCTAGTGCCTACTCTAGAGGTTTTTTAAAGCCCAGCCTGTCCAGCAACTATGTTCTTTTTACTTCCTGCCTAGAGTACCACCATCTCTCTTTTGGGCTTGTTCAACCCTGCGGGGCGGTGTGGGGATATAGACAACCAGCCATACTTTCTCTGAAGTCACATGGCTGTGTACAAGATGGCCACATTATCACTAAATCAGGACACATGAGAATGAAAGGCAGTACTGCTACTCATTATATTGTGACAGCAGGCATAAACCACAACTGTTTCAGGCCACCCTACCCACAAATAGTCAAACTTCACTGGAACCCAAGTGTTCTGTGTTTTCCCACCAAAATCTTGCTTTAATTTGGAAATTTCCCATCTCTTAGAGCAAAACCAGCAAGCGTTAAGAGAGCCATCAGTATATGAATGATCCAGCACTTCCCAGGATAAGACACAAGGGCGTCTACACACTTACATGAAAGTTCTGGACCATCTCCCAGAACCTGGCTCATTCCACATGAGCTGAGGCCTTAGTACGGGCTTGGGTTGATGGACAGAGGCCTTGGGGAGATGGTCCAGCTGTCTGGGCTTGTCTTTCGCTGTGATTCATCATTGGCTGGAAGGCAGGAAGGTCACACTCTAGAGCTGCAGCTGAGGTTAAAAGGGGGAGAAAAGAAAGGCTACCCTTAATTGGTGGCCTATTGTTCCAGCCTGGAGTTAGGATGTTGGGCAAGTCAGGGACGAACAAAATTGAAGACAAGTTGTTTGCCAATTGAGTCAAAGTGTGGCATAGCCTGGGGTGGGACTGTGTGGCAGGTAGGGTTCTTTAGAAGCAGATGCTGAAGAGGAATCTGGGGTGTGAGATGTTTATTAGAGATTCCCACCTGTGAAAGAAAGAGGAAGGAAACAAAACTAAGCAGAGGAAGAAGTCCTAGTGTGATGCGGGTCTGATGAAACCCTGCCTAGCCCAGTGTGGGGCTCTGGAGTGAACATTGACCATTAGCATTGCCCTTTGGGGGCAGAAATGACTGGGTCTTTGCACCCTGCCTCACTTAGTCAATGGATGCAGGCTGCCCTGGAAAAGGTGTGACTTTGGGTGGTACAGACTTCACGGCTGAGGCAGATCCCAAGGGAGCTGAGAGCTAGTGGCTGTGTGCTAACCATACTTTACAGGGCTGGGCAATGTCCTTTCTGGAAGGGGGTTTGGGCAGTGCATCTCCATGTCCACTCTGGGCTATTAGGGTTCTATTCTAAATTATATGTTGCCTAGATTTAAGGGACCCAGACCTGGTGCAGATTCTGCTACTCATTACCTGTGTGCCCCCTGGAATGCCTTTCCCCTACCCTGGACTTTCCACTCTCTCCTGAAAAGTAAAAGAGAGGAACTAAGGAGTTGGAGCCAGCCTCCAAGGCACTTCCTGGCTCACAAGGTTACCTGGGCCAAGCTGACTTTTCTGTCTTTTAAAATGGGTTGAATTCAGTATTTTTGCTCTTAGTTGGGGATATTTGTCACAGGCTGTTCAAAGGAAACTAGAATACCCCCTGCAGAATACTGTTTTAAATGGAACTATAGAAGAATTTATTGTGACTGTTAAGTGACTAAAGAACAGAGAATCCCTAGGGAGTGATCGGATGCCACTTGTCACACTCTCAGAAAGATTGATCCTTTCCATTAACGGAAAAGGCTGTGTAGAGTTGTGGTTAATAACTGCAGTGTACCATACTTAGTCTTTATGGAGAACCCTTTTGTGTTTTTCCGTTTTTTTTTTTTTTTTAGGGGAGGGAATTTTACTTCTTTCCTGAAAACCCTTCACTGGACACTTTTGTGACTTGTAAGCATCCACTTAAAATTGCACATTTGACGTAGAAGGTTGTCTGAAGCTAACGGATTATCTGTAACCTTCCATTATCCTTATCTCCTGTTCCAAAGGTAATTAAAAAATGGCTGTGCCATTGGGTGATTTCATGCACTTCATCCAGTTATCTACAGTATTTATCTTTTTCTGCGTGGCTGAATATCCTCTTTTCTCTAGTTGAAGAAATCTTGGCATCTTCACTGTTTCAGGCAGATTGATGGGAGGAAGGATGGCAAGTCATCTTGGGACCTGTGAGTCCTCCAGGCGGTCAGGTTAAAATGAGGTGGGAGCTCTACCAGTCATCTTAGAATATCCCAACCCTGACTCCTCTGAGAACAGGTAGCAGATAAATAAAAGGGAAACCAGGGACTTTGGGAGGTGCAAGTCTCTGCAGCAGGCAGTAATGCTGAGGAGAAGTTCAGGGAGCCATGGTTTTTGCCAGGTTGGGGAGAGTAGAAGTGGTCCCTTTGGGTGAAAGAAGGACCATCTCTGATGCTGACATTCTCCAGCTATGGGAGGAGGATGGGGAACCAAAACTGGGGGCATGTCCAGTTGATAATGGTCATGTGTGCTAGTCCTAAGTTTTCTAGAGATTATGTCCAGGTTGGATTTTGAAGAAGGTAAGGGGTATAGACAGATGGAAGGAAGTAGGGCAAATGACACAAGGAAACACCAGTGGCAGGACTCAGTTACTCATATATACCAGAAAATATATATGCAGGGGCTGAGTGGGGAAATAATGTAGGCAAAACAGAACAACTGTTAGTAATCATAAGTCCTTCCTCTTAGTTTTCTGCCAGGAATCTGTGGGGTTGAACTGGGAAAATGCATCTGGAATGTGGTTCTAGTAGCCTCTGAAATGGATCGCAGAGTGGAAAGGGAGTCAGGTGTAGCCCGGGTCTGAGAGAAGGGGAGGGAACGTGGTGTGGAGAATCTCAAGTGCTGTCTAAATGTGTCCTCTCTGGCTTAATGTCAATATTTTCCAGAGACCTGGACCTCTTACCAGTGCCATCCACAATGAGCCATGTCCAGTTGCCCTGCTGCCCTCACTGAGCCCTTTCATGATGTGTTTCCTACCTGGGCTTCCTGCCTCAATCCCTCCTGATTGTAACTTCCTCACTACTCCTGGAACAGTCTTACCAAAACAGCCATGATCCTTTCTTCTGGCTGAGAAACTCTGCAAACCCCCTAACCCTCCAAGGGTGGCTAAGCACGAAGCCCTTGCTTTCTTATTCTACCTCCCATGTCCTCATTCCCCTGCTCTTATAGAAAGTCACAATTTAAATTTTGATGCTTCTGTGTCTTTATAAGTTACCCTCCTGATTAGACCCTCCTTCTTCCCCCATCCCCACTAACCTCATCTATAGAACCGTTACCAACCATAAGGGCTTATTATGATGCCACTTTGTTCCAAGAGCTTACCAAGACTTCTCTGAGCAGAATCCATCTTTGCCTCTTCTCTGTTGCTGTTATACTATTATTGCATGTAACCCAGACTGCCTTGTTTACTGGTGTTTTTTTTTGTCTTCACCATGAACTGCTGATCATTGAGGGCAGGGATAGTATCTGATTGGCCATGTGGTACTATGTGTGATGGTGTCTCTGTATGCCATGTTGTACCTTGGCACTCAGAGACAAATTTATTTCTCCTCCTCCTATACTCCTTCTTTCCCTCCTCCTCCTCCTCTTCCTCCTCCTCCTCCTCCTCCTCCTCCTCCTCCTCTTCCTCCTCCTCCTGCTCCTCCTTTTCCTCCTCTTCCTTCTTCTCCTTCTTCTCTACCCCTCCCTCTCTCTCTCCCTATCCTTCTCCCTCTCCCTCTCTCTCCCTCTCCCTCTCCCTATTCCTCTCACTCTCCCTTTCCCTCTCCCTCTCCCTCTCTCACTCCTTCTTCCTCTCCCTCTCTCTCTCCCTCTCCCTTTCCCTCCCTCTCCTTGCACATCTTCTCTTTCTACAGCTATTCCTCATGGAAGCCAATATCTCTTCCCCAAACTCCTGGTTTTGAGTCTCTGTAGGAACATTCTGCTTCCAAATGTTCCTCTGTATGCTGTACTAACAGTTAATATATCATCAGCTAATCTTCCTGTGGCAAAAGCTGTGTTCTCACAGGAGCTTCATGTTCACTGTCCTGAAATCCAGCATGGTGACCACCACTGCAGGGCTGAATCATTAGGTAAGGCCTATGTCCCCATTTTGCAGATTTGAAAATGGAGGTCAATAACTACTTCTCAAAGGGTAGTAAAGGTAAAAACAAAATCACAGGCAAATGAGCTCCTTATAAAAGAGAAAAGCTTAGACTCAAGTAGAAACGTTTAGATGGTCCTTTGCTCATTATTTGATTTTTGGATGTTGTTGGAAATATCATCTATAATGTTAGAAGTAAAGGTCCTCAGAAATATTTGTCTGACTCCCTGGAGAGTGTGAGGGATGGACAGAAGTTAAGTGACAAGGCCAAGGTCACGCAGTGAGTGAGTGCCCCATTGTATACATGACATAACAGTTACCCAAATGTTGGAGACGAGGAAATTCTGCTTGAAGCCAAGGATGCTGAGAGCAAGGAGGTTTCCTTCCTGAGCAGACAGACTTCACATCTTCTCAGCGCATTGTTAGGCTGATTGTCAGGGCCATGTTTATTGAATAAATGGGTCACCTTACTCAGTCACCCATACTTTCCAAAAGGACACTGGTAATTAGCATAGATGCTGCCTTTGGGGTGCCATACTACAGCCAGTTTGCGAACTCTGCCACATGGGCCAGAGCAGAGTGAAAAGGCATGGCCAGGCAGGCACACATACTCCTGGTGGGCCAGCTTGAAGAGTTGTTGCAGAGGGTACGAGATCCTGACTGCAAAAGGCACTCCATGGCTCCTGACACAGCAAGCATTTAATGATATTACCCACTGCTGTTATGTGCATTCATCTTCATCCTGGAACTGGATTATGTGCTTTTAACCTCAGAATATGCAGCCAGAAGACACTTTTGAGCTCTTCTAGCGTAACATCTTCAATGAGGATGACCATGATAGATGGTCTAGACTACAGTCTTGCTACCCACTGAACTAGACCTAGTGCAAGTTTATAGGATTAAAAAAATAGGACATACAAAATAATATTAAATATAAACTGTAATTGAAAACATTTTTTAGAAAAGGACTTACTGGCCCTGGCCAAGTAGCTCAGTTGTCTAGAGCATCATCCCAACACTCTAAGGTTGCAGGTTCAATTCCCGTCAGGAAACATGCATGAAGCAACCAATGAATGCATAAATAAGTAGAACAACAAATCAATATTCCCCTCCCCCCTCTTCTTTCTCTCACAATAAATATATTTTTAAAAAAGCACACACTGTTAAAATGATCTGGAGACCCCATAAGTATCCCTCAGGCCGGGGTACTAACTCCTACCTAGGGATTGGATCTGTCAGTTCTTCCTTGTACAAGTCAAGTCTTCTAGTGATGAGCCTCCCCTGGCTGGGGTTTAGCTTTTGGTGTAACAGAGAAAGTCCTTCTTGTTTTCGCAAGGGCAATCTTTCAGCTATTTGCGGACAACCCTCATTTCTCCCCTGAGTCATCTTTCTGCCTAAAGGGCCTGATTCCTTCTGCCATTTTATTTTGACCCATGACTTCCTGAGCTTTCACAGTTTTGATTCCCTGACTTCGGACAATTTTTAGGTTTATAATTAATACAGAACCTCCATCCTAAAAGGATTAGAGGTGGCTTAGGACAACAACAGCAAAATGTAGCAAGGTTAGACTCTCTAATAGAAAAGGAAAATTGGGATCAGGAGAAATGAGGAAACAAATTGTGATGACCCTAAGGGTTAATGAAGTGGATGTAATCTAGCATAGAATTTGGCTCTGAGCATCTGAACAGAAAAAGTAAAAAGAAAAGGACAGCCCTAGCCAGTGTTGCTCAATGGATAGAGCATCAGCCTGTGGACAGAAGGGTCCTAGGTTCGATTCCGGTCAAGGGCACGTACTTTGGTTGCAGGCTCTCGGCCCTGATCAGGGGCATGCAGGAAACAACCAGTCGATGTGTCTCTCTCACATTGATGTTTCTCTATCTCTCCCTCTCCCTTCCACTCTCTAAAAATTATCAATGGGAAAAATATCCTTGGGTGAGGATTTAAAAAAGGACAATAAATCATGGGCTGTTATTGTTGAAAGAGAGGCATGGATACATGATTCTTGAGAGATGTGTTTTTTTCTTGGCTCTAAGCTTCTCATGCAAGCCTCCCTCCCCTCCCCCAAGTAAACTTTTTACTTTGGAATAGTTTAGATTTACAGAAAAGTTACAAGGATGGTACAGTGTTCCTGCAGACTCCTTACTCAGTTTCCCCCAATGTTAATATTTTGTGTAACATGGTACATTGGCCAAGATGAAGGAATTAACATAGGTACATAATTATTAATCAAAGTCTAGACCTAATTTGGATTTCATCTGTTTTCCCACCAATATCCTTCTTCTGCTCCAGATTCAGACCTGGACACAGCATTAAAGTGGGTTTCCCAGCCTCCTCTGCTTCGTGAGTCTCTCAGGCATTCTTTCACTCAGGGTTGTTACTGTTGCTATCCTTGTTATCAAGGATGTTGAGTAATTTCCTTAATGACAAGATCTTTGAGAAAAGTGGAACCGCTTTTCATATACCGTCTCTGGTAGTGCCACTCAGTAAAAGTTGATGTTAAAGCATTTAAGAGCACCCCAGTGAAGATGATTCTGTAGCTCAGGCTAGTGGGGGCCAAGGTGGAAGACTTTTGGTGGTTTAACCTGGATTGAAGTTAGACATAGGTGGTTCTAGGCCCTCCTTAAACATGGCATCTCTTAGCAAGGCTTTTCTAGAGCCAGAGTAGGTGGTTCAAGGTTATATATTCTAACAATGGCCTGCAATGTGTTTTTTGGTTGGTGTGTGCGTGCGTGCGTGTGTGCGGGTGTGTGTGTGTGTGTGTGTGTGTGTGTGTGTGTGTGTGTCGGGGCTGACCAGCAGACTTTGAGCTATAGATGAACAGATTACTCAGACACAAGTTTCTGTGAAAGAGAGGGCTAAGGGACTTTTACTTCAGCAGTAAAAGCAGTCCTGTTAGCCTGCCTTGTTGACTTTTTATTGTAACAACAGCTTGAACTCAACCTCTAGATCACTGGTTTTCAACCTTTCTAATGCCATGACCCTTTAATACAGCTCCTCAGGTTATGGTGACCCCCAGCCATAAAATTATTTTCGTTGCTACTTCATAATTGTAATTTTGCTACTGTTAGTGAATCGTAATGGAAAATATCTGTGTTTTCCGATGGTCTTAGGCGACCCTGTTAGCAGTTCTCAACCTGTGATCGCTACCCACAGGTTGAGAACTGCTGCTGTAGAACCTAAGTGAAGGATTATATAACAAAAATAATTTTATGGTTGGGGTCACCACAACAGGAGGAACTGTATTAAAGGGTCGAGGCATTAGAAAAGTTGAGAACCATTGCTCTAGATATAATCAGCAGGGCAAGTGTCCTTGAGAAAGTATATGCTTCTACAAGGTCGGGTCTTTAAAGACTAAGCATAGAGATTCTAGCAAAACTCTCTGGGGTCAGACTTGTTTGGAAAAGTCAGGGTAGGAGCTGCAGCCTTCGGAAAGGTCCCCTCCGAGGCCCCCGACCTTTCAGAGAATCCTCCTTACAGACATTCCAACCAAGTCCCATGCTTTCTCACACGTGTGTGTGTATTTTGCGATTAAGAACAAACCCTCATCTTTTGGGAAACTAGACAATCACACTAGGCTTTTGTCATGCTGACATAAAATCTTTCCTCTTGGTTAAGTTTTTAAATTTACTCTATGTAGCTTCTTCTCCCCTCCCCTCTTTCCCTCCTTCCCTCCCTCTCTCTCTCCCTTACCCTCCCTCCTACCCTCCATTCCTCTTTCTTCCTCTCCTTTCTCTCCAAAAATAATTTTTGCCCTAGCTGTTTTCACCTGAGCATGAGTGCACAATGAAAACAGATGCCAAGTCTAATACCTATAGGAAATGGGTGGCGGAAATTCTATGGTGATGATGCGACAGTTAATCAGGCCGGTAAAAAGTGTTGGGAAAAGAACGCATGGTAATGGACTGGAAAATGTGGAATATTCAGAGAGAAACAGACACTTGTCTGGCTGAAGGAATCCTTCTGGCAAAGCAGTAAGTCTTGTGCCAGCGTGAGGATCGTTGCTGCTTCGAGTGCACATTGGCCTACTTCACATGGCTTGTTACAGAGTCTGTGACCTTGGCAGAGTTCTTCTGGTCTAGACAGGAAACGTGCTTCTGGTCTGTGAACAAGAGTTTTGAGTATCAGATGAGCATTGAACAGACTGTCAAACCTCAAAGGGAAGGCAGGGAAGGGTGGGGGTAAGAGATTAACCAAAGGACTTATACCCACACATATAAGCATAACCAATGGACACAGACAGTAGGGTACTGAGGGCATGTGCTGGGGAGTAGGAGGGGCCAGGGAAAGGTCAATGGTGGAAAAAGGAGACATAAGTAATACTTTAAACAATAAAGAATTTAAATTAAAAAAATATTTTCAGTATCAGATCAGTAGCACGGCTTTGTTTTGGCAAAGATATCCCACATACAAGAAACCTAGGAATATTCTAATCTCAAATGGCCTTTGAATTCCAGTATCACATGTAAAATAATGCAAAGTTCTTTATTATCACATGAATTGAACATTAAATACTTATACTTAATTCATTATGGTTTTTAGTCTGCTATTACAGAATGCTGTAGATGGAGTGACTTATAAACAACTGACATTTACTTCTCACAGTTCTGGAGGGCGGAAGTCCAGGATCGAGGCCCCAGCAGATTCAGTGACTGGTGAGGGCCGGTTCCCTGGTTCACAGACAACCATTTTCTCACTGTGTCCTCACAGGGTAGAAGGGGTGAGGGAGCTCTCTGAGCTCTCTTTCCTAAGGGTGCTCATCCCGCTCACAAGGGCTCCACCCTCATGGTCTAATTACCTCCCAAATGCCCTAACCCCCCCCCCCCATTCCATCACCCTGGGCATCGGGCTGCAGGTATGTGAATTTGGGCTGGGGATACACATATCTAATCTACAGCAGCAATCATGAAACATTTGTAAAAAGTGTAGCGATTTCAGTCAAGTGGGAAACCCACCTTATGTTCAGTTTCACTCAACAAATAACATCTTATGGCCATGCCATGTGGCTGGCACTCAACTAGGATCAGGGGATACATCAATGACTAAAGCCATTGATGATCACCTTGAGGAGTTAATAGCTTTGGAGGAAAGACATTCACCAAGTGTGATGGGAGAACTGGCAAGGTGTATTCAACCCAAGCTGGGGTTTAGGGACAGCTTAGAGGAGGTGACATCTAAGCTGGTGTTGAGATAAAAGAAAGCTTGGACATGAGATGTGTCAGCATTCCCCAGCGGTACACAGGTTTGCCACAGCAGTGCTGAACTATAGGCGGTTCTGTCGCATTCAGGTGTGAAATGTGTATCCCTGGCGGTGGAATAAAGCTAGTAATCCGTGCTTTACAGCCTGCACTTTGTCTTCAGCTAATGGGGAATCATAAAGTGTTCTCATCAGGGTATGATGCTTTTATGCTTCAGATGAATCTCTCTGGACCCCATTTGAAGGTCCAAAGACTGGCTGCTGGGGACTCGGGAAAGATGCTGACTGGGGCACACTTTTATGAACCCCTGGTGTCCTCTCTCAGCTGGAATAATCAACTGGTAAGAAAAGCAGGGTTCACAGCTGGAGCCCGAGGGGAGTCCCAAACACATCTGGAGCTTTGCCTGTGAGGCAAACGTGGTTCTGGGCCAGGAGAGGTTTGGGTTTGTGCAGAATTGTTTGCAATGCCGAAAGCCCACAGACCTGGGAGGAGTCCAGACTTTCTGGCAAAGCCTAAGTCAGAGCCCACTGGGCCGATAGTTCCATTGATCCTGGTCTCCATCAAGGGGACCTTCCCTGCTGGGCTGAACTGCTCTGGTTCCCTGTGGGTGGGAGAGGACTGTGCCTCCCGTAGTTCCTGAGAATCGAGCGCCTCCTCAGGTGCTTCGGTTACCGTTCCAAGGGGTCAGCTTGCCAGGCCATTTGGCTCTTACTTATGGGAGAAGCGTTCTTTCTGGGCAGAGGGCTCCCCACTGCCTGCAGGAGCCCACCATCCTGACCTGCATGAAGTGATGCAACTAGGCAGAGAACGCCCCTAAGTCCTTTAAGGGGCTCAGGCATTTGAGGGCAAACCCACCCAAAACCAGACTAGGAAGTTCCGATCTAGACTTAGAAAGAGATTTTTTAAAAATTATATGAACCTCACAGAGATATTAGGCTATATACTGCTAAGGAATGATGAAAGAGGAAAAATGTTTTTGGAAATAGAAAATCATTTCTATATTTTTAAAAAAGTGAACAGAATACCTGAAAAACAACAACAGAACAAAGGCGATTGATTTAGTCTGGAATATCAAAAGGGAGACCAGATCTATAGATTATTATGATCCCTGCTCAGCTAGCAAGTGACTCACAGGGATTAACAAACAAACCAACAATTGAGCCATATTGTTCACACGCATCTTACAAATTTGTAAGTCCAATTATGATGTCAATTACATCTTGCTGCATTATTGTTTTTCACTTCAAATTTTGTATATGTACTACAAGGAAGGTTGTGGATGTGTTGCATTTTGGCAATATCATCTCCTGGAACATTCCAGTGGATAGAATTTAGTTCTTCTAGGTTGACATCTTTACATGTCATTTGCATGGTATTGTTTCCATTTGTTGAATTTTGCTTTCATTGTAGTTACTTTTATATTGTATGTCTAGAAAACTGGTGAAATGGAGAACAGGAGAACATTTTATATCAAAACCTATTGGAAACCATGAAAGCCACAGTTAAGGGGATATTCAAGTCCACTGCAGTACAGCAGGCCCTGGAGAATGTAATTTTGTCCAACATTATTGTGAAGTTCGGATATTATCCCCATGCCTGTGTGGGTTTTCTCCAGGGACTCTGGTTCCCTCCCACATCCCAAAGATGTGCAATTAAGTGATTGGCATGTCTACTATGCTGTTGCAGTCTCAGTGAGTGTGGGTGTGTGTGAGTGGCCGTGGGAAGGATCCCACCTTGCACCCTGAGCTGCCTAAAGAGGTTTTGGCCCTGCCCCTTCCCTGACCATGAATTGAAATAAGCAGGTTGGAAAATAAGGATCTTACTTGTTTTCATGCATATTTCTTGAATATGTGTATAGCTCACATTTATTTCCATGCCTAATATTAGAAGCACTTGGGGTCTATATTTAGAAGTTTGACGATGTTTTTGTGACCAGAAATATGCTGTAGGAACTGAAGTCTTGTTCATATCATTCATCAATGGTAAAATTGGTTTTGCTAGGCATTTCTTTTAAAGTTGCAGTTTCTAGGAACCTATTGACACTGTTAAATGAGGCCTTAGTGTCTTTCCCTAGTTTACAGAGAAGGATGATGGCTTGGAAGTGATTCCATGAAGCATAAAAATAGAGGCAAGCACAATAATGTGAATACTGCAACTCAAGTATAGAATGTGCAAGAATGGAGACTGTGACTCTGTGGGCTGGAACAAGTAAAATGGCACAATTTATCAAAAGATGAGTGCATATAAGAACTATGATCATACTTGGAAATGGGATTTTGTTGGACAGGCCATTCATTCCCCCCTAGTCCTTAATATGTTGACTGCTATGAAACTTTATCAAGTAGCAACACAAAGCCATCAGGTTCTTCCAGATGAAGTACCCAAACTCCTTTAATAAAAATAAACCTCCAATTGATTCATTTGTTGTTAAAGACAGAAGAGAGACCCAAACTAGAGGCATCATTCAGAATTGCAATCTCATAGCCAAGCAAAAAGAAGTATTAGTTGCATTGTTGTTGCCAAGCTTGTAAAACCAGCCAAAGGCTGATGATCTATGTGCTCAGGAAAATAAAACACATAACTAATTATTGAAAATTTCACTTTAAAATGATGCTATTAAAACTGATGCTGTTGGACATCACAGGCAATATATTAGTAAAAGAGCAACTACCATTGTGTGATTGGACGAAACTACTGATGTACAGAGTATGTAATAACTCTTAGTATACCTGTGATACACACATGGGGAGGTAGTGTAGAGACTTTTTGTCTTGTTTATCACTAAAAAAGCACAGGCTAAAGATATAGTATTGATTTAAAGAAGAGGAAGGGAGAGGGAGAAAGGGATAGAAACATCATTGATGAGAGAGAATCATCGATGAGTTGCCTCCTACATGCCCCCCCTCCCCAAATAGGGATGGAGTCCACAACCCAGGCAAATGCCCCCACCAGGAATCAAACCATGACCTCCTGCTTCATAGGTCCATGCTCAACCACTGAGCCACACCAGAAGATATTTTTTAATTTAGTTACTAATGAGTTCATGAGTGATGGTACGGACTGGGAAATAATCATGGGGCTCTTCTCTGATCATAGCTCGCTGTGTGTAATGCAAGAAGGGCCATTAATCACTCTGCAAAGAAAAGGGGTTGTTGGGTAATGTGGATCCGCACCTGGCTCTATTCAGGGGACAGCTGGTGGCCACTAGTGGGCATCCTGCGCTAACCAAGGCTTTTATTCTCCACAGGCTGGTGCTTTGACATCAGGGGCCTCACTGACCCTCCGGGGGCTGTCCCTACCATGATTAGCTAATTTCTAGAGGTAGTAAGCGAAAATCACCTGAATTGCCTTTTATGTGCAAACCAACTCATCTAGACCCCCTCCCCTTAAGCTCTTCCTTTATCAGCTGCCACACTTCAGTGACTTTCCATCTGTCAGAGTCACTCCAGGACCAGATAGCAGGTGAGGGGCAGTCCCCAGAGCCTGCTGAGATGATTCAAAGGAGCCAATCCAAACATGTTTACCCTGCCTCACCCGTTCCTTTCAAAGGAAATTACAGTAAAGGCTCTTGTCCACTCTCTCCTGCTCTTCCTCTGCTCTTTGACCAGCCCTTGTGCTATATCATGTGGCCCCTGCACAGCACTGCCTGCCTCCACTTCCTGGAACTTGTATAGCAATCTGCCTTCTCAATGGCAGTTGTCTCCTGATCTGTTGGTATCACCATCCTATATAATAAAAGCCTAATATGCAAATTGTCCTCTTGGGTGGTCATTGGACCAGGACACTAGGAGTTTGACCACTTGCTATGATGTGTGCTGACTACCAGGGGGTGGCGCAGAACATGGTGGGCATCGGTGACAGGGCACTGGAAGCGAGTGGCAGTGGAGGTGCTGCTGACACTGATGGGCCAAGAGCGAGAGCGAGACTGCAGCAAGATGGTGTTGCAAGTGAGCAGGCAGCACCAGGCCAAGGCAGGTATGAGTGGGGGACCTGATCACCCAGACAAACACCCTGTAGATGGTGACCAGTGGTGGTGGCAGGGGCTAGGGCAGCCACCCGGCTCTCAGGTACAGAGAGAGCCAGGTGAGGGGCCTGGCCCCGACTGATCGCCCTGCAAGTGGGATGGTGGAGCAGATAAGGGGGCTGCGCTAGGCCAAGGCAGGGTGCCAGGTGGGGCTACAGGGCTGCAAGGCTGTGGCATGAGCTGGGGCTGTGAGGCTGGGGCTGTGAGCTGAGGCCCAATCTCCACAGGCCACCCTGAAGGACCCCACTGGTGCACAAATTCATGTACCAGGCCTCTAGTACCTGAATAATAATAAAGTCAACATGTCCAAACACGTTTTGATCTTGATTCAAGATTAATAGAAATAGTGAAAATTGTGACTTCATCCAAGTCATACCACGGGTGGTATATATTTTTAATGTGCTATGTCAGGAAATGGGCACCTAGTGCAAGATGTTTTCCACACAAAAGTGCCCTCGCCATCAGAGGCAGAGCAGCTCTCGGGGTTTTTGAAACCAGGAATGAAATAAAAACATTTCTGCATGACATGGATAATGTCATAAACTCCATTTCTGAGATGTCAAGTGTTTTGTTCAACCGTCTCAGCAATACATTTGTCTTTAGAGCCTGAACCTATTGCCTTAGGGCTGAATGATCGTGCATTTTAATATGGAGGATAAAACACCAGAATTTCTCCGTGTTGCAAATAGCTCAGTTGCAGAAACTTTTATCTTTTCTCCAGCACTTGCTGCTTTTCTTCTCAGGGCGAAAGAAATCAATGATGTATTATTGGGCATATTTTAAAATTACCTCCCAGGGCTGCAGTGGAGCATGAAAAGCTACTTTCCAAATAGTCCATTAGGAGTCCATTCAGCACCAGTTTCCAGGATGAGCGTCATTTCTCCAGCGTTGGAGTGTGATATGCTTAGTGACTTAGCATCTGATGGAGAGCTGAAAGAAGTCTATAGTGAGTCATCCCTCCGTGATTTCTGTGTCCCTGGACAACCCAGGCATCTAGCACTATCTGACAGAGCCAGACTCTTGCTACCACACTCTATAACATCATTGAGACTCAGAGTTTCATAATGAGGTGAAATGAGAAGAAATCAATTGGAAGTGGAATCTGGTGACACGAACGATGACATCAAGCCAAAGAATGAAAGACTTCAAAGACTTCAATTGATTTAAAAGAAACATTTTGATTTTTAAAGTTTAAAAAATATTAAAATAATGATGACTTTCTTTAGAAAAGTCCTAAAATTTGGCCCATCACATGGTCTGTCGATGCCCAAAGGCAGAGAAATCCTGATTTAATGTAACAGTTCTTAAAGAATTGCCCCTTTCTTACTGGGTCAAGTACATTTTCTTATTCCCCTAGGATCATTTCTCCTTTAAAAGGGTCTGTATTATGGTTCTCCAAAGAAGCAGAACAAATAGGGGATAACAGAACATATATACATATGCATGTTACACACACACACACACACACACACACACACACACACACACACGCATAGATTGGCTCATATGACTATGGAGACTGAGAAGTTCCAAGATCTGCCACCCGAAGGCCTGAAAACTAGGAGAGCCAAAGGCATAAGTTCCAATCTCAGTTCGAAGTCAGAAGAAGACCAGTGTCCTAGCTGGAAGGCCATCAGGTAGAGAGGGAGCAAAGTCTGTCTTGCTCAGCCTTTTGTTCTGTTCAGACCCTCAGTGGATTAGATGAGGCCATTCACACCAGGGAAGACCATTCACTTTACTCAGTCTACTGATTCAAAGGCTTGTCTCACCCCAAACACCCTCTCAGACACATTGAGAATACAGTTTAACCAAATGTCTGCAAGGGAGGGCAGTTGGGGGCGATCAAGCCTGCATGGGAAGACAGTTAGGGGAGACCCAGGCCTGCAGGGGAGGGCAGTTAGGGGTGACCAGGCCTGCAGGGGAGGGTAGTTAGGGGCAAACAGGCTGGTAGGGGAGCAGTTAGGCATCAATCAGGCTGGCAGGGGAGTGGTTAGGGGTGATCAGGCTGGGAGGCAGAAGCGGTTAGGGGCAATCAGGAAGGCAGGCAGGTGAGCATTTGGGAGCCAGCAGTCCTGGATTGTGAGAGGGATGTCTGTCTGCCCCTGTAGGCCTGATCCCACCAATCCCAGCAGTCGGACATCCCTCAAGGGGTCCCAGATTGGAGAGGGTGCAGGCTGGGCTGAGGTTCAACCTCCTGCCCCATGCATGAATTTCATGCACCAGGCCTCTAGTAGACATAGATTTGTCTTTCTGTCTCTATCAATTTGATTACTGTAAGTAACTCATATAAGTGGAATCACACAGAATTTGTCTTTTTGTGACATTCACTTAACATAATGACTTCAAGGTTCATCCATGTTGGTGAATATCCTTCCTTTTTTAAGGCTGAATAACATTCTATTGTATGTATATTCCACATTTTGTTTATTCACTCATTTGGACATTTGAATAATTTCTATCTTTTGTTAATTGTGAATAATGCTGCTATAAACATTGGCCCACCCAAGTTTCTAATTTTAAATTTTAAATAGCTAATAGATTCATATGATCAAATACAAAATAATTAATACACAGGGAAAAGTCCTACTCTAACCCATGCTCATGGCCACCCAGATCCTGTCCCCTTTGCCAACCTTTGTTATCAGTTTCTTGTGTATCCTTCTAAAGATATGTCTCCTTTTTTTCTGACACAGAGGACACTAACTTCTACTCACTGTCGGCACCTGTTTTTAAAAGTTAACAATGTGTTTTGCATACCTAAATGAAGAGTTTTCTCATTCTTTTTTATAGCTGTATAGGATGTCACTGTATGGGTATACCATACTTAACCATCCTTTCTTGTCATTTGGGTGATTTCCAATTTTTTGCTTTAGAAACACAGCTGCAATGAATAATCTTGTAGAAATGCCATTTTATGTTTGTGAATACATTTGAATGATAAATTCCTAGAAGTGGAATTAGTCAAAAGATATTGCATGAGTAATGTATATGTATATAGCCAAATGTATATAGATAGGTATCTATATATATCTCAAAATTACTCATATGTGTATATGAGTAATATATTTAATTGAATTGCCTTTCATGGAAGTAGTTCCATTGTGCTCCTATCAGCATATGTATGAAAGTGCCTGCCTACAAAGCTTATCAAAGTTTTTTTCATCTTTTCCAACCTTTTGGCTGGAAAGTGGTTTCTGATGAAAGACTTATACAAGAGTGTACAGAGTAGTGGTACTTATAATAGAGAAAACACATGTACCAATAAAAGGTGGTTTCTGATGAAAGACTTGTGCATGGTAGCATCACTTATAATAATAAACACACTCGTGTCCATAAAAAACGGCCGTGAAAGCCAAGCACCTTCCAGAGGCTGTCTTCCTCAGTGGCTTCCTCAGAGAGGGCCATGAGAACAGTGGACAAGAAGTTTCTCCCAGAGGCCACAATGAGGGGTCACAGAGGCCAGTGAGCCAACAGGACCATTCCAGGAGCAGAAGCAGGGCTGTATGGGTTAGGCAGCTAAGGAACTCACTGCTATGTGAACTAGAGTGTTCCCTCTATTTGTCTTCAGTGGAATAGATTATATGCTGTGGACTGGTGACTGCTGTGTGTCTCTATTCTCCTCTTTTCTGGGGAATGTTGATCTTGTCCCTTCCTTATCACTGTTTATTGAGTGAACTATTACTAGACCTTGAGAAAGCTCACTAGAACTTGAGAAGGCACATTTATGTCTGAGACCTCAAACTTAGAACTGAATCAGATGTTGGGATGTTGGCTGGTCTTGTGGGTAGACTGTTGCAAATATTATCGGATCCTTGATAAACTGCTACCCCACTTTCCTTTCTTAAAAAACAACAACCACACCATGTAATATTTATTTATTTATTTAAACTAAAATGAAAAACAAGAATAGTTCACCTATTTCTCCCACCTCTACCTCTGGCAATCACTAACATGTTCTCTGTATTTATGATGTGTATATGTGTGTGTGTGTGTGTGTACATATATGTATATGTGTATATATATGTGTGTGTGTGTATAAAAATATTATATATAAACTTTCAGATTCCATATATAAAAGAGATCATATGGTATTTGTCTTTCTCTGTCTGATATTTATTTAGCGAAATGCCCTCGAGGTTTATCTATGTTGTAGCAAACAGGAAGATTTCATTCTTTTTTATCCATTCACCCATCAGTGGACACTTCGGTTGTTTCCATACCTTGGCTCTTGTAAATAATGCTGCAGTGAACATGGGATAGATATAGCTTTTCAAACTAGTGTTTTCTTTTCTTCTTTTTTTTCAGATAATTACCCACAAATGGAATTGTTAGAGCATATCCTCAGCAATGCTTGTTATTCCTGGTCTTTTTTTCTTTTTATTCATTTTTATTAATTTTTTATACATATTTCCTCATTGCCCCCCCTCCCTCCCAGGCATAACCCAACCCCCCAGTGTCTGTGATCATTGGTTATGCTTATATGCATGCATACAAGTCCTTTGATTGATCACTTATCTACCTCACCTAACTTTAATCTTTCTGCTGTAACTTCACAGTCTGTTTGATGCTTTATGATTTTATGAATAGTTCACTCAATAAACAGTGATAAGGAAGGAACAGGATCAACATTCCCCAGAAAAGTAGAATTATCAGTCTACTCCCTTTCTGTGCTCCTGATTCTATTATATTCACCAGTTTATTCTGTTGATCAAATTTTTAATTCACTTAATTTTTAGATTCACTTGTTGATAGATATGTATTTGTTGTTCATATTTTTTTGTCTTATACCTTTTTCTTCTTCCTCTTCTAAAAGAGTACCTTTCAGCATTTCATATAATACTGGTTTGGAGTTGATGAATTCCTTTAGCTTTTTCTTCTCTGTGAAGCTCTTTATCTGCCCTTAAATTCTGAATGATAGCTTTGCTGAATAGATTATTCTTGGTTGTAGGTTCTTGCTATTCATCACGTTGAATATTTCTTGCCACTCCCGTCTGGCCTGCATCATTTCTGTTGAGAAATCAGCTGACAGTCGTATGGGTGCTCCCTTGTAGGTAATAAACTGTTTTTCTCTTGCTGCTTTTAATATTCTCTGTTTGTCTTTTGCTCTTGGTATTTTAATTATGATGTGTCTTGGTGTGGTCCTCTTTGGATTCCTTTTATTTGGGGTTCTGTGTGCTTCCTGGGCTTGTGAGTCTATTTCTTTTACCAGATGTGGGAAGTTTTCAGTCATTATTTCTTTAAATAGGTTTTCAGTATCTTGCTCTCTCTCTTCTTCTGGCACCCCCACGATTCTGATGTTGGTACGCTTGAAGCTGTGCCAGAGGCTCCTTACATTATCTTCACATTTTTGGATTCTTTTCTCTTCTTGCTTTTCCAGTTGAATGTTTTCTGCTTCTTTATATTTCATATTTTTGACTTGATTCTTGCCATCCTCTAGTCTGCTGTGAGGACTCTGTATAATATTTTTTATTTCAGTCAGTGTCTCTAGTATGTCCTTTTTCATCTCCTCTTGGGTCTCACTAAATTTATCCAACTTTTCTAGCATATTCTTGAAAAACCTTATAAGCGTAGTTTTGAACTCTATATCCAGTCGTTTTTTTCCCTCCATTTCTTTTATTTGTAATCCCTTCCCGTGTCTCAGCATTTTCACTATGCTGGGAGAACTTCTGTGTTGGATTCAGCCTTATGATACCAGGCTTGCAAAACCGAAGAAGCCTCTGTTGAGCTTGGGAGGGTGGAGTCTCAGGGCTTAAGGGACCGCCTTGCTTTCCAGTCAGCCCCACCCTCCATGGCACCTGAGTCTCACGTGACTGGGTAATTGCTGGAGCGATCCTTGTGCCCGAACGCCCACAGTGCCTCTAGACCGCTGCCCCTCCGGCTCCCCTGTGCACCAGGACCACATGAGACTAGGTCCCCAGGGTTTCGCCCAAAACAGGGGCTTAGTGGAGTCAGAAGTGGCACAGTTGGGAGGGTCTGTCTCCGCCCACTCTCGAAAGCCAGCGGCACAATCAGCAATCTGTCCTGTGCGCAGTGCCGTGCGTGCCACCAGGCCTCTGATCTTTTGCGACTCCCCTAAATTTCTGTGCACTTCTCCCTTTTCACAGTCCAAACTCCCCCCATATGAGTTTTGGCTGGATCTGGGATTTAGTGTCGTAAGATAAGGGGTTCAATGCTGTTGGGAGTCTCCGTTTCCCTCTCTCAGAGAAAGCCAGCCAGGTACTCTGGCACCCGCTCTCTCAGTGTGTGTGTGTCTCCGTACCTCAGCTTTTTGCAGCTCCTCTGGGTCTTTGTGAGCCCCTCTCTTTCCCTCTAGTTGTAGAACTTCCACTCAGCCAGCTTTCCTGTGGTTCTGGATGATGTCCGTTCTGTCTTTTAGTTGTTTTGAAATTGTTCTGCAAGGCAGCAGTGTAGGTGTTTACCTATGCCGCCATCTTGGATTCTTTTTTCCCTAGTCTTTTTGATAATAGCCATTCTGACTGGTGTGAGATGATATGTCGTGGGTTTTATTTGCATTTCCCTATCATTATAGAGCATTTTTTTGGTAGGTCATCTTTATGTCTTCTTTGAAAAAATGCCCATTTTTAAGTTAGATTGTTTGTCTTTTTACTATTGAGTTGTATGAATTCCTTATATGTTTTGAATATTAGCCCCTTATTGGATTTATGTATTACAAATATTTTTCCTACTCAGTAGGTTGCCTTTTTACTTTGTTGATGATTTCCTGTGCTGTATAGAAGCTTTTCAATTTGAGGTAGTTCTACTTGTTTATTTTTGCTGTGGTTGTTTTTGGTTTTTGTATCAGGTTTAAAAAATCATTGCCAAGACCTATGTCAAGGAGCTTACTGCCTATATTTTCTTATAGTGTTATGATTTAAGGTTTAAGATTTAAATCTTAATCAATTCTGAGTTAATTTGGTGTATGGTACAAGATAGTGGTTCAATTTCATTCTTTTGCCTGTGGTTCTCTAATTTTCCCAACATCCTTTGTTGAAGAGACTGCCCTTTCCCCATTGTTGTAAATTAACTGACCATATATGCATGAGTTTATTTCTAGATTCTCTGTTCTGTTCCATTGATCTATATGTCTGTTTTTATGCTAGTTCCATGCTGTTTGGGGGGACCCATGGATAATTATTTCTCAGCATCAGTCTGCATTTTTAATTTTTATTGATTCTTAGTTACAAGCTGATTTTGGCTGGTTCAAGCAGCATAATAAACTTATTTTTTAAAAATATATTTTTATTGATTTGAGAGAGGGAGAGAGAGATATAAACATCAATGATGAGAGAGAATCATTGACCAGCTGCCTCCTGATCATCCCCTACTGGAGATGGAGCCTGCATCCCGGGCAGATACATTTGACTGAAATCGAACCTGGAATCCTTCAGTTCACAGACTGATGCTCTATCCACTGAGCCAAACCAGCTAGGGCTAAATTTGTTAAAATGATATTAAGATACAGTCACTTTAGATAACTAAATATATGATAATATATTTACAGTTTTGAGTGAATAAAACAGAATTTATTCTTATATTTTTATTTTTATTTATTAGTTATTATATTATTTTCCATATGAATAGCTATAAACCTACTTTTGACTCAGCAATTGGAAATACTATGGTGTTGTATGACCCAACAATTGTACTCCTCTGGGAACCCTTGCACATGCACAGAAGGAGACATGTACAAAAGGGTCTGTAGCAGTATTATTTATATTATTTATGATTTATATTAACATCAAATTAGAATAATATAAATGTCTTCCCATAGAGGAACATATAAATTATGGTATATTCATTCAATGGAATTCTATAGTCACAGCAGTAAAAATGAATGAATAGCCACATATCATCCTAGAAGAATCCCATAACCTGTAATGTTAAGCAAAAAAAGCCAGTTGCAAAAGGACACATACAGTATGACAACATTTATATGAAGTTAAAGCATATACAAGATGATTACCATATTGTGCTTCGGGTTACATAAATATATAGTAAAGTATTGTGGATGCATTGGAATGTTAATACTAGTTCAGAGCAGTGTGGTTTTTGCCTCACTGGGAAGGGGCAAGTGGAATTTAACTGATTTATCAAAATTTTACTTTTAAGGTTTATTATCTTTATACCATTTGGGCCTTACATTTTGCTCAATAAATCCAAATTTTATAAGAAATGATACTGACACAAGAATAAATGCAAAATGGATAAAAGACTTAAATGTAATCATGAAACCATAAAAATCCCAGAAGAAAATGTAGACAGCAAAATCTCAGACATCTCAGGTAACAGAATTTTCACTGATACAATATGTAGGCAAGAGAAACAAAGAAAAAAATAAACAAATGGGACTACATCAAAATAAAAAGCTTCTGCACAGCAAAAGAAACCAGATCAAAATGAAAAGAGAATCTATTGTATAGGAGAACATATTTGCCAATGATACATTTGATAAGGGATTAATTTCTAAAACATATACTAATAAAGTACTCATACAACTCAACAAAAGGAAGATAAACAATTTAATTTTAAAATGGGCACAGGACCTAAATAAACACTTCTCCAAAGAGGACATACAAATAACAAAGAGGCATATGAAAAAATGCTCATCATCACTAATCATCAGAGAGATGCAAATTAAAATGACAATGAGGTAATACCTCACATCTGCCTAATGGCTACCATCAATAAATGAACAAACAACAGGTGCTGACAAGGATGTGGGGAAAAGGGAACCCTAGGCCTCTGCTGGTGGGAGTGCAAACTGGTGCAGTATGAAAAACAGTATGGAGTTTTATCAAAAAATTGAAAATGAAACTGCTATGTGACCCAGTGACCCCACTTCTAGGAAGCCAGAAACACCAATCAGAAAGAATATATGCATTCCTATATTCAGAGCAGCGTTACCTATAATAGCTAAGATCTGGAAACAGCCCAAGTGCCCATCGGCAGATGAGTGGATAAAAACACTGTGGTACATTTATACTATGGAATACTATGCAGCAGTAAAAAAAGAAGGATCTTGTACCTTTCAAGACAACATGGAGGGACCTGGAGAGTATTATGCTAAGTGAAATAAGCCAGTCAGAGAAAGATAAATATATGATTTCACTTATATGTGGAAACTAATGAACAAAATAAAATGACAAACAAAATAGAGCCAGAGATATGGAAGCATGCAACCGACTGAGGATTCTTTGAGGGAAGGGAAGGCGGGGTGGGGGTGGGGGGCAGGAAGAGATTAACTGAAGAACTTATCTATACTAATAAAAGAGTAATATGCTAATTAGACCAGATAGACTGGATGTCTTGCAGATGTCCTTCCAGACATCCTCTGGACTGGACAAAGCCACCGTGACAGAGGCCAAAGCAGAGGTGATTAGGGGCAATAAGACAGGCAGGGGAGAGCAATTAGGGGTGATCAGGTTGGCAGGAGAGAGTGGTTAGGGGCAATCAGGTCAGCAGGGGAACAGTAGGCACATCAGGCAGGCAGCAGAGGGGTTAAGGTTGATCAGGCAGGCATGCAGAGTGGTTAGGGACAATCAGGCAGGCAGGCAGGCAGGTGAGTGTTTAGAAGCCAGCAGTCCCAGATTGTGAGAGGGATGTCCGACTGCTGGTTTAGGCCCAATCTCTGTCGGACATCCCTTAAGGGGTCCTGGATTGAAGAGGGTGCAAGCCAGGCTGAGAGATGAATTTCATGCACCAGGCCTCTAATATGAACATATGCATAACCCATGGGCCTTCTGTTGTAGCACTAGGACCACTGGCTCTGGATACAGGCTTCCAGCACGTTCTGGTTCAGAACCGCTAGCAGGGTCGCCTGAGACCATCAAAAAACACAGATATTTACGTTATGATTCATAACACTAGCAAAATTACAGTTATGAAGTAGCAACAAAAATAATTTTATGGTTGGGGGTCACCACAACATGAAGAACTATATTAAAGGATCACAGCATTAGAAAGGTTGAGAACCATTGTTCTAGAATAAGACTGATGCAGCACGTGCTGGAAGCCTGTATCCAGAGCCAGTGGTTCTAGTGCTACAACAGAAGGCCTATGGGTTATGCATATGTGCATATTAGAGGCCTGATGCATGAAATTCATCCCTCAGCCTGGCTGTAGAGCCTAAGACCATCAAAAAACACAGATATTTACATTATGATTCATAACAGTAGCAAAATTACAGTTATGAAGCAGCAACAAAAATAATTTTATGGTTGGGGGTCACCACAACATGAGGAACTGTATTAAAGGGTCACGGCATTAGAAAGGTTGAGAACCACTGTTCTAGAACTTCAGTCATCTGTGGTCCTTGCTTCTTTGCCTCACTTGCTTGCTTCAAATTCTAGGGACAGCGTGCCTAATTGGCAAAGCTTGGGCTGTGTGACCATGTTCAGAGCAAGGGAGGATGGGAAGGTTGGTATTTTCAACTTCTATAATGGGAGGTGGGCTCTGCCTCTCACTAGAATTCATAAGGGTGGGAATGTCCCAAATGTTAGATAAAGGTTCAGATTCTGGGTGACCCAAAAGTGAAAATATCCTTGTCAAATCTTTAACACATGCGATCAGAGTAACTTAGTATTCTAGATAGGGAAAACAAAAGAAAACATTGCAGTGATTTTTTTTTTTTAAGAATGTAGAAAAAAACAGTAGGAGGCAAAATTTAATAGGCTAAACTTTACCTGTTTATAACAAGTACTGAAATCTCAATTTCTTTGTCTGTTTTATTTTCTAATTAGTCATTATTTTTTTATAAGCCAAAATGATTTTCTTTTTTTTTTTAATCTTTCACCCGAGGATATTTTTCCATTGAATTTTAGAAAGAGGTGAAGACAGAGGAAAAGGCAGAGAAAAACATCAATGTGAGAGAATTACATCAATTGGTTTCCTTCTGCAAGTGCCCTGACCAGGGCCTAGGCTGGGGATGAGCCTGCAACTCAGGTACATGCCCTGGACCAGAATTTAACCCGGATCCTTTGATCTGCAGGCTGACGCTCTATCCACTGAGCTATACAAGCTAGGGCCAAAATGATCTTTATTAGACCACAAGTTCCTCAAAGTTAAGGACCATTTCTTACCTTGGAGAAAGGCCATATTTGCTATGGGACGTCTGTGAACATTCAGGTCAGATGGAACTGAGCTTGACTCCTGGGTCTACTACTGATACGTTAAATGATAATGATTATGAAAGGAAGCTTCTCTGAGACTTGGTATCATTGTGAAAAACATGGAAATTGTACCCACTTTTCTGTGTAGTAAATATTAAATCCAACGTAAATAAGATTAGAGAGTAGGCATTTGGGCAATCTTCCCCTCCTTCCCTCTCAGTAGGCCCTTTCCGTTCCTCCTCAAGGCTGACATTAGGCTTGGAAAGCACTTGGCCAGTGTTTGCTGAATGAATGAACCTGGCTCTATCACACCTGTGGATGTGCTTCTACCCCTTCCTGCTTGTAGCTGCCATATTTGAGCTGACTTTGAGGCAATTTTGGTAGCTCGATGGAATTCTTTTTTTCATGGACAGTCTCTTGGAGATTTTTCCATGCCAGTAGGATTTAACTGGTGCCACTTTCCTTCATTCACCGAATGATAGAATACCAGATGTGTGCTGGCTCCAGGTACAGATGGCATGCATCTCACCATCATGGCACCTGCAGTGGCAATAGAAGGGATGGGCTTGTAAATAACTATCGCACAATGGTGAGTGCTGAGTAGCTTGCCTGTGGGCCAGTCTCCTGCTACGTTACAGCCTTGACTCATTTCTGCAAGCATAGACAATGAGTACCTCTCATGGCCATCTATCCCAGGAGTTCAACACATGCTGTTGTTATGCCATCTAGTTCCTTGGGTTTTTCCCAAAGATGAATGTTCAGATAATGATTGTTTAGTTTAATTATTTTATCAGGATTTTTTTAGAAAATAACATCTCTATGCATGCTCTCCCAACATGCCCAGACCGCAACTTTATTTTTATTTACCTAGCGTCAGTGGCCTTCTTGAGTAGGAAATAGTTAGATGCCACTTCGAATTTCCTGCTTCACATACTTTTGAAAGCTCTATTCCCAGAGTTTTATCTCAATGTCTTCCTACTGAGAAGAATCATGATTATAACAACTTCCACTGAGAACTAATTATGAAGATGGCAGTGAAATTACTGTATCAACAGTCTCATTAATCCAATCACTCAGGGTAAACCCCGATGGAAATGAGTAAAGGCTGTAACATGGCAGGAGATGGGCCCACTGGAGGCCCAGGAGGAATCGCTGAGCCCATCTGGCTCCAAATTCTGATGCTCAGTCCTGAAGAGGAAGGATGGAAAGAGGAAAAACATCAGGCTATTAATGAGTCTTCTGGCTGTGGGAAGGAGGTGAGGCCATGGAAGACAAATACAGTTTAAGGAGTAAAGCTGATATATGAACAGAGCTCAAACCATGATGGAAAGAAAAAAGCAAGTTGTGGAGTAATGCAAAACATATTGAAATCTGTAAAGCAATGCTTTATGACATTTATATGTATATACCCAAATAATGAAACTATCATGTATACAGGGCAATGGCAAATTCTGAGTTCAAGAGCGTAGTTATTTCTAGGGAGGGAGGAAGAATGATAGGATCGAAGTAGGGACTCAAGAATTGTGAAGCTTTAATAAAAAACAGCAAAGATCTGAAGTAAAAGGAGGGAAAATGTGTGAGGGCAGAAAATATTTGACCAGGATACAGCCCAAGTCATATAGTGGGAAGGGAATAAAAATGGACAGATGAGCCTAAATCCCAGTTGGGAGGCCTTGGATGAATTTCTTTAGTGAGTATCTTCTTGGCTTCATTTTTATTTATTTATTTTAATTTTTTTAATTTAATAAATCTTTATTGTTCAGATTATTAACAATTGTTCCTCTTTTCCACCCCCATAGCTCCTCTCCACCCCTTCTTCTCCCCTTACCTCCCATGTCCTCATCCATAGGTGTATGCTTTTTGTCCAGTTTCTTGCTGTACCCCCATCACCTCTTTCCCCTGAGGATTGCCAGTCCACTCCCTTTCTATGCCTCTGATTCTATTATATTCACCAGTTTATTCTGTTCATCAGATTTTTAATTCACTTGATTTTTAGATTTACTTGTGGATAGATATGTATTTGTTCCTCATAATTTTTATCTTTATCTTTTTCTTCTTCCTCTTCTTAAAGAGTACCTTTCAGTATTTCATATAATACTGGTTTGGTGGTGATGAACTCTTTTAGTTTTTTTAATCTGTGCAGCTCTTTTTTTTTAAAATTATATCTTTATTATTCAGATTATTACATTTGTTTCTCCTTTTTCCCCTCCATAGCTCCCCTCCACCCGACTCCCACCCATCCCTCTACCCCCATTGACCTCATCCATAGGTGTAGTGCAGCTCTTTATCTCTCCTTCAATTCTGAATGATAGCTTTGCTGAATAGAGTCATCTTGGTTGTAGGTTCTTGCTGTTCATCACTTTGAATATTTCTTGCCACTCCTGTCTGGCCTGCATAGTTTCTATTGAGAAATCAGCTGACAGTTGTATGGGTGTGCCCTTGTAGGTAATTAACTGTTTTTCTCTTGCTGCTTTTAATATTCTCTCTTTGTCTTTTGCTCTTGGCATTTTAATTATGATGTGTCTTGGTGTGGTCCTCTTTGGATTTCTTTTGTTTGGGGTTCTCTGCACTTCCTAGACTTGTAAGTCTATTTCTTTCACCAGGTGGGGGAAGTTTTCAGTCATTATTTCTTCAAGTAGGTTTTCATTATCTTGCTCTCTCTCTTCTTCTGGCACCGCCATAATTCGGATGTTGGTATGCTTGAGGTTGTCCCAGAGGCTCCTTACATTATCTTCAAATTTTTGGATTCTTTTTCTTTTCCAGTTGAGTGTTTTTTTCTTCTTTGTATTTCAAATCTTTGACTTGATTCTTGCGTTCCTCTCTAGTCTGCTGTTAGATCTCTGTAAAATATTTTTTTATTTTCAGGCAGTGTATGTTTAATTTCTAATTGGTCCTTTTTCATCTCCTCTTGGGTCTCGCTAAATTTATCCATCTTTTTTAGGAAATTCTTCAAAAACCTTATAACCATGGTTTTGAACTCTATATCAAGTGGTTTGTTTTCCTCCATTTCTTTTCTTTGTGATCTGTTCCTTTGTCTCTGCATTTTCACTGCTTCCCTGAGTTGGTAGAGTAGCTTTGTGTGCTAGCTGTCCTATATGGCCCAGTAGCTCTGCTTCCCCAGTTACCTGAGGTGGACTTTCTTGGTGCACCCCTTTGTGGACTGTGTGTACAGTATTCAGTCTTGTTGTAGTTAAGTTTTGATTGTTGTTGGTATCACTGGGGGGAATTGAACTTCAAGCCAATTGGTTGTGAGGATCAGCTGTGTCTATGCCAGTAGAACTGTGCTGGGATCAGCCTTATGACACAAGACTTTCAAAATTTCAAAAGCCTCTGTGTTCAGCTTGAATGGGGTGGAGTCTCAGGGCTGAGCATACAGCCTTGGAAAGGTTGATTTTACTTCAGATCTTTGCCCTACATGCCCGTCAGCCCTGCCCTAAGTGGCCTCTAGGTCTCAGTGTTCCTTGGAAATTGCTGCAGCCCTCTCTGTGTGCACTTGCACTTATGCGACTCCAGACCTCTGTCTTTTGCAGCTCCCCTGAGAATCCGTACACTCCAGGGACCCATATGAGTCTGCGTCCCCAGAGTCTAGCCCAAAACTGCGGTTCAGTGCAGTTGGAACTGGATTTCAGCGCAGTTGGGAGGTTCTGTCTTTCTCTTGCTAAAGAAAGCCAGTAGCACAATCAGCAGTCAATCTTCTCTGTGCACCTCCAGATCTCTGTATTTCATGGCTCCCCTAAGTTTTCGTGTACTCCTCCCTTTTCACGAAAGTCCAGACTCCTCCTGTATGAGTCTTGCCAGGAACTGGGGTTCAGTGCCGTTGGAACTGGGGTTCAGTGCAGTTGGGAGTTTCCGTCTCCCTCCTGCTAGAGGAAGCCAGCCAGGCACTCTGCTGCCCATCCTCTCCACGTGTGTGTTTCCATACCTCAGCTTTTTGCAGCTCCTCTGAGTATCCATGAGCCCCTCTCTTTCCTTCTAGTTGTAGAATTTCTACTCAGCCAGCTTTCCTGTGGTTCTGGATGATGTCTGTTCTGTCTTTTAGCTGTAATTTTGAAATTGTTGTGCGAGGCAGCAGTTTAGGTGTGCAGCTATGCTGCCATCTTGGTTTCTTCCCTTGGCTTTATTTTATAGAATAGAAAAAGTCATATTAGCCCTTCTGTCCCTAAAGTGTTACTGTGAAAATTCTTTACTCAATGTATATGAAGCCTATTGACTATTCTTCAAATTATTAGCAATCAGAGCTCTAGATGTACAGTTGTTCCCACTTATCCATGACGATACGTTCTAAGACTCCCATGGATGCCTGAACATGTAGATTATACTAAACTCTATGTATATGTATATACTGTTTTTTTCTTATATGTACATACATAGCTAGAGCAAAGTTTAATTTATAATGTAAGAGATTAACAGCAATAAATGATAATAGAATAAAATAATTGTAACAGGTTATGTGGTAAAAGTTATGCAAACGTACTCTCTTTTTCTTTGATAACCGAGATGACTAATGGTCAGGCAGTGTATACAATGTGGATATTATGCTGGACAAAGTGATGATTCACATCGTGGGCAGGACGAAGCAGGGCAGCTTGAGATTTCATTATGTTACTCAAAAAGGTGTGCAGTTAAAAAATTATGGATTGTTTTATTTCTGGAATTTTCCACTTAATCTTTTTGGGCTGTAGTTGACTGTGGCTAACTGAAACCATAGAAAGCAAATCCATGAATAAGGGCGGGGGAGAGGGGACTGCTGTCTGTAAAGTTAAGTCAGGAAAAGATTGAGGTTAGCAGCCTATAGCAAGGAATCTTTGTATTTATCTGCAATACAGAGCTTAGATGTAGGAAATAAAACACTTCAAAAATATAAAGAAATACCTGGCAAACATTGAGAAAAAGTATTCCTAAAGCTTTGCCCATGTTCCACATTCCTACCCACACATGCCCTTTACGGCTTTCACATTTCTATCCCTGATTGTGCTCAATGGAACCTTCCAGAGGGAGCTGTGTACAAGCACACTGGGTACCTAGGGAAGAGGGTGGGAGCTACACTGACATCATCTTGAAGTGAACTAGTTTGATGTTACCTGTAGCTAACTGCCCACTCTTCCTCGAGGGAACAAATATCTGTGCAAGATTGCCTTGGCTACATAAGCCCACAGGCTTTCAGTCCTGGTGTTTGCTGGGACACAGAATGGGAGGAATTATACCTTGGGGAGTTTCACCCACTGTCTTCCCTTAAAGGATGGTCCCTTCAATGACGGACTTGTTACCAAGGGATGTTTTTTTTCTTCTTCTAAATATACAATGTATTTATTTAAATGAGCTTGTATTAAATATGTGTTTTATAACCTGTTCCACTTAACAATATACAGTATAGTGTGTATTATAGCAACACCATCATTTAAAAAAAATTTAAATTCTTTATTGTTGAAAACCAAGGGTTTTGACTAATAGTTTGGGGTTTAGATACCTCTGCCAGCGGTTGCTGTTTCTATTGTTTTTGTTTGTGTGTGTGTGTGTGCGTGTGTGTTCCTGCAGGTCCTTCTTTATTCACTGTCTTTGGCTATCTCTTAGTATATCTGTTTATTTTTCTCTAAGACTCATCTATCATTTATTCTCCCCTTATTTGTTCTCTAAGCCCTTTGCTACTGCTACTCAAGTTCTCTCTTACTTTCTTGGATATCTGCTCTCTTTTTTTTGTTTCTTTTTTTGCATTTATGATTCTTTCTCCCTTTCTCTTCTTATTTTGTATTTCTCTAGCTACCTGGTGCCCATTGATTGAGGATCCCCAGTCTACTCCTTAGGTTCAATGACTTGGAAATCTGTCTCTATTGAAATGGTTACTCATATTCAAACCAAGGACTGTTTCCTCTCCCCTTTTGTTCTGCAGAAACAAATGTTGTCTCTAGAATGTGCCAGGAGAAAGTCAGCGTGAGTCATTCACTTCCTTCTGCATGCAGCACGATTCTTCTAACTTCCACAGGAGTGAGGGAAGGCTGTTGTTTTGCTGAATGTTTTTGCCATTGAGATTATGCTGGATCATAGTTGAGAGTTACTTCCAGAGAAGTAGATCCCAAGAAGGAGTTGCTGGGTGAGCAATATGAACTTGCTGTTCATATATGATTATATTCAGACAGCTATTCAGTAGAGAGAAGAATCCTCATTTCAGGCAGTCAGAACCATAGCATGTCCCTGCAGATGGTATCAGAAAGAAAAATAGACAACAGGAAACATGGTTTATTATTTTCTCTGGTCTGTGTGGTTACTTGTCCAGCCCATGCTCGCCACACTGGGGTTGCAACATGAGAATTGAATTTACTTTGGCCAGTGGAACTAAACAATAGCCCCAATCTGACAAAGGCGTGGGCCAACGCATTGAAGAGTGAAGCAGAGGTGTCTTAACGCAGCTTTCCGTGTGCAGAGGGTGGAATTCAAGAAAGCAGGGAAGCTCCTTATCCTTCTAGATTTCAAATTCTTTTTGTTAGTAATGACAATACGGTTGGCTCAAGGCTCAAGTTTCAGCTATCAATCACCACTAGCTGTTTCTCTAGTTAGGTTTTAACAATAGAATTGTGTCTCAGGCTGCTCTAACCTTTATTCTGATCAGATCTTGTAAGAAAATACACACACATATACACACAGAGACACGCACACACACATACGCACACACACACACACACACACATACACACACATATACACTCACATACACACACACTATGTACCATATAGACATGATCATAGATGCTGCCTTGCAGACATACCCTGTCCAGAGTGTAGACAGGTTTTCCCTCCCTTTGAAATGGCAATGCCCTCATGCCACATCCTTGGGCTTTAATTTGGTGCTTGCTACTTCTTGCCAAGTGTCCAGCACTAGGCTTGGAACTATTTTGGAACTCCTTGTCCTGCCATTCTGCAAAGGTGTAGTAGAGTCTTGGTGTTCCACCTTCTAGCATTGGGCCAATGGGCGGGCAGTATGTTGCTTGTTCTGTCTATCAGTGTGCAAAGAGAGGCCACGTGGTGTGGGGGTAAAGCACTGGCTGTGAGGCCAGACCTCAAGCATTAAATCCTGGCTCTGCACTTCCAGGTTGTACAGCCTTGGGGGAAATTCTGCAACCTCTCTGTCTCCTCATTTCTTTAAAAGAGATAATGGGACCTACCTTGTAGTGAGGACTAAATATAAACACAGGACCTGGAGACTCAAAGAATTAGAATTGGCAGAGAACCGGGTTAGCTTAATTCTGCTTTATTTACTCTCTCTCTCTCTCTCTCTCCTTTCACCACAGGAATCTGACAGAACCAGACTCAGTAGGGGTAGAAAGCTAGGTCCAGGTGGAGATAAGGTCTGTGGAATTCCTCAACTCTTTAGGTGGAAGATCCCAGACATCTACATGCACCCCAGGTCCTTCTCCATCTCATTCTAAGCCCTTTGGTCCTTGAGCACCCTCTACGTGTCAGCATTGGTATTTATAGTAACATGTTCAATTCCATTTAAATTAGAATGAAACCTCCACAGGCAGTAGAATCTAGAGATAGGGTGCCAGTTCCACCATATCAAAAGGAAAAGTTCCATCAGAGCCATTCACAGATAGAATGGGAGAAGCTGATGTTCTCAATGGCTGGAAGTTTACTGGGGGTGCTATTGGAAGGATTCTGGCATTAGGTAGACACTAGAACAAGGTACCTTTCAGATGCATCCAGTTCTAAGGCTGTGTGATGTTTTGCATTTTTAAATACATTGCAGGCCTCTTTTCCCATCTTATCACCCATTTGAGATCCACAGCAGCAGAGCCTAGTGAGGACAATGAGTCTTGTTCCCTCCCTTCTATCTGTTCATCAGCTCCTTCTTTACTACCTCAGCTTTTCTTCTGAATGGCCCATCATTCATTCATCAAGTTCCAGTTGACATCTGTGAACCAGGCAGGGCTCAGCTTGGAGAAGGAAATAATCTGGATGAAGTGTGACCCTTGTCTTTAAGGAAGTTTCATTCTGGGATAGACAGACAGACATGTAAGTATCATTTAAGTACATAATAGTAGATGCCACTTTTATCCATCCACTCTGAAATAACCACCTTTATATATGAATGTATTTATATATATATATATATATATATATATATATATATATATATATAT
>JAAGEH010000014.1:17951030-18008530 GCA_011751065.1 Lasiurus cinereus
TATATATATATATATATATATATATATATATATATATATATATATGATGGGATATCTTTATGAATACCAAAAACAGATAATTTCTATTGACTATGGTAAGATGAATATGCAGGGTATTATAGGAACCCAGAATTGGATTGGGGGTGGCATCAAGAAAGACTTTCTTGAAGGAGAGTCTGCAAACATTCTAGATACTTTTACTGTCCATCTTCTCATTCTATAGCCCTCATTCTATACCTTCCAACCTATCTCCTGGTTCTCTCACTGCTATTTCTTTTTTTTAAAAAATATATATTTTTATTGATTGCAGAGAGGAAGGGAGATAGAAACATCAATGATAAGAGATAATCATTGATCAGCTGCTTCCTGCTCACCTCACACTGGGGATAGAGCCTACAACTTAGGTATGTGCCCTGACCAGGAATGGAACTGACTTCCTGGTTCACAGGTCTACGCTCAACTACTGAAGCATGCTGGCTGGGCCTCACTGTTATTTCTTATTGTCTCCACTTAGAAAAGTGAACTTGTCTCTTCCCACTAAAATCAAACAGTAACTTCATTATTTCAAACGTAGAATAATATAATGAAAACCCACATACTCATTATCAAGCTTCACCAAATCTTAATATTAACCCATATTTTCTGGGGAGTTCTTTAGCAGAAATTACACATTTCAGATACCATGGAGACCTCTTGTGTACCCTTCTCAGATCTTTTCCTCTCCATTCCTCTGTCTCTCCCCACAGGGAATCGTACTCATGAATTCAACCATTATCATTTCCACCCACATTTTTATATTTTTGCCACATATGCTGTGGATCCATAAAAAGTATAAAGCATTGTTTTGCCTGTTTTAAAAGTCTGTATACATGATATCTTGTTGTAAATATCCCACTGCATCTTGGATCTTTTGCTCAAAATTGTTTCAGAGATTTATTCAATGTTGATAAATGTAGCTCTAGTGCTCTCATTTTTTAAATGCCATATGGTGTTGTACTATCTGAATTCTAACACAATGTACTTATCCATTCTCCTCTGGATGAGCATTAGGTTATTTCCATGTTTTGGACTTGCTTTGTGACTGTAACATGCAGTGAAAATTCATACACAGGTCCTTCTGTGTGCGGGTAAGAATTTCTTTGGTACATTTCTAGACCTTAAACTTGCAGATCATAGAGTATGCACATTGCCAGCTGTGTAGGATGTGGCCAGATAGCTCTGCGGAGTCATGACAACTTATACTCCTCTGTGTAGTATGTGGGGTTTCCTATGTCTCTTCGTCTTTGCTAACATTTCCATGATCAGATTTTATATATTTTTGGCATTCTGATGGGTCCGAGTTCATCGCACTGTGGTTTATATTTATGTAAATACAAATTTACATTTGCATTTTCCTCACTGCTAGAGACATTGTGTGCCTTTTTGTGGATCTGTTGGCCACTGTTGGGTTTTTCTCTACTGGGAAATGCCCTTCATCTCGCTGCTCCTGTTTCCTATTAGAAGACATGAGCACTTTCCCTTGAGAAAGAGAAAAAGCAGCCCCTGGCCTCCAGGAGCTGGCCTGGCACTGTCAGTGAGGCCTGGGTATTGAACATACAAATTTCATGCAACATCAACTTCAGACAAGACCAGTTAGGGACCACGGCAGATCAAGACAAAAACAAGAATACTTTGTCAGTCATCATGTCTGAACACAGAATACATGGGCATTGTCCACAAAATAACCACCCCCCATGTATTAGCTGGAACTCTAAGCTGCCTGCCCCAAAGTTCTGGGTCCCTGCTATACATACGCCTTCCCTCCACCCGCTGCTGTTATTCAACAAGCACAAATCTAGGTACTGTTGTGTTTAAAGTCCCAAATTAGTTGGACCTTAAGTTAGGGAGATTATCCAGTATCCTGACCTAATTACATGAATCTTTTAAAAGTAGAGCCCTGGCCTGGTGGCTCAGTTGGTTAGAGCATGCTCCCCTTCACCAAAAGGTTATGGGTTCGATTCCTGGTCAGGGCACACACCTAAGTTGCGGTTGAATTCCTGGTGAGGATGTGTATGGGAGACAACTGATCGATGTTTCTCTCTCTCTCTGTATCTCTCCCTAAAAAAAAACACAATAAAAACATATCCATGGATGAGGATTAAAAATAATAGTAATAATAATAATAATAATAATAATAATAATAGCAGAGTGTTTTCTCTGATTGTAGAAGAGGAAGCCGGAGGGACACTCTGGCTGGCTGGGAAGAAAGCAAACATCCATGTTGGGAACTGCCTATTAGGACTGCAGGGAAACAGCTAGAAGGAAAATGGACCTATAGCTGCAAGAAACAAATTCTGCCAGCATCCAGTGAGCTCAGAGGAGGACCCTGAGCCCTAGGAGAGACCCACAGCCCCCACCCAGTGAGACCCCGAGGTGTGTCACACCCAGATTGTAACCTGCAGAAACGGTGAGATCAGGAAGCTGTGTTGTGGACACCACAGAGCTTGTGGTTATTTGTTATAAGTCAATAGAAGACCAGTGCCCCCATCTTCCAGCTACTGTGAGTGCCTGCTGCTTCCTTACCCCGCCATAGACTCTCCCCTGCTTCCTGACGGCATTCCATCCAGAGCAAAGCCATTCTTACTTAAATCTTCGCCCAAATCACCTAGCACAAACCCAAGTCCTACATATTAGCCCTTTCTCATGCCTTCGTACTGGGGCACCTCATGGTTCCCATGGTGTGTGTTCCCCACAAACTCATCCAAACTCAATAACTTCCCAAAGGCCCCACCTCTAAACACCACCACCCTGGTGAGGGACTAGGGCCCCAACGTATGTGTTTTGGGAGGACACAAACATTCAGTCTTCAGCAGCAGATGAGACTTTCCCGAAAAGGAGTCGGAAAGGAGGTGCATGCGGAAAAAGTAGGAGTGTCGTTGTGCAGAGGTGAGGAGGAATGGGATCAGGCAAGGTCCTGCAAGCTTGGTTCAGGTGTTTGGACTTCATTCCAGTAATTGATGTGAGGAGATTGAGTGAAGTGAACTAATTTTGCCATAGTTAGAGCCAAGGCTAGGTTGGCATAACAGAGTTGCCCAAGAATGTTTAGTGGCTTTTAGGACATAGAAGTTTATTCCTCTCTCACACTGTGGCCTGGGGAAGGTAGGTGGCCTCTTGCACTGTGACCTCGTCCAGGAGCCCAGACTAGCAGGTGCCATTCTCAACAGGTGATGTGAAAGTTCAACACATCACTTTCAGCTAAAACCCATGGGCTAGAGAACAGTGGTCGGCAAACTCATTATTCAACAGAGCGGCAAAGTGCAGCTCGAGAGCCACAGTTTGCCGACCACTTGGCTAGAACAAGTCCCATAGGCACACATGGCTATAAGGGAAACTGGGAAATCCTCATGTCCAGGAAAGAGGAGAGAGAAAAGACTAGGGTGACAACTGATCTGGTGGAGTCTGCCACATCTTTCCTTTAGCGATGCTACGAAAAGCACACCTCTATTATACTTTACATGCTTTCTCCGTTAATTTATTAAATTCTGGGGTTGTTGCAGGTGTCATCTGTAAAAGCAAGATGTATTCCATTCTTGGAGTGCAGCCTTGGGGTGAGATCTGGCTATTAATTGGGAGGGGACTTGTCAAGAAACCGGAGCTCAGAACTCTGGCTCAGCTACCAGGGCTCTAAGTTAATTGAGCGAAAACAATGATTTAGTCAATTGTCATTCAAGTCAGGCCATATGTCTGACACACTGTATCCTCAAAGCCAAGGCATTCTGGGAGAGAATGATTATCCCCATTCATTATGCACACAGACTTTAGACACTTGGAAACTGCTAGATTACGAAGTTTCTCGGGCAGAACCTGCAAGAGATAAAGTTATAATTGAAAGCTACTTACGTGATATATTTTAAATGAGTTTGACTTTCTACTTTTAGGCATTTTGAGAAATCTCAAATAATTATTTTTTGCCAGAGCTAAATTTAGCACCCCTAAGATGGATGGTTCTGTCATACTCTTGCTCAAGTACTATTAATGGTTTCCTATTTTATACGTGCAACTCGCGCATGTGCCTATTGTATGCATGCCCCTGATGGGCCCTTGAAATAATTTTATTTAATCCTCACAATACGCCTGGATAAATGGCCAGATTAGGCAAATAAAATACAGGATGCCCAGTTAAATGTGAATTTTAGATAAGTAATAGATAACTTTGTACAGGATGTCCTTTTACTATAAAATATAGCATGGAACATATACTAAATATTAAATACAATTAACGTTAATATTTAGTAATATTTGTATTAAATGTAAATGCTTAAGTTAATATACAATATTTCAGGGAACATACTTATACTAACATTTTATTTATCTGAAATTCAAATTTAACTGAGCATCATTCTATCCTATACCATTCTTTTTTAAAAAAAATAAGTATATTTTTTTATTGATTTCAGAGAGGAAGGGAGAAGGATAGAGAGATAGAAACATCAATGATGATAGAGAATCATTGATTGGCCTCCTCCTGCATACCCTGAACTGGGGATTGAGCCCGTAACCTAGGCATATGCCCTGACAGGGAATCAAACAGTGATCTCCTGGTTCCTAGGTCAATGCTCAACCACTGAGCCATGCCAGCTGGGTTACCCTGTATCATTCTTGTTCAGATGAGGAAATGGAGAGTCAGGAAGGCTTAAGTGACTTCCTTGGGGTCACATAGCAGTAGAGACTTGTGTGGGATTTAAATAATAGTCCTTTGGATTTGAAAGCTCATACTCTTGCGAGCACATTGTGTCTATTCCATGCTATACTCTTTAGACTGTCCCTTGATACCCTCCTGACCTGGCCCTAACTGACCTCCAGTCTTACCTCTTCTCTACTACGCTCACCTCTCACAGGACCCTGTGCTGGGTGTGGGGGACATCCCTGTCCTCACAAATCACCCATCCAGCAGAGACTAGACAAGGATCCCAGCTAATTATAGTACAAAGTGGGAAGTGTGGGGGCAATTGAGGAAATAATTTATTCTGCTTGATGAAATGCTTAAACAACAGGAGTTTTTTTTTTTCTCAGTTTTGGAGACCAGGAAGTTCAAGTTTAAGGGGTCGGCAAGGTAGACTTTCTAGGTTGAGGACTTATGATCTTACTTTAATTTAAAGACAACTTTAGACTTTCTTAAGGAAAGAGATCAAGACAAAGGCTTCCAAAGTAAGAACCAAGGTGTTTCTTGGAGTTTAACCTTGAAAAGATTAGATATAATGAAATTAGAGCTGGTTGAGAATTCCTCTGGGTGGGATGTGAAGGGAGAATTTCACGCATACATCTGGGACTGAGATTCAATTCCAAAGATCAGCCGAGACAGGGATGCTGGGCGGCTGGGCATTTGGGATGACCCTCTTCTCAATGCTTGGCTTCTATTTGTCAGTGAGCTGAACCAAACATCATTTCCCTCTTTGTCGAATTCACAGCTGATAGAGTCAGAAAACTGGCAGGTGATTCTTCTAGGTTGAATAAATTAGTATATCTGCCTTAATATCATTTTTTAAAAGGGCATCCAGTGGATTAAACATGCATGATATGATTTGTGTTTTCTGATTTACTCATTTAAAAGTTAATTTTTTATTATAAACTAGAGGTCTGATACATGAAAATTCATGCAGTGGAGGGGAGTTCCTCAGCCTGACCTGTCCCCTCTCATAGTCCAGGAGCCCTCAGGGGCGGGAGGCGACCCAGCAATCAGGGGAAGGCAACACTCCCATGACACCTCTGCTGCTCTCACTACTGGCAGCACAAGCCTCAGGCGGCCCTGGTTACCTGAGCCTTGGGCAGCCCTGGGTGGCTGGGAAGCTGCCATTGGAGTCTTGCCTGCACCTTAGGTGGCCCTGGGAGGCTGGGAGGCTGAGGAGACTGGGGATGAGCCTGACCTTGCCATGTACCTGCTGCCCCTGTGGGGTTCAGGGGACTGGGTGCCACCATCTTGTGGCTATGGGTGCCGCCATCTCTGAGGGCAGGACAGCCAATTAGCATATTCCCTTCTTATTAGATAGGATAAGCACACATTTATGTTAAAAGTGAAAAAAAAACATACTGAAAAGTAGAAGAAAACCTTAATCCTATGTTACTTCCCAGACAAAATCCAAGACTTTTCTGGTTTGAAAAAATAAAATAATTTTATATTTTAAATAATATATTATTTGATGCTGCTTCTAGTTTTTGTTGATAGTATTACAGATATCTCCCACTTTGCATGCCTGCCATGTGCATGGTACTGAGTTGGGACCTGTGCACTTGATGTAAGCAGGTCATCAACTAGTGAGGTTGCCAGACCTGCATAGAACAAGATGGAAGAATAATCTTGAGTCAATAGAGAGAGTTGCTCATGCCCATTGGTATGTGTGTGTGTGTGTGATGTGCATGGAAGGAGGGTTTTGAGAAGTGGCCTTTGAACTAGAAATGAAAGGCTGCCTTGTCATTACACTGCAGAATCTGAGGAAAAGAGAGAAATATGTGACAGGAAATGGGACAGGTCTTGGTAGGGGTGGCCATCCTGGTTTGAGGAAGTAATAAAGTGGAGAATGGGTTCATCTGGAGTCCATGTGGCTACTCCCCGCAGCAGAGGAGTCAGAGAGGGGGAAGAGGTTATACTTCCCAGGGGCTTTGGGAAACTGTGAGAGGTCAGTGGACAGAGATGACAGCCAGAGACAGAGGAGGAAGTGCATGGTGAGTGATGAGGATGAGAGGTAGGGAACGATCTGTGTGCGCATGTATGTGTGTACATGTGTGAGAATGTGCACACATATTCACTTATGTGCACACATGTGTGCATGTGTGTGAGCATGGGTGTATGTGTGTGAGGAGAGGGAGGTTGACTTTGAGCAGTTTCTGTTAGTGGAAAACACTGGATAAGAAGAAATTCTGGGAGAGAAACGAAGATGGCGGCATAGGTAAACACCTAACTGCTGCCTCACACAAACAATATTAAAACTACAACTAAAAGTCAAAATAGACACCATCCAGATCCACAGGAAGGCTGGCTGAGTGGAAATTCTACAACTAGAAGGAAAGAGGAAACCACATTGAGAATCAGAGGAGCTGCAAAAGGCTGAGGTACAGAAACATGCAAGCGTGTGGAGAGGATGGGCAGCTGAGTGCAAGGGCAGCTGAGTGCAAGGGCAGCTGAATGCAAGGGTGGCTGGCTTTCTAAAGTGGGAGGGAGGGAGACAGAAGCTCCCAACTGTACTGAACTCCAGTTCCAGGAGAGACTCATTCAGGGAGAAACTAGACTGTCTGGCAGCAGGCAAAACTCAAGGGCGGCTCTCTCTCAGAGGTCCTTACAATGATTACAGAGGGACACTGAGACCTAGGGGTCTCATAGGGCAGGGCTGATGGGAAGCCAAGGCTGTCTGCCCCGCCCAGAGACTCTGCCCCAACCAAGCTGAGCACAAAGGCTTTTGCAATTTTGCAAGTCTTGTCCCATAAGGGTGTCTTCAGCACAGAAGTTCTCCCAGCGTAGACATAGCTGATCCTCACAGCTAATCGGCCTGAATCAATTTCCCCCAGTGATACCAACAACTATCAAGACTTAACTACAACAAAGCTGTACACACAGTTCACAAAGGGGTGTACCAAGAATATTCACCTCTGGGGAGGCTGAGTCATTGGGCCATATAGGACACCTATCACACAGAGCTACTCTACCAACTCAGGGAAGCAGTGAATGTGTGGAAACAAAGAAACAGATCACAAATGAAAGAAATGGAGGAAAACAAATGACTGGATATAGAGTTCAAAATCATGGTTATAAGGTTTTTCAAAAATTTCCTAGAAAAGATCAATAAATTTAGTGAGACCCTCAAGAATATGAAAAAGGACCAACTAGAAATTAAACATACACTGAATGAAATAAAAAATATTATACAGAGTCCTAACAGCAGACATGAGAAACACAAGAATCAGGTCAAAGATCTGAAATACAAAAAGCAGAAAACACTCAACTAGAAAAGCAAAAAAAAAAAGAATCCAAAAATTTGAAGATAGTGTAAGGAGCCTCTGGGACAACTTCAAGCATACCAACATCAGAATTATGGGGGTGCCAGAAGAAGAGAGAGAACAAGATAATGAAAACCTACTTGAAGAAATAATCATGAAAAGTTCCCCCACCTGGTGAAAGAAATAGACTTACAAGTCCAAGAAGTGCACACAACCCCCCCAAAATAAGGAATCCAAAGAGGACCACACCAAGACACATCATAATTAAAATGCCAAGAGCAAAAGACAAAGAAAATATTAAAAGCAGCAAGAGAAAAACAGTTAATTACCTACAAGGGCGCACCCATACAATTGTCAGCTGATTTCTCAACAGAAACTATGCAGGCCAGACAAGAGTAGCAGGAAATATTCAAAGTGACGAATAGCAAGCACCTACAACCAAGATTACTCTACCCAGCAAAGCTATCATTCAGAATTGGAGGTCAGATAAAGAGGTGCACAGATAAGAAAAAGCTAAAGGAGTTCATCACCACCAAAGCAGAATTATATGAAATGCTGAAAGGTATTCTTTAAGAAGAGGAGGAAGAAGAAAAAGGTAAAAGTAAAATACATATCTATCAACAAGTGAATCTAAAAATCAAGTGAATTAAAAATCTGATGAACAGAAAAAACTGGTGATTATAATAGAATTAGGGGCATAGAAAGGGAGTGGACTGACAGTTCTCTGGGGGAAAGGGTGTGTGGGGTGTGAGAAGAAACTGGACAAAAATCGTTCACCTATGAATGAGAACAGTGCGGGCGGGTGGGCAGGGGAAGTAAGGGCAGAGGGTGGGGTGGGAACCGTGTGGAGGGGAGCTAGGGGGGGGGGAATAAGAACAATTGTAATAATCTTAACAATAAAGATTTATTAAAGTTAAAAAAATAAAATAGAAAAATACTGCCAGCTAAATATGAAAAAAAGAGAGAGAGATTCTGAAGAGGATTCTAGGGAGCTTTCTGTGAGACATACTGGTAAAATCCAGAAACCTTTTTATCTCACCTTTAAGATCATCCTTATAAGAATGTGGTGTCAAATGTTGCTTTTTTGGGGTGAGTTGAAGGGCAGAGTCAGATGGCCCAGTTATAGTCTGACTTCCTGTACACTCCCCAAGGTTGGGCCTTGACGACTTTCCACCGAGTTGTATTTTCATTTCCTTCTTCGGCCACCCTCGGTCAGCAGTCTTGTTAGGTAGCAAAGCACCCAGAACTCTGTGGGTGAAAACAACTATTTTGCTGCTTATGAATCTGTGCCTCAAGAATTTGGTCCGAGCTCAGAGGGCACAACTCATCTCTTGGCTCCAGGCGGTGTCAGCTGGGGTCCCTTACATGGATGGAGCCTCCTTGGACCTGCCATCTGGGGGTCTGGGGTCTCTTTCATATGACTCTCCTCTCCCCATGGGCTCTCATCCCTCAGGGTCTCTCACTCTATGTGGCCTCTCTGGGCCTTTACACCTGGTTGTTGGATAAAAAGAAAGAGAAAGTAGAAGCTACCAGCCTCTTAGGTTCTGGAACTCACCTTACCACATCCACCTGACCAAAGCAACTGTCAAGGCCTTCCCAGATTCAAGAGACAAGGACACAGGCACCATCTTTTTTTTTTTTTTTTTTTAAGTTTTTATTGATTTTAAGAGAGAGGAAAGGAGGAGAGACAGAATGAGACAAACAGAAACACTGATCAGCTGGGTCCTGCATGCCCCCTACTGGGGATTGAGCCCATAACTTGGGCATGTGCCCTGACTAGAAATTGAACCAGCCACCTTTTGGTACATGTGATGATGCCCAACCAACCAAGGCAGACATCATTTTCTGGTGGAAGTTGCTGAAAAGGGCTGTGGCTATGACTTCTAATCTAACAAACACCCGAGGGCATTCTCAGGGGCTTCTGTGTCACCTCTGGCCCCGCCCTCCCCTCCCGCAGAAGTCTTCAGGCTACGCATGCACCTTATTGCACCGGACAGGAAGCAAGCCCAACTGTGTCCTGGAGGGAGGCACTCCAACAGCTTCCAAGGTTGTTCAACAAACAAACACCCTTGAAAGGATAGCTTGGAACAAAGAGCCGTCAGTGCCTACCTCACAAGACATACCGAAACACCAGACACCATGGACATGTGTCTCCCCGCAGGAATTTACCAGCAAATCAGACAGACAAGACTCTGGGCTCAATGAGCTGACATTTTAGAGGGCAGATAGGATGCAAGCAAGCAAACTAAGTAGATTGCCTTTAGTGCTCTAAAGGTGGTAAACATGATTTGGAGGTAGGGACCAGCAGGGGGAGAGGCTGCTTAGGTAAGATGGCCAGGTAAGGTCTCTCTCAGGAGGATACATCTGGGCTGAGTGGTAAAGGATGCCAATGGGGGAGCACATTGCAGACAGAGGGAACAGCCTGCACAGGGGCTCAGAGGCAGGAGGGAGCTTGATGGGTGTAAGAGCTGAGTGAGGCCGATGTGCCTGGAGGATACCGAGCTGGGGAACAGGAGGCCTGGGGCCTGGAAGCCGTGGTGAGAGCTGGGGTTCTATCTTACGTGCACATGGAAGGGTTGCACACAGAGGAGAAAGGAGATCTGAATTGCATTTTTACGAGGCTCACTTGGCGGCTGTCACAGAAGGGATTAGAGGGGCTTCTTTAATCAGCGGCAATCCTTACTATTTCTGATTGGATTTTTAATCTATTTGCTCAATCTGACCTCGAATGGGCTTTGACTTCCATACACTCAGAATGAAAACGGACTTTTAACTTTAATCATGAACGTTTTCTGCTGCTTCTAACATGAGCACTTATCTCTTCTATTCCCTGCTGAGGCACCTGCATGTACTCATTCTGGGGCTTCATGTTGGTCCCACAAGGCTCAGGAGTCCCAGTGTGGGGCTGCCAGTTCCTTTATGTGGGAAAGAAAGGCAAGGCCAGATAAGCAATTCAAATTCCACAAGCATGCTGGCCTTGAACCCCAAGGAATGCTAGCTTTCCTTCAACTTGAGAGCTATGTCAAGCAGGCACCTATGGGGAAAATGGCCAGTGATTTAGTTCTTTGAAATAAAGTATATTGGAATTGGTAGGCTATACATTTGCCTTGAGGGCTTGGAGTGAGTCTGTAGGATTGATGACCCCAATGGTGTGGAGGAGGTGAACAACTAGTCCAGCCAGTTCCAAGCTGGGGTTTCTTTGAGGGCTCACATAATTCAAAACATTTCACCCTTTGTACCCCAGCATACCCTTGTTTCCTTTTCCTATAAATGTGCTTTCACCTGGGTCTCTAGAGTCAGACTGGCCCTGCTAGCCTTCAGCTTTGTGTGCCTGGCCAGCCATGAGAATGCTGCAAGGTGCTCATGCCTCAGTATGAACTTCTTTCTGCCCTTTGGAGGTGCCATGCTCTGATGGGGGGGAAACGAGACATTTTTGGGGTCTAGCAATCTGTACCTGTGCCATTAACTTAATGCACATTCTTATTAGCTTTTAGTCTAGTCTCTGTCCCTTTAATTGTCTGGTCCTGCAAGCCCTGTTTACTCCCATTTTAGAGAGACCATAAACTATTCCCAAATGGAGTTATCAGTGCTGAGCCAGGCCAGGCCTTTAGTTACAGTCTCAAGGCCACAGCACCTGGGGCTCTTAAGAACTTGCAAAGGGGACCGGAAAAACCCTTATTTTGGAGACAAGCAACTGGTAAAAGCATAAATAGGGAAAGCTTCCTCCATGTTTTTGTCCAGAAATTTGAAAGACATTTTTCTCTGGGCCCACGTGTAATAATAATATAAATAATAATAATAATAGGAAGAAGAAGAAGAAGAAGAAGAAGAAGAAGAAGAAGAAGAAGAAGAAGAAGAAGAAAAGAAAGTGTAACTCCACTTCTCTAAGTGTTGCTTTGTTTTTCTCCGGTCTTCTGTAACAAGGCCATCTCTGTATCCTTCCTTCCTTCCTTCCTTCCTTCCTTCCTTCCTTCCTTCCTTCCTTCCTTCCTTTCTTCCTTCCTTCCTTCCTTCCTTCCTTCCTTCCTTCCTTCCTTCCTTCCTTCCTTCCTTCCTTTCTCTCTCTCTCTCTCTCTCTCCCTTTCTTTCTTTCTTTCTTTCTTTCTTTCTTTCTTTCTTTCTTTCTTTCTTTCTTTCTTTCTTGGTTAATCCTCACCTGATGATATTTTTTTCCATTAATTTTAGAGAGAGTAGAAGGGAGGGAGGGAGAGGGAGAGGGAGAGAGAAACATGGATGTGAGAGAGAGACATCGATTGCTTGCCTCCCACATGCACCCCAGGAGTGAGGATCAAAACCTTCAATCCAGGTACATGCCCTTGACTGGGAATTGAACCCAAGACCCTTCATTGCATGGGCTGGCACTCTAACCGCGTAGCCACACTACCTAGGGCCTCTGTGTCCTTTCTTTAGCCTGGAATACAAACCCACCTCTATCCACCCTAAATAACCTGTCTACATAACTGCTATTCATATTTCAGTTCTCAGGTTAACCTTACTTCTTCCTATAAGTGTTTACTTCATCCCAGCCCATTCCTGCCTGTTATGTGTTCCTGTAATATCCTGTCTTCCTCCTTTGTAAGATCAACACATTTGTGCTTGCTTAATGTCATTCTGGTTAGGCAAAAGGTCCATGAGGATAGGTTGTTTTGTTTACTGTCTATCACTTTCCGAAAGTATCCTTTAATTAAAAAAAAATTAATTGGCTGATGTGTCTCAGTTGGTTGAGCAGTGTCCTATGCACCAAAAGGTCACCAGTTCAATTCCCAGTCAGGACACATGCCTGCGTTTTGCTCTCTATCCCCAGTAGGGGGCGTGCAGGAGGCAGCCAATTGATATCTCTTTCTCACATCGATGTTTCTCCCTCTCTCTCCCTCTCTATCTAAAAGCAACAAAAACATATTAAAAAAAACACACACACCTCTTTAACAGTTTATTGTTGCTTGTGTATCTTAGGGCCTTGCCCATCTCCTTTATCATTGTATTCCAACGCCTAGTACACTCTGGAACAGAGCAGGATGTTACGGCATTGTGAATGAGGGCACAGATTATGGAAAGGGGCAGGTGTAGAGTCACATGTGGCCATCTGTGCATCCCAGTTCTCCTCTTACAATCTTTTCTTGGCCAAATCTCAACTCTTGGAGCCTTAACTTCTTTATCTGTCAAAGGAAAAAAAAAGTAGATCGTTTAATTATGCTTTAGAAGATCCTGGTGAGAATCAACTGAGTTAATAATCATAAAATGGCTTGTTGTTCCATCATGGAGCCTGATGAGTTCCTCTCTTCCCTGTTAAGGATGTGAGGTTCCTAGTTTGGGGGTACAGGGCAACACGCCTGCCCTAGCCCTGCTGAGATGCTTCACCTGCCAGAATCCTTCCTCAGAACTTCCCTGTCCATCACTGTCTTTTGCTAATTTTTTCCCCTCAGGGGTCTGCTCTCGGGAATGTGAAAATGAGCTCCTCCTCACAATTCCAGGGACCTCTCCATCGGGCCTCATGCAGCTGCAACTGAGGGGATTGGTTCTGAGTGAGGTGTCCTGGGAGCTGTCTTGGTAACAGTGCTGAATTGTGTGAGCATTTATTTCAGGTTCTGCTCAGATAATGTTTCAGTCACCCTGTAAGCCTGGTAATCCTCTCCATCTTACAGATGAAAACTCAGGGGTCCCTTGTCCCTTCCCAAGGCCAAGATGTGGTGGAACCAGGTTCTCTGGAGCCCTTGCTCTGCCTTACCACATGGTTGACAGTGAAGTGTTTATCTGATGGTCCCTGGTGCTCGGATCTAAGAAGGATTTTGCAAAATCTCTGAGAGGATCTCGTAATTACAACAAGGTGACTTGGCCTCCTTTCCAAGTTCATCTGATTGATTCACCAAAAATGTCTGTTGTTTTGTTCTGAATTTTAAAAGTCCTATGTGGTTTTACTGATAGTCTCTGGGGGTCGTGATTCTGACCTGAGGGGTCTTATTTCTAAAAACTGTGGATTCCAGGGCTGGCCAATAACTTCAGGAGGCTCTTTCTGCATTTGAAACAGTGGCCTATGGGTGGAGTGAACTGGAATTTCAGCTGTAGTGCTTTCATTTGTTGCAGCTCCTCTGCTGCCCTATCTTGAGCCCACTGGGGCTTGAAGAAGAGATGAGTCAGGGTTCTTCAGAGAGACGGAACAAATAGAATATTCTACCTATTTGTTCGTCCATCCATCCATCCATCCATCCATCCATCTATCTGGATTTATTGTAAGGAATTGGCTCATGTGATTGTGGGCACTGACGAGTCTCAAATCTGCAAGGTAGAGCAGACTGAAGACTCAGGTAAAAGCTGATGTTGCAGTCTTGAATTCTATCCACCCAGCAGCAGGCTGGAAACTCAGGTAGGGTTTTCAGGATGCAATCTTAGAGAGAATGCCTTCTCTGAACAACCTCACTCATTATGCCTTTTTTCCTGGCCCAATCTCTTTGGATTTCACACTTTGCCACCCCACCTGGTCAGCTCATCACCTACAAAGCTCTGAGATACCTCTAAGATTAACCAGATCATTTTGAATACTTCCATTTGCTATCTCTGTCCAAACTTGTCCAATTAACTCTTTCAGGAACCTGGAACATCCAAATCATCCTCTCAGCAATTGTCCAAATGCTAAGAAGCCAGGAAAATGTGTATGCATTCAATATTTGTAAGTATTAACATGGATACGCTAGTTCTAGATAAAAATTTATGCTATAGTAGAACTGTACATTCATGCAATTATGAGTATATTATGGGACCCCTCTTTTATCCGCAAACATAGTATATTTATGATACATTTATGCCAGCTCTTGCATACATTTTTCTTATAAAACTTTTGTGGTATATTAACGGTGCTCACTTAACATCCAGTTATAAGATAGTTTCCATGGGAAAACATAATGTGCCTTATGGTGATCATTATGAAGTAATTTCCTGAATTTATTTTAGTGTGACTGATGACCTTTCAACTTGACCTTTGACCTGCACTCCTCACTCTCCCTGAGGCTCAACAGTGCTCCAGCATTGTGGGAGACTGTTGCCCAGTTACCTTTAGTGTTAACTTAAGAGAGATTAGTTCAAATATCTTACACTAATTATCTATCCAGAGGATCCCATATAATCCATAAAAGTGGAATGTTTGCCTCTTAAGAAGAAATTTGTACTTTTCTTGGCTTCAGAAGGGAGCCTCAAGCTAACATCCCCATATGTTTTTAAATGAAGAGGAGTCTTCAAACAAATCCTCTAATTCTCCTTTCAGGAAAAAGCCCTTGGCCTTGTTTACTATTTAATTTTGAAAATAGCTTTCCACACCAGCAGATGCTGTGTTTGTGAGCTTTCTGAGTTCTGAGGTGGTGAGGCAATCAGTGGTGACCCCTGAATGAAATCAGTAATGATTTGATGAAACAGGGGTCCAGGCATTGTGAGGCATTCAGAGCTGGGGTAAGGAGAGTTGCAGACGGCCTTCAGAGAAGGATGAAATTGGCCTTGAAGAGGCACAGTTGCTTTGCATGGAAAAGAGGGGAAGAAAGGTAAGAGCAAAGGCTTGGTGGTAGGAGTGGGTGTAGCTGGAGAGGAAGAACTGGGCATTGGGCCCCCCAAATTGGAGGGGATTATGGAGAAGGCTGGGCAAAGAGGATGAGGCCAGCCACAGAGCTGTGTGAAGGACATATGAAATCAGGGGAGAGGAGTCAGAGAAGGTTTTTAGAAGAGATGTAAGGAGGAGTGTATTTGGGAAGAATGATCTGGATGAATGTGGGTGGGATGAGGTGGGGCAGAGATAATGTTAGAGTCAGGGTTTAGTCTCATTGCAAGCCGTCCTCACTAGAACCAGGAATCAAACTCCTCTCCCTGGATTCCTGGCCCAGGTTCTTCTGGGTGAGAAGGCTGGTGGTAACCAGTCACGAGGTACTTGGCAGGCACCGCCTCTAGGCCAAGTGAATATAAATGGTAAAGTGTACTCATTTATTTCCTGTCTTATTCTGGAGAAGATATTATTGTTGTTGTTGCCGTTGTTTTAGGATATGGTTTCCTTCATATGGTGCTTTAAAAAATTAGAGATGTTTCTGGAAATCAGATCATTCCCAGGTTGTCTCCTCAGTGAATCAAAAATACCTATTGAGAGAAACACAGTTGAGGAGCTAAGTTCTGAACACTGGGTTAGGGACTGTGCAGGGTAACAGGGAGAAGGGCCAGGGTGGGGCCAGGACTTACAGACTGTGCTTCCCGGTGCCAGTCTTTTACGCTCACACCTCCCTTCAGATTGACCGTGGGATCCTCACTCTGCAGACAAAGAAACCGAGGCTTCAATAACTGGGTCTAAAGCCAATTCAGAAATCTTGATCCTGGGCCAAACAAAGTCAAAATTCAGACTCACACTTCAGATTCTCAAAATCCCTTCACCTCTACACCAGAGGAACAACATACCTGGGGAAACTCTCACTCCTATACTTAGGTATCCTGGTTACCTTTTCTCCTCTCAGATGTTTGAGGAGAGGAGAGGGTTTTGTGGAAAACAGCAAGAGATAGACTCAGCCCAGAACATGGGGCCTTGGTGAACAAGGCTGTGCTTGCTCAGGGCTCCTGGGCTGGTGCCCACTGGAACCTTAGCTGGGAGATCTACGGAGAGAGGACAGGACCCCAGAACCACAGAGGGAAATACAAAGCTTTACGGATGGGAGGTACTCCCTGCACCTGTGCCTGTATTCTACTTATATGCAATCTAGAGGCCTGGTGCACACATTTGTGCACAGGTGGGGTCAGCCGCTCAGATCCAATCGGGGTGATCAGGTTGGGCCGCCAGGGGGAGGGGCCACGGGCAGTTGGCAGGTCAGCCCCGCACCCCGGGTCAAACTCCTGGTCCAACTCCTAGTCAAGGGGACAATTTGCATAGTTATATAGGAAGGATTGGTAAATTTACTATTCACAAGATGGTGAGGGACAAACACTGAGAGCCATGGCAAAGAAATACTATTTAAAATAGTGGCTGCCCCCCGGCGTGTGAGACAACTTCTTTGCCTTTCCATTTTTAAAAATTAAGCAACTTTAGCCTGAGCCAGTTTGGCTCAGTGGATAGAGCATCAGCCCACAGACTGAAGGCTCCCGGGTGCTATTCTGGTCAAAGGCACGTACCTGGCTTGCAGGTTCAATTCGATCCCCGGCCCTGGTCAGGGCATGTGTGGGAGGCAACCAATCTCTCACATTCATGTTTCTCTCTCTTTCTCGGTCTCTTCCCCTCCTTTCCACGCTCTCTAAAAGCCAATGGAAAAATCGCCTCAAGTGAGGATTAACACACATAAAATTAAGTAACTTTCCCCATGAAAGAAGCTAATGAATGAAACCTTTTCTTCCCATGACTCCTGTGTCAGCATGGGTCTCAGAGCAGGTGATGAATGTCTGCATAGATGCAATCTCTGCGGGTGCAATCATGTGTCTCGCCTTTATCACTTGTTATTTTTTCAAACACAGTTCCATGTGTTAAAATCATTTATCTAGCTGACATTGTTTATAGCTTCAGAATAACCCAGCATATTGTTTTATTATCATTTTCTTTTCCGATTTGGGGGCAGAGTGGGGGTGAGTGGTAGAACATTTGAGTTATTTTCAAACTTTTAATTCTCTATGTGGAAACATTGTGAACCTCTTTGTACAAATTATCTTGTTTGTTCCCTCCTCTCTTTGGGTTTTCTTGGAGGCTTTTTCCAAAGTGGAATTAAGAGGTCAGAGAATGCACGTGGTGGGAATGTGGCTCCCGGGTCCGAGGAGGGGCAGGTGCAGTGTCCAGGCACAGGCACCGGGGCTACAGCACTGACAAGGGTGTGGGAAGGGCAGTGCCCAAGGAGTGGCTGTGCAGCCAGGGCTGGAGAGCAGGTGTGTGCAGAGCCCGCCTGGGTCTAGGGTGTGGGTGCTCGTGGGGGGGACAGCAGCTGCAGGGTCCAGGGCACGGGTGCTCCCTCTGTGATAGTGTCTCCATGCACTGAATTTTTATTTATTTTATCATTCAGTTCTAAAAGGTTCGTTTGATTCTTTTTGATCTCTTCTATTTGTTTGCTGAGACTTTCTAATTTTTTATTTGTTAAAACATATTTTTAATGGCTTATTGAGGCTTTTTTTTTCTAATGCTGATTATTCCAAAATCGTTGTCAGTTCGTTCTCAAACTGTGTCGTTTCAGTGTGGTCACCTATTGGTTTTCTTTTTTATTCCGTTTGAGATCTTTGGGTTCCTGGTGCTGTTACCATGCAGGGGCCTCACCCTGAGCAAGTCTGCCCAGGGCCACCAGTAGTGTGTGAGTTCTTGAGTTTGTGCAGGAAAGATTTCACAACACGAGTCTAGGTGATTTTGAGAGTATGTTTCTTTAAAGCTGGGGACATTGAAGCTAGAAAGAATCCAGCATAGAAGAAGCAACAGCAGAGACCCAGGCAGGACTGGTTTGGCTCACGGGGAAGTCAGAGAAAAGAGGGCCTTGGAGACAGGATCAGGAGGGGAGCCCAAGATGAGCTGCGTCTGCCACCACTCCCCTGGTTGTGAGTCTCCTGAGGACCCGTGGAATTTGGGAGATGCACACCGGTGGGGGAAGAAGAGGAGAAGGGAAAGGTGCGGGTGTGCTCCCCGGAGGGAGAGAGCATGCTGGTTCCGTTGATTTGAGGAATTTTATCCCTCTCTTGGAGAGAGAATCTTAGGGGAGAGCTCAGGTGAGGGTTTCGGCAGAATCTTCATCAGTTTTCCAGGTGTGCTCCTTCTGAGTCACGGTCTCCACTGATTGGTCAGTGCCAGGGCAGGGAGTTGTTAGCCATTGCAGCTGGTCCTGGTATTGCCCACCTGGTTTTGCTGCCTTTCTGGGCCTGGAGCTGAAATACACTGAGGCCTGGATGTTATCTCTCCGGAGCGGACCTTCTGAATCTGCTACAAATTACTCAGCCAGTGTATTCAGCTACCTGCCTCAGTTTCCCCATTCCACCTGCCAAGGAATTTTCCTAGCTTCTGACTACCCTGGCTCAGTATAAGTGATTTTTTAATTGAAACCTGGACATTTGGGATATTAAAAGACTCTGGGTCTCTTTAAACCTTCTGTCTTTGCTGACTTCCTCTGACACCACGCCCTGGGGAACGGGGGGGATGCGTGTGGTATTGCCAGGTGGAGGTAAAGTCCAGAAACCCCCTCAGCCTCTGTCGATACCTCAGTGGGGGCCTCCTCATTACTACTGGAGAGCTGTAGGCATTCCCTCCTCCTCCTCCTAGGCTTCCACAGGTACCAGCTTGCCGGAAGGGTCTGAGCACCTTGCTCCTAGATCAGCGGTTCTCAACCTGTAGGTCGCAACCCCTTTGGGGGTCGAACGACTCTTTCACAGGGGTCGTCTAAGACCATCGGAAAATGCAGATATTTACATCACGATGCATAACAGTAGCGAAATTTCATGGTTGGGGGTCACCACCACATGAGGAACTGTATGCAAGGGTCGAGCGGCCTTAGGAAGGTTGAGAACCACTGTCCTAGATGGTCTCCAGTGACACTTTTTTTTCTTTAAATCCTCACCCAAGGATATTTTTCCATTGATTTTTAGAGAGAGTGGAAGAGAGGGGACCTCACCCAAGGATATTTTTCCATTGATTTTTAGAGAGAGTGGAAGAGAGGGGAAAGGCAGAGGGAAATGTCGATGTGAGAAAGACACATCAATTGGTTGCCCTGCCCAGGGCCCGAGCCAGGGAGGGGTCTGCAACCCAACTGAGGTATGTGCTCCTGACCAGAACCGAACCTGGGACCTTTGGTCCACAGGCTTGATGCTCTATTCACTGAGCCAGACCAGCTAGGGCTCCATTGATGCTTTTAACAAACTACTGTGTGGTGACTGAAGTCCTGATTGTCTACTAGGCAACCCTGGTACCAGTGCAGAGAGAAGGGGAGGGTGCCTCATCACTGCCAGGTAGGCGTGGAAGCCTTAGCTCCCAGTGTGGTCGCCACGGACACCATGGAGGGGTGCTAGTGGTGGAGGGGGGTGGGTAGTTAAACAGCTTTATCACCTGTGAACACCCTGGTCCATACTCAGCCCTCTTCTACACCGGTGTGATTGGAGGGGGCCCGTTGAGCTGCCTGGTTACAGCTGGAAAGAGTGGAGATCGAGGCTCCCCACTGGGCCAGGCCTTTGTTGGACACAATTTTTCCCACAGTGTTGGGCGGGAGTAGAGCTGTTGTCCAAATGTTTTCTGTTTTGCTATGCTGATCCTTTTCTGTGTGTTTTGTTTCTTTTTTGGCCAGAGGGCGAGCTTTGGTTGGGCTGTGTCTGTGTGTGTGTGTGTGTGTGTGTGTGTGTGTGTGTGTGTGTCCGCATTCATTTGTGTTTCTGATTTAGCAGCTTCTCAGCTCCAGGTCTGTGGCATGTGAGGCCAAAAGAAACCCAGGGGGCTCACTACCAGTTTCTTGGGAGCCAAAGGCCCTGCCTGCTCAGCCAGCTTTCCCCCCCTTTCAGTCTTCTTGTGTTTGCTCATATGATGTCCAAGGTTTTCGTTGCACTGAGCGGGAGGGAGAGAAGAGCCTGCTTCCCTGCTCTCCCCGGGAGCTGAAGTCTCACTGCAGATGTTGGCGCACAGGAGTTTATGTTTCGACATGGTCTGCAGAAGCTAGATTTTTCTATTCTCTGAGTTTTTCGTTTACCATGATGCTTACTTCACTGTAGTTGTTTCAATATATCCAACGGATGCATTACATAAAATATGAACTAAAACTTAGTTACAGTGCAGTTACGGGCTCCAAAGAGTTCTTTTCCCCTTCAGCTCCACAGTGCTCTGAGGGGTTATAAAGGCAATGAATTCTCCCCTGAACACCTGGGACCGTCCTCCGATACACAAAGGCTGAAGTCTGCCCGATACTTATTTCCATGATTACTTCTCTCTGAATAATTCATTATATTTGCTACATTTTCGGAGCATTCACACATCCCATCTTGTACCTCCAGTGTTGTGTATGCTTTCTTCAGCATGAAATTTCCTTCCCCACGTGGTGGACTGCGTGGGCCTCCATTTAAAGGTGGCCTCCCCCTTCTGAACGCCCTGTCAGATCCCTGCCTGTGTTCTATTGCTGTCACCATCCTCCTTGCTTTGCTGTTTTTGTTTCATATTTTCCCTTCTAGACTACACATGCTTTAAAAAATATTTTTTATAAAGGAGAGGGAGAGAGAGAGAAACGTTGATGTGAGAGAGACACATCGATCAATTGCCTCCCATACTCGCCACAACTAGGGTTCAAATTCACAACCTTCCTGTGCACAGGATAATGCTCCAACCAACTAAGCCATCCAGCCAAGGCTACACTACACATTCCTTAAAGGTAGTAGAGGCAACTGGGCCTTTTATGGGAATTGATTAATTTTCTTATTTGAAAATTAAGAAACTTACCTCATGTGTTGTGAGGTAGACAAGATTTATCATTTTCCCTTGGAAGGGGGTGTCTGTCTACCCACTTTCTGTTTCTGTGTATATTCCATTTGGGGGAAATATGGTCAGGTTCAATGAATAGGACCTTTGGAGTCAGACAGCTTTGTATTCTAATCCCAGCTTCCTCTTTTACTGTGACCTCAAGTCTCCTGAGCTCCTAGAACCCCATTTTTCTCATCTGTAAAATGGAGACCATATCACCTGCCTCTCAGAATTGTTTCAGAAGTTCAATATTATTTATTCCTTTCTGCAGGCTCACTTTTAAGCCTTGGACCAAATAATTTGCCACCACTCGGGAGTTTTCTAGAAGGCCTTTAAAAATCCATTCGTTATTCATTATTTCACTAATACTTCCACCTGTCCCCAGACTCGCCAGAGACAAGAGACAGAGCTTTGGGGCTAAAAGCAACCCCTGAGAGGTTTCTGAGCCCCGACAGATAAGGCTGAGACTTCTGTATGTTCCTTGCGGGAGAGATAACAATAGGCCCTGTAGACAATGTTGCTGTCAAGGCTGCTCATTGTGCAATGAATCTCCTTGTGGCTCTCAGTCGAAGAACAATATCTCTCCTTGGCTTTCTTTCTAAGTGTCCTCCTCCTTTCTCAGATACCCTTACCAGAGGATCCACGTTCTTTCAATAGTAAAAGAAATGGGATCAAAGTGAAGGTCTGATTCTCATCCTGTCATTAATTGGTTGCATGTCATGAAAGAATAAATGGTTTACTTTTTATTTTATGATCAGAATACCAGTAAGATCAATTCTTTGGATCTAAGACAGTGTCTGTGGGTATTTTAAGTTGTTTGACCTTGAGCATGGATCTGGCTGAAATAGACTCAAGCTGTAAAAATCTATGCATCCGAGCCACTGGGCATGCTCTCTGGAAAGGAGCTGTAATTCATATCCACAGGCAGATGGATACCGCTGTGTCCTCAGCTGTGGGCAATTTTTACACAGCGATTGTATTCATAGAGCTCACACACCTGAGGGGCACCCTGCTATTCCAATGGCTTCTGGGGCCACTTGAGGAAGTGAAAGCTGCATGCTTCACAAACAGCCAAGGATGCATTCTGACGCAGAAGGAAGGAGGGTGTTGGTGTCCTGCGGATCCTGTAACAAACTACTGAAAACGTGGCGGCTTAAAACAACAGAAACACATCTTTTCATAGTTCTGGAGGCCAGAAGTCTGAAATCTATCAAGGCAGTGCTAGGGGGAGAAGGAGGAGAGGCTCTAGCGGAAGCTATTCGGGGCCTCCTCCTGCGTTCCTGGGCCTGCATCCCTCTAGTGTTTGTCTCTGTCTTCATATCGCTTCTCCTCCCTGTGCCTGTCTGTGTGTTCTCCCTCTTCTGCCTCTCTCAAACCTCTTTGTCACTCTCTCTTTTAAGGACACTCATGGCCCATCTGGATAATCTTCATCTCAAGATCCTTAACTTAATTACATCTGCAGAAACCCTTTTTCCAAATACCGTCACTTTCATAGGTTCCATGTGAGTATCTTTTTGGAGTCATTGTTTTAGCCTACCTCAGAGGACTAATAATGACTCCAAATTGGATGATGTTACAGGCATTTTCTCTTTAGCCCCAGGTCTTGCTGGTTTAGGGCACAGAAAGATTTTTGTAGACTGACTTACTTAATAGTTCCTGGGGAAATAGAGACATGATTATGCTACTATATAAGCACTGTAATTCTGATTATTTCTTTAATTGCAATAGGGAAATTTCATTGGTGTTCAATATGATTTCTAAGCCTCAGATATGCAAAAAGGAAACCCTTAATTGTTTCCCCATAGTTTCTATCTCAAGCTTCATTTATATGATCAAAATTTAATCAAGCCTCTTCTAAAACACTCCACCCTCTTCAATGATTTTTGAGATGTTTTTTGGTTATAGTTAGGTATTTCTTTATTATCCAGTTTTTTAAAAACTCTGCCTTTAAATTGGGGGCAGTCAGACAGTTAACATGTTATACAATTACTTTTTTTTTTATTGAATGTATTGAGCAACTCTGTCCTTTTAGATTTAAAGCTAGTTACTGGTTTCTACTACTCCCCTTCCTTCTCCACAGGGTTGCTTCTAAGTTCCCAGCTTAGGTGGGCCTACAGTGTAGTAGTTATGAGGGAACCTTTGAACCCATAGTATCTGCAATGAAAGTCAGAATCTATGCTTACTAGCTGTGCAATCTTGGTGCTGCAGTTAGAGGTCCTGGGGAGGAGACTAGGAGACATAGCTATTTGCTAAGGCATACCCTTGTGATCAATACCTTTGAAGGGTGAGGATGGCAGCAGGAGTGGACGGAAGAAGATGTCCAACTGTGATGCAGGCCCAGTGAGAGCACTAGCCAACCTCCCAGAAGGCTCTGGCGCTAGGATAAGACTTTAGACTTGTCCCAAGTTGGGCATATTCCCTGATTGACCAGTCATTGGATGTCGGCTGCCCTGGGAAGTGATGTGAGTGCAGGCTGACATGTGAAGACTGTCTGTTAGCAGCTGGTCCTCAATTCCCACCACTCCCTTTGCCCCAGTAACTGCAGATCTGGGTGCAGTACAGTGTCCACTACAGTTCATTATGTTGCTTGGATCTGCTTCGCCATCTATTTTCAGGGCACTAGTGCACCTTTCCTCCTGGGGGAATTTACAAGAGGAAGGTCTGTGAGATAAACTACCATATCTACCTCTGAGCCACACTGGCACTCATCATCTCCCTCCTCTACTCTGCATTCTAGATCCCCTTCAACCTCAGTTATCACCTTTGCTGATCCTGGTGGCTAATTTGTTGGCATAACACAGACTCTTACCACTGAGGGCGTCTAACCCTGTCACCAAGCCCTTCTCAGGCTGTGATTCCTGCACATGTCCATTTTCTGTCCAAATTGGAAAGGAGTGCCGAGAGTCCCTCACATGGATCCTTCCTATCCCCACCTCCTTTTGGCGATCAGTGTCAATTAGCTTCTCCAGGATGGTGTCCTCCATCTTTCTTGGTGGTCCCTGGGCTCAGGGAGCTGAGATGCATAGGTGGCAACTACAGCTTAAACTTCAACAGGAATCTCACCATGTCCACCCGGAGAGATGTTCTCCCTTTGGGACCCTGTGTTGCAGAGCCCAGAGCTCGGAGGACAGGAAGCACAAATTCTCCATGCAGGTCACTGAGTGTGATGGTAAGTGACTCCACCCCAGGTCCAAGGCTCTGTATTCTTTCTTTTGGGGGCACAGCCTCCTATAAAAGCTTTGAGTAACCACGGGTACTGCGTTGGGGGTACCCCACTGTCTAAATGATTACTATCAAGTTTCAATATCTGATTGTCCATCAATCCCAGGCCTAATTCCTAGCCCAGTGTAATCACTCGCACTGTTCCCTCCTGTGTTGCCAAGGGGAGTGGGGGTCTTTCCTCACATGTGTGCTGTTGGTGCTCTGTTGAACACTCAGGGGAGACCCTCTGTGGAGCTCCAGAATCCTCTCCCTGTGCAGCTCTGTGCCCTGTAGACTCCAGCCCCCTGGTCCCTCTGGATTTCCAGATCTGTGCCCCAATCTAGGCAGTCTTCTAGGCTCCACCTGTTGGCCCTCTCTGAGCCGAGCCTGGGACACTCTCTATTGTGTGTAACTAACTTAGAAATCAAAATCCCAGCTTCTTTAAATTAACATTGTGCTTTGATAAGATGAGCTTCTTTGAGGGAACCATACATCCCTTTTGGTTGATCTCCAAATGGCTAAGGGCAAAAATTCAACATTCAGCTGCAATTGAGGCCGAAGCCAATGATCACCATCACATAAAGAACTTATGGAATATAAGAATGAATCTGACATTTTCTTCCTTTTTTTTTCTGTTTCTTAGAGTGAAAAAGCTACATTTTTGTATATGGCCTCAGACACGACCATCTGAAAATTCTGGGCATTTTGGGTAAGCATGTGCATATTTCTTGCATAGATAAGATGGTTCATAATGTAATTAAGCTTTTGATAATCCATTGTTCAGATGCATCAGGAGCTCTGCTAAACATACGCACTGGTTTTCCAATATAATACTTAAGATTAGAACTTACTCTTCCACGTACAGCTGAGCTGATGGTTGCAAGATGTGTGTTGGCCGGAGGTATCTACAGAGCAGTGTCTGTAGTTCTGAACTTCCTCATGCTGTTTCTATCTTTCACTTTGATGACACCCACAGAATCCTTAAGGAACTAGGAGCTAACAGTCAGGGCACATTCATTTAGTGGCTGAATCAAATTCGTATATAACACTATAGCCCTGAGAGCATCTTCTCCAGCACAGACTTTTCTTCTCTCAGGAACAGAAAAGAGAAAGGCACTTGCTGAATGTATCTGTTTCTCCTTGGGCTGTTCCCAGGAGCAAATTACTTTGCCTTCGCTCCTGAGTAAAGGCCATTTCAGGGAATCCTGGATCGGTTCCCAATTCATTGCGGTGGGAGGTGGCGTAAGCCATGCACACTGGCTGCAGAGTTAAACCGTGTGAAAACACCTTAGTGTACTCTGGCCTAGGTCTCATATTCATACTCTCCTAGGCACTTACAAACTTGTGGTTACATATCATTCCAAAAAAGAGATGTTATTTGACTCTACTTAGTACAGTTTGAAAGTTTGGTGTGTTGTTTTTCTGTTTGTTTGTTTGTTTGTTTTTTTACAAACTAAAGATACTCTTAACCCTGTAATTTAGCAATGGCACCCCTTGTTCTTTACCCAAAGGAGTTGAAAACGCATGTCTACACGAAGGCTGTTTATAGCAGCTTTATGCATAATTACCAAAACTTGGAAGCAACCAAGATACCCTTCAGGAGGTGAATGGATAAATAAACTGAGCTACATCCAGACAGTGGAATAAGATTCAGGCTAAGCCGAGACCGGTTTGGCTCAGTGGATAGAGCGTCGATCTGTGGACTGAAAGGTCCCAGGTTCGATTCCGGTCGGGGGCATGTACCTTGCTTGTGGGCACATCTCCACTGTGGGGCGTGCAGGAGGCAGCTGGTCGATGTCTCTCTCTCATCGATGTTTCTGACTTTCTATCTCTCTCCCTCTCTGTAAAAAAATCAATAATATATATTAAAAAAAAAGATTCAGGCTAAAAAGAAATGAGTTATCGGGCCATGAAAAGACATGGAAGAACCTTAAATACATATTGCCAAGTGAAAGAAGCTGATTGGAAAAGACTACATGCTCTGATTCCAACTACATGACATTTTGGAAAAGCCAAAACTATGGAGACAGTGAAAAGATCAAGGGTTGCTAAGAATTAGGCGGGGAGGAATGACTAGACAGAGCACAGAGGATTTCTAGGGCAGTGAAACTGTACTGTGTGATACTTTGAGGATACATGCCATTATACATTTTCCCACACCCGCCGAATGTACAACACCAAGAATGCACCCTGCTATAAATTAGGGACTCTGAGTAACTATGATGCGTCAATGTAGATTAATCAACTGTAACAAGTGTACCGCTCTGGGATGTTGATACCAGGAGAGGCTGTGAATATGTGGGGACAGAGGGCAGGCACATGGGAAATCTCTGTGTCTTCCAGTCAATTTTGCTTTTAACCTAAAACTGCTCTAAAAAAAAATAAAGTCTACCCATAGCTGGTTTGGCTCTGTGGGCTGAAGGTCCCGGGTTTGATTCCCAATCGATGTGTCTCTCTCACATCCATGTTTCTCTCTGTGTGTCTTTCCCCCTCCCTTCCATGCTCTCTAGAAATCAATGGAAAAATATCCTCAGGTAGAGGATTAACAACAACAGAAAAGTCTATTTTAATTCAGTGACAATCCCACTGGCTTTTTAGTGGTAAAGGTGCGGTATGTCCCCAGGCTTGCTGTGGTTGAGTTAATCAGAAAGCCCTTCAAAGGGTAGATGTGATATTTATCTTTCTTTGACTGGCTTATTTTGCTTAGCATAATGCTCTGCAGTTCCATGCATGCTGTTACAAATGGTGAGAGTTCCTTCTTTTTTATAGCAGTCTATAACCAAACTTGCTGACGTTCATCAAATGTCCAAGGTGCATTTTTAAAGCCACACTAACTATGCCAAAATGCCTCCAACTACAGGTAATAGCTTTGTGAATGCAAAGAGCTGAACAGACATACTAGTAAGGGTTGTAAAAATTAATGTAAACAAAGCCACTTCAAACTGGTGTCAGAGTTGCCATCCCAGAGGAACTGCCTTGCGTGCAGGAGTCCTCAAACCTTTGGAATGTTAAAACTGGGCAAAATAACCTGGGGACCCGGCCTAAAGCTGCAATGTGCCCCAGGCAACTGCAAAGCTAACAGAAGGCAGACATTCCGACTACTGGGCTAAAAATTAAAGAGGTTCTTTAGCATTAGCACCCCCGCACATCGCTAATGAATAACTTGGCCTATGTGCACCTGTAGGAAGTCCTCTTATTAACTCCAACAGGAATCCTTTCCTTCTATTGAGGTAATGATTGCCCTTCCCCTTCTTATAAACACCCCTTGCCATCACCCCCTCGTGGGAACACTATTTGGGTTTCTGCCTGAACTACAACTCTTTTTGGATCTCAGAGAAAAGCCTGTTGCCTCTCACTTTTTTTCTTTTCTTTTTTTATTAGGGAAACATGGTCTATATCTGAATGGGTAACAGCATTAACATCACCAGAGGCTGGGCCCCAGAGCACAAGGTCACCTGACTGTGTTGCAATGGGCGTCCTTGACAGGACTTCAGGATAAATGTCTGCACTGGTCTCTGCAGCCCTGAGACGGAACCCAGATATGAATATTATTACTTTTTTTTATTATTATTGAAAGTTTAGAACTCAAATTCTAAAAGGAATCATAATACTGCACTGACCACTTAGCAACTAGATTCTTCCTGTGTTTTCTACACTGCACATTTGCAACACCAAATAGGTGCTTGCTCTTTTTTTTTTTTATTGTCTAAAGTTTCACCTATGTTTCCCTTTTCCCCAATTGTCCTCTCCCCACTCTCCCCCACAGCCAGCCATTCCCACCCTGGGCTAGCCCCCACTCCCCAGTGTCTGTGTCCATTGTTTATGCTAAAATACATGCATACAAGTCCTTTGGTGCCCCCACCCCCCTGCCATTTGTTTCTGGATCTATTTTTGTTTATGTTGATCATTATATCCCACATATGAGTGAGATCATGTGATATTTATCTTTCTCAGACTGGCTTATTTTGCTTAGCATAATGCTCTGTCTGCAGTTTCATCCATGCTGTTGCAAATGGTAAGAGTTCCTTCTTCTTTTTTTTAAATGTATTTTATTGATTTTTTTTTTTTTACAGAGAGGAAAGGAGAGGGAGAGAGTTAGAAACATCGATTAAGAGAAATATCAATCAGTTGTCTCTTAAACACCCTCCACTGGGATGTGCCTGCAACCAAGGTACATGCCCTTGACCAGAATCGAACCTGGGACCCTTGAGACCACAGGCAGATGCCCTATTCATTAAGCAAAACCGGTTAAGGAAGAGTTCCTTCTTTTTTACAGCGGGGTAGTATTCCATTGTGTAGCTGTACCACAGTTTTCTAATCCACTCATCTGCTGATGGGCACTTAGGCTGTTTCCAAATCTTAGCTATTGTAAATTGGGCTGCTATGAACATAGGGGTGCATATACTCTTTCTGACTGGTGTTCCTGGTTTTAGGTGCTGCTTTTAAAGTCACTTTAAAGAAATATAATCAATCCCATTGCAGTGAGTGCCCACAGGCATTTCCCCTTTTGGAGCCAATATTGTTCTGATTATGATTGCAAGATGCACCTCAGCAACAGCCATCAGGAACTTTGAGAAAACAAGGTATTCTGGGAGACACCTGGGCTTCCACCCTCTTATGGAGCCTGCAGAACGCGCCATAGGGCCCACCCCTGTGCCTGAGGACAGGGCCAGCATACGGATGCTGGCAAGGCAGAGGGCCAGGCACCAGGAGCTGGGAAAATAGCAGCCACCCACTAAGAGGCGCACCATCACCCATTCTCTTTTCCTGAGCGAAGCAAATTATTTAATGGAAAATTCCAAAATGCATGACAGCCGGCCGTTTCCTTTCAGCATGCTTTGATACATGTGGTTAGCAAAGGGAACTCAGGCTCTTTAAAAACAGCAGCTCACGGGCCTTCGTTGTGAGGCCCTAACGTATTTCAGCGCCTCCAGCATGGCATCCTGGCTGACCACCAAGCTGCCCATGCCACGGAGCAGGTGGGTCCTGCTGGGCTCCAGGAGGAAGGAGGTGGCGGCAGGAGCCCAGGTGAGGACACACCTCTAGGGTCTTTGACAGTCCCTCCATCCTGCTCGGGGCCACATGTTCACTGTAGCCCTGTTGAATCACTTCCTCCAGTCCCGGTCCCTGGACATTTGCAAGGATGGCTCCCAGGAAGCTCTGTTCCAGGATGGAGGTATTCCTAAAACAATCTGTGCTTTCTACCAGGAGCTGTCCCTGCAGCTAGAGGCTGATAGAGGGCAGAAAATAGTATTTTAACAGGCATGATTTCTAGAAGTAACTGGGCAATGAGGGGCTATGGACCAGGCCAACCTAAAAGCCCCTCATCTTCCTCTGCTGGCAGCACTCTCCGGGGAGCATAAAAAATCTTAGCTTCTGCCGAAACCGGTTTGGCTCAGTGGACAGAGTGTCAGCCTACAGACTGAAAGGTCCCAGGTTCGATTCTGGTCAAGGGCATGTACCTTGGTAGTGGGCACATCCCCAGTAGGGGGCGTGCAGGAGGTAGCTGATCAATGTTCCTCCCTCATCGATGTTTCTAGCTCTCTATCCCTCTCCTTTCCTCTCTGTAAAAAATCAATAAAATATATTTAAAAAAATAAAATAAAATAAAAATCTTAGCTTCTGTAGATCCCAAGCCATAAGGATCATCTTCTGAAGGTATTATTACATCTGTTGTTTTGAATTTGATTATTAACAATGTGTTTGGTGAGCCTGATTTTATTTATCATATTCTTAATTTCTTCATGTGTTTTATATGCATTTGGCCTGAATCAAAGGTGATTGATTAATCATAGATATTGCGGTTGGTGGGAATCGGGCCATTTCGGTCTTGTGGATGGACCCACAGGCTTCTAGGGCAGTGGTTGGCAAACTGTGGCTCTTTGGCCCCTTGTGTGTGGCTCTTCCACAAAATACCATGTGTGGGTGCCCACATAGTGTGATTGAAACTTCATTGTCCCATGTGCGGAAGTTGGTTTTCTGCTCTCAAAAGAAATTTCAATAGTCGTACTGTTGATATTTGGCTCTGTTGACTAACAAGTTTGCCGACCACTGCTCTAGGGCCTTGTAATCCTCTGCTCTTGGCCAGTAGAAAGAGAGAGTGTAGGGGAAGTGTGAGGACTTCTTAAAGGCTGTGGCCTGAACTTGCACACATCACTCTGGTCGCATTTTATTGGTTGAATGCAGCGCCCTGGTCATACAAACTGCAAGTGAAGCTGGAAAAGGTCATCTTGGTGCCCAAGAAAAAAAGGAGAGCGTGGATTTTGTTGAATAGCCGACATCCTTACCATGATGTTTATTTGAGTGAGATTAGCTTTTAACTTTCCTTTTTCATACATTCCTTATCTGGTGTTTGATACTGAAGGTTAGATTGGCTAAGTCAGTGGTTGGCAAACTGCAGCTTTGGCCCCTTGAGTGTGGCTCTATGACAAAATACCACAGCCTGCGCGAGTCTATTTTTGAAGAAGTGGCGTTAGAAGAAGTTTAAGTTTAAAAAATGTGGCTCTCAAAAGAAATTTTAATCGTTGTACTGTTGATATTTGGCTCTGTTGACTAATGAGTTTGCCCACCACAGGGCTAGGTTATGCTAGCTATAAAAGGATATTCATTGGGAAGTATTTCTTTCTCTCTTTCTTGGAAGCATTTGGGCAAGACCAAAATTTATCTCTTTTAAAAGTGATTGGTAGACTTTTCCATTAAAGTTCTTTGTGCATCTCTGTGGAAAGATTTTTAACTATTGATTCAGACTGTTAACTGGTTATGGATAATTCAGATTTTCTATGAACAGTTTGGTAGGCTCCATTTTTTAAAGGAATTAAACAATTTCAACTCTTTTTTTTTTCCAACTTAAATTTGTTCACAGTATAATCTTCATATCCTTTTAAAGATTTTCTACTACATTGGGGTTGTGTTTCCATTTTCATTTATAATGTTATTTAATCTATATTTCTTAGAAAGTGACTTCAGGATGCAGCAAAACAAGGGTGTAAAGCAGGAAGGGGAAAGCATGACACTGGTGGATCCCAACTCTGGGGGGCAGGGCAGGAAGGTTCAGACACAGCTGTTGGTGGGCTTTGAAAGTCCCGGCAGACACGAGAGAAGAGGACTGGGAGCCATTTTCAGAAAAAAAAATGAGGGGATCCACAGAATGAGAGTGTTACAAAAGGTTGGGGTAAATTGAGGATATCAAGGCAAATAATGGAGGCAAGAAAATGAGAGATTATAAGAGATAAAACTACACCACAAACATCTAAGCCAATATCAAATGTGACATAATTTTCAGGAGTTAATTTGGTATAAAATCAGAGAACCTTACGTTCTGTTGATGCTAGGGATATTTTCTTCACAGTGCCCTGGTGTTGTACTATGGAATCCCAAGAAACCAATGTCATTCTAACTCCCTCTGTGACCAGCGTCCAACAGTATTGGCCTAGTCATGGGAACAAAATGCTGCCTTTGATTGGTTTCAACCTTTGGAGGCACACATAGACGAAGAACACAGTGAGAGAAGTGAAGTTTAATAAGCCTTGAAAATATAAAAAAGTGAAACGACAACTATCATCATAACATACATCTTTGTACATTATTATGCCTTTATAGTAAATTGCCAGGGTCTGTGAAGCTGCAGTTACAGGCATGTGCATTTATACTTGACATACTGCTAAGTCACCCTCCAGAAAAGTGTGCCATGTCTTCTCTCCATATATCTCCTTGTTCCATCTGCCTCAGTTCCGCTGGGAAATCCTCAGAGCTCCTGGACTATCTGTTTTCCAGCCCTGCTATAGCTATATCCCCTTGTATTACTACTTATTGGATCATTTCAAAGGATTTTTTGCATTAGAGGGGAGATAGAGTGTATGTCCTAAAATTACCATCTTTTAAAAAATATATCTTTATTGATATTTTAGAGAAAGGGGAAGAGAGAGAGAGAGAGAGAGAGAGAGAGAGAGAGAGAGAGAGAGAAACACCCATTGATTGCATCCTGCAAGCACCCCAACCGAGCATCAAACTGCAACCTGGGTATGTGCCCTGACTGGGAATCAAACTGGTGACCTTTCAGTGCACAGGACTACATTCAACCAACCAAGCTACACTGGCCAAAGCCTAAAAATAAAAGTGCCATCTTGAAAGCAGGTGTCCCTGCCAGATTTTTAAATGGAGATTTTTTTCTTCTTCTTCCTGATTATAACAGTAATGATGCTCATTGTAGGAACTGCATGAGGCAAAGAGCAAACACCTAGTTAGTGGCTCTGAGCTCTGAAAAGGGCTTAGAGAGATGAGAACAGTGGCCAGAGCAGGTGCTCTGGGGAGAAGGGGCAGAAGCTTTTTAGGTATTTCTTCTGCCAAGACTGGGAAATGGAAAAGAAACAACCTTTTTCTCCCTCACCTCTGCCAAATATATTGAGACAGAAATCATCCACTTTGGCCTTGTAATTTTCCCAGCGGAAAGCAGCACCGTTTTGTTTGGGTATTTCTATATTGTCCTTGGTGCTTGTATAATTTCACTTTCTCTAATACCTTTCCTTGGCCCCACTCACACTGCTGAATAGTCCCTTGGTACCCTGGAACCCCCACTGATGGGCCCGCTCCTCCGAGCAGCGGGCCCAGTTGGCTGGCTAATTTAGAACTGCTGATGGCTACATGTCTACAGGGCGGGGAGGCTGCATCAGGCTGTGCTGATGGCCACCAGCCCGGGGAAGAAAGGGACTCCACAAACCATTTAGATCTGAGCTTGATTTGTAACAACCAGATATGCTGGCGGTCTCTGCACCCCTTGAAAGTCAGGTACTAATAACTGGACCCAAACTTGCTTCCACATCCAGGGGTATTCATTAAGCATCCCTATACTTCCTGTCCTTGCTTTCCTTGTGGCTTTCTTCTGTGTCCTCAGCCCTGGTTCACAGGCATCCCACGAATGTGCTAACTGCAGGCTTACAGGGAGGGATCACTTCCACTGCTTCTGCCAGGTCTCTTGTCTCTCCCCTCCCTCCCACATGCCTTTCTACTTGTGCAGTCACTGACCACCCATCCTGGGGGCCTTGGAAAGGGGGCCTCCAGGCTCCCCAGGTTCTCTTGTGAGGAGCAGCCCCTCATCACACCAGACTCTCTCTCCCAGGCTCACTGAGATGCCAGTGAAGGAAAATGTTCCCATCTTTTATTTCACTCTACTGCTTGAAAAGAATTCTCCTGTGTGGTGGTTAGTTTTGTTGTGGTGAGGCTATTTCGTCAATGTGGTTATCACCTGCAGTCTGCTGACTTGAAGTAATGGAGATTAATCTGTGTGTGGGCGGGCCTTGCACAGTCAGTTGGAGGCCTTAAGAGCAAAAACTGAAATTTGTCAGAAAAGAAATTCTGCCCGAGGACTGCAACACACACACACACACACACACACACACACACACACACACAATCTATCTATCTACCTACCTACCTACCTACCTACCTACCTATCTATCTACCTAATCTACCTCTCTTATTGTCTGTTTTTCCTAGGAGGACCCTGATTGATATACCCTGTGTATTTATCTTAATCACATAGGCAAGGCATGCTTAGTATAGAAATCAGAACTAAATAAAAAGAAAAATCTTACCAGCAATTTCATCACTACCACAAAATACTGTAATCACTATTAGTGTTTTAAAATCTGTGTGTAGGTATATAGATTTTTAAAAGGTATATGTTTTTATAAGTTGATTTTTCATTTAATATACTATGAATCACTTTCTCCATCAGTAGAGATAAACATAATTTTCAGTGACTGCCCAATATTGTATTTTCAACTACACCACAATTTATTTCTCTTTCCTCCTGCTGTAGGAAAATTGCATTGTCTCTGTTATAAATGACACTGTAAAGAGAGAAGCTAACCTGGCACATTAATATGATGGAATATAGAGTTATTAAAATTATTTATGAAGACTATACAATAACATAGACAGTACTTATAATGTGATGTTTAGGAAACCAATCTATATGGATTCTAATTACTATAGCTTTGTATTATAAAAAATACAAAAACACTGCACATAAGTTCCCCCAAAATATTAACAATGGCCATCTTTAGGAGCTATGACTAAAGATCATTTCTTTTCTTCCTACTGATCAAAATGTCCAGCCTACAAACCTTTGTGCCCTTTGTCTATGATTTACCATAGAATTCATTCTCCTGACCTCCTTCTCCTGCTCCCCCCACATCCATACACGCAAGCAGGTATTTTCTACAAAACCATGATTGCCTTGGGCTGTTGACCTCTTTAAGTGGGATCCCTTGATTGTTAAAGCTGGAAAAGACCTTGCAGATCCGGTCAAACCGCCAAGAGAAGGGAAGTGATTTTCTCATGTTACACAGGCAGTTGAGAGCAGCTGTTTTACAACTCAGTTTGGATAAACTGAGTCCACCCTGTTCAACTGATGGACTGTTCTCAGGGAAGCACTACACTGTGTTTCAGTGATATCCTTCACTTGGGTGATAATCAACGTTCAGAGCAAATACCCTTAGCGTTTTGCCCTTAGGAAACCAGCCCAGTGAGGGATGAAAGAGAAAGACTCCAGTCCTCAATTTGATTTTTGATTAGGTAAACTATCCTGCAGGCAAGATAGAAGGTTGCTGCTCAATCAATGTTTATAGAAATTGAACTGAGTAATAGTAATTATTCATGGCAATAAAATGTACCTTTTATTAGAAAAAAAGATTTTTACATTAGAAAAATACTCTATGGCTTTTAAAGCTGGACACTTTAAAATATATATTTTATTGATTTTTTTTTTTTTACAGAGAGGAAGGGAGAGGGCTAGATAGTTAGAAACACTGATAAGAGAGAAACATCGATCAGCTGACTCCTGCACACTCCCTACTGGGGATGTGCCTGCAACCAAGTTACATGCCTTTGACTGGAATTGAACCTGGGACCCTTTAGTCCGCAGACCGATGCTCTATCCACTGAGCCAAACCAGTCAGGGTAAAGCTGGACGTTTTGAACAATAGGAAGAAAATAAGTTATCTGTAGTCATGTGGCCTAGTGGTAGCCACTGCTAATATGGGGGAACCAAACATCCAGTGTTCTTATATTTGTATTTTCTATAATACAAAGCTATAATAAATTGGGGTTCATATAGATTGTTGTCCTTGACACATTATAAACACTATGTTATTGTATAATCTTCATAAACACAATCTTTATTTTTCATATATTCTTATTTTTACTGATTTCAGAGAGGAAGTGACAGGGAGAGAGAATCATCAGTGATGAGAGAGAACCATTGACTAGCTGCCTCCTGCACACCCACTACTGGGGATCGAGCACGTGCTCTGATCGGAGTGGAAGCATGACCTCCTGGTTCATAAGGTCAACGCTCAACCACTGAGCCACACTGGCTGGGCCATAAATGCAATCTTAATAACTGCATGATATTCCATCATATTAATGTGCTGGTTTAGCATCTCTCATTGAACATATAATTGTTTCTCCTCTTTCACCAATGGAGATAATAGGCAGGAACAGCAGAAAGCCCTCCAAGGCCGGGGTGGGGAATGTCCTGCCCACGAGCCGTATAAGGCCCAAGAAATCATTTGGTCTGGCCCTGCCAAGGCACAGGGGTGAGTTAATAAAATGTTTGACCAAATATAGCAGGTTAATTGTTAAGTTGATAATTTTGTATGGCTCATGAATGATGTTATAAATATCCAAATGGCCCTTGACAGATACATTCTGCTCTAAAGGATGTATAAGTTGTAAATATTGGAAATAGTATTTCAAGGTTAATGTATGTTGGTAGCCCTAGGCTGCACATCAATTTAATAGATGATAACTAGAAACAATTTTAATCTGATAACACTCTTTTAAAAGTCTCCAGCACCTGTTTGAAGGAGGGCCCTTTAACATACCTATTTAATCTAAGGGTTTTAAAAATGATCATTCTTTCTGTACATTAAATTTTATCAGTCTGATAAAGGTCTTATGGCCCCATTTGTCCAACTGCCCTCTGCATATGAATGGCCTAGAGCAGCAACAGAGCCAATACAGTGGTACCTCGAGATACGAGTTTAATTCGTTCCGTAACCTTGAGGCGTGGGAAACTATGAGACGCTCGAGTCGCAGTAAACTGGTGGGTCGTGTGCAGTCGGCTGATCCGTGCGATTACTCCTATCTCAAATGTTGCTCATATTTCAAAGCAAAAATCGCTCGCTCAATGGCTCATATCTCAAAAATCTCGTATGTTAGGGCACTCGTATCTCAAGGTACCACTGTATCAACAATACAACAATTGAAATTTCTTTTGAGAGCCAATTATTTTAAACTTAAACTTCTTCTAATACCACTTCTTCAAAATAGATTCACCTAGGCTGTGGTATTTTGTGGAAGAGCCACACTTAAGGGGCGAAAGAGCCACATGTGGCTCAAGAGCCGTAGTTTGCCAACCATGGGCCTAGAGAACATGTTAAAATTTAGATTGCTGGGCCCACCTGCAGAAAGTCTGGTTCAGGACTGGGGTGCGACCTGGGGATATGCATTCTTAACCAGCACCCCAGCGGCCTCTGATCCAGGTCACCCATTAACCCCCTCTAAGACCACTGTGATACTTGCTAACGGAGACGCTTCCACCAGGTGGACGCATGGAGGCCCTACTGCCAATTCCATTCTTCATGGACAATTTCGTCAATGTCTCACCAGTTCACAACGAATCCATTTCTTCACCATCTATAATAATAAAAGTGTAATATGCTGATTAGTCCGGATGACGGACATTCTGGATGAAGCCGCAGCGGCGGGGGCTTGAAGCAGAGGTGGCAGAGGGCCCCGGCCACAGCAGTGGCTGCTGCTGCGGTGGCAGGGGCTGAGCCCCTTGCACGAATTTCATGCACCAGGCCTCTAGTCTACATATATAAAACTCTAAGTGACTGTCCAACCGTTTGACCATCCAACCAATAGCTATGATGCCCAATGACCACCAGGGGGCAGATGCTCAACACAGGAGCTGCTGAGCTGCAGTGACTTGGCAGCTGCAGTTCTCGGTTATGCACCGGGAACCAGAGAGGAGGGAGCCCAATTCTGGGTGCGTCATCTGAGAACTGTCCTCTCATAACCTGGGACCCCTCGGGGGATGTCAGAAAGCTGGTTTCAGCCTGATAACCCACAGGCCAGGCCAAGGGACTCCACTAGTACATGCATCCATGCACTGGGCCTCTATTGCAATTATAATATCCTTCATAGCAACTCACATTTTTAAAAATCCCCATTCAAGGATATGTTTTTATTGACTTTTAGAGAGGAAGGGAGAGAGATAAAAAATCGATGCGAGAAAGAAACATTGGTTGCCTCCCATATGTGCCCTCCTCCCCACAGCCCCCAGGATCACCCCTACAATCTTTTGATGTATGGGATGATGCTCCACCCAAGTGAGCACCCAGCCAAAGCAGCAGTTTACATTAAGAATCAGTTGCAAATGCTACCAAAGATTACTGACTACCTCCTCTATAGTAGGTATACATTTCTAAATTTTTCCTCTAAATTTTAGTTTATTGAAAGGGAGGTATTAGACCCTTTATTTCATAAAATTAGGCATGATTTTCCTAATCTCGAACTCTCTTCAGGCAATGATTATACTTTGACTAGATCTGTCTTATTGTGGTGCATAGATGAATACCAGTCTTTATTGTGAATCCCCAAATGACAGGAGAAGAACAGTACTCATAGTTAAGGCAATGCCACACAGTAGCATAGTCCAAAATAGATTTGCCCCTCCTGCTGATATCACAGCCCTGGGGACATGAAATGTAATCTGTGCTTCTGGGTTTTACTAGCAGATAGGACCAATTGGACCAAAAACAATGACTACTTAAACAATGGACTAAATAACAAAAAGACAACCCTAAAAAAATGGGCAATGAACTTAGACATTTCCCCAAGGAACTTATACAAATGGACGATAAACCCATTAAAAGATACTTGGCATCATTACCTATTAGGGAAATGCAGATCAAAACCACAATGAAATACCATTTTATACTCAACAAAATAGTCCTAATGATTATCACTGTCATCATTATCATCAAGAAAATTAACAAGTATTGGTGATGATGTGGACAAATTGGAACCCATTGCTGGTGGGAATGTGAAATGGTATAGGTACTGTGGAAAATGGTTTGGCAGTTCTTCAAAAACTTCAACATAGAACTACCATATAACCCAGCAATTCCACTCTTAGGTATGTACCCCAAGAAACTGAAAACAGACTCAAACAGATTCTTATTCACCAATGTTCCTGGAAGCATTATTTACAAGTGAAAGCTTTTTAAAAATATATATTTTTATTGATTTCAGAGAGGAAGGGAGAGGAAGAGAGAGATAGAAACATCAGCCCTGGCTGGTTTGGCTCAGTGGATAGAATGTTAGGGGGGTCCTGGGTTTGATTCTGGTCAAGGGCATGTGCCTGGGTTGTGGGCTCAATCCCCAGTAATGTGGTTCAGTTGATTGAGTGTTGTCCCATGCACCAAGATGTCACCAGTTGGATTCCCTGTCAGGGAACATGCCTGGGTTGCAGGATTGATCTCCAGTAGGGGATGTGTAGGAGGCAGCTGATTAATGTTTTTCTCTCATCATTGTTTTTATCTCTTCCTCTCTTTTCCTCTCCTTCTAAAACCAATCCTATATAATAAAAGCCTAATATGCAAACCAGCTGAATGGCGGAATGATCTGTAGAACAACGGGTTACTATGAGATGCAGTGACCACCAGGGGGCAGACGCTCAACACATGAGCTGTCCCCAGCTCTCAGGCCTCAGGCCAGCCAAGGCGGGTACTGGTGGGGGCCCACCGATTGCCCCACTGCTTGCCCCACAGATCAGCCCTGATTGCTGGGTAAGGGATCCTACCCGTGCATGATTTTTGTGCACTGGACTGCTAGTTGTAATATATTTGCTTGTTACTATTATGTTGATGATAATGATAAAAACTGTAAGTCTTTTCTGCATTTTGGCTAAAGGTACATACTCAAAATAAGTTTTTCTGATCTTTTCAGTATACATAATGTACCCGTGAGTGCATACCAATGCGCATTTTGTGTATAATTTATTAAAACTAAGATGCATATAAATACTTGCAAACAAGTTTGATTCTAGGCATGTTTGAGTCACATGCATAGACCTGAGCAAATTGCTGGCCAGATCCTGTTTTTATTCCTTAATGACTGTACTTGTTCTTTACTTGCTTTATATGAATAATGCTCTTGACTGAGTAAAGGACCCTTCTCAGAGCCTGTCCAGTGCTCTCACCACTGGTCCCGGAGTGTCAACACAGACAGTAGCAACTAATGGCTTTGCATGGAGACTTATGTCCAGCATCTAATTTCCTCTGGATTCTGGCTGCCGTGTCCTTAATGCCTCTCACAGTGTGCTTAATCCACTTGTTAATTCAACCAAAAAAACTGGTGTTAAAAGTTTACATCCTGAGACTTAGAAAGGAGCCAACTAGAGTGGGGAAAGAGCAGGGGGAAGATGTAAGAAGAATGTAATTTTTCAAAAAGAAATTACCGTGTCACACTTTGATGGTTCAGTTTAAACGGCCAGGGCCAAAAAAAATTAAAAAATTAAAAATAAAAAAGCCCGGGGCCAGAACACACGCATCCCAACAGGTCTAAGAAAGGACCTGGTACGTGTGGAGAACACTGTGCCTCTGGGTCTGAGGCATGTGTGTGGTTGTTCATGTGGCCCTTTATCATAGGGATATGCATTTTCCCAGGTCTGATCTGGAGTATTAATTTATTCTTAGAGTTTTTCCCCAGAGGATTAAAAAAAAAATAGGCTATTCCTTAGGGAAAGTTTAGGTTCACAACAAAATTGAGCAGAAAATACGAAGTTCCCAAATACCCCCAGCCCCACGCAGCTTCCCCTACTACCAGCACCCCCACCAGAGTGCTGCATTGGTTACAGTGGATGCACCCGTATTGACACATGATGACCCCTTGAGTTGGTGGTTTATATGAGGGCGTACTCAGGGTGTCGTCTATTCTATGGGTTTGGAGAAATGTATAATGACATGTATCCACCATTATAATGTTACATAGAGTGGTTTCAGTGCCCTAACCCTCTATGCTCTACCTATTCGTCCCTCCCTTCTCCCAAACCCTGGCAACACTGATCTCTTTGTGCCCTTTCCAGAATGTCATCTAGCTGGAATGATAGTGTGTACAGCCTTTCATAGCGCCTTCTTTCACTTATGCATTAACGGTTCCTCCATGTCTTCTCGTTTCTTTGTGATACTGAGTAATATCCCATCATCTGGATGAACTACAGTTTATGTATCCATTCATCTACTTGAAGGACATCTTGGTTGCTTCCAAGTTTGAACAATTATGAATAAAGCTGTTATAAACATTTGTGTGGATGTAAGTTTTCAACTCCTTTGGGAAAATACCAAGGAGCATGGTTGCTAGATCCTATGGAAAGAGTATGTTTAGCTTTGTAGGAAACTACCAAACTGTTTTCCAAAATGGCTGTACCATTTTGCATCCCACTCCATTAGTGAAGGAGACTTCCAGTTGCTCCACATCCTCATTTGGTGTTGTCTGTGTTCTGGATTTGGCCATTGTAATTTAGTGTGTGGTGGTATCTCATTGATTTAATTCACAACTCCCAACTGACATATGATGTTGATTATCTTTTTATATACTTACTAGAGGCCCAGTCCATGAAATTTGTGCACAGGTAGGCTCCCTTTCCCAGCTGCTGCCTTCCTTGTTCTGTGCCACTCCCTGGTGGTCAGCACATATCATAGAGAGCGATCAAACTCTGGCTGGTTGAACTCCAGAGGGGACACTTTGCATATTAGGCTGTTATATATATATAGATTTGCTATGTGTGTATCTTCTTTGGTTGAGGTGTCCCAATCTTTTGCCTAATTGTCCCCCTGCCCCCTTATTGTTGAGTTTTAAAAATTCTTTGTATATTTTGGGTAACAGTCTTTTATCAGATGTGTATATTGCAAATATTTTCTTCCAGTCGGTGGCTTGTCTTCTTATTCTCTTCTTAGTGTCTTTCCCAGAGCAGAAGTTTTTAATTTTAGTAAAGTCCAGCTTATCAATTCTTTCTTTCATGGAATGTGCCTTTAGTGCCCGATCTAAAAAAAAGTCATCACATACCCCAAATCATTTAGGTTTTCTCCTATGTAATTTTCAGCAGTTTTATAGTTTTACATTTAGATCTTCGATTCATTTTAAGTTAATTTTTGGGAAGGGTATAAGTTCTGTTTCTAGTTCCTCCTCACCCCCCCTCCCCTTTTTTTTGTCTGTATGTGGATTGCTGAGTATTTTTTAGGTAAAAAAAAAATAGATTTTAAAAGAATGTGTTATTTACCATGGGGCCTTTTTAAAGTTACATCAATCAAAATAATTCTTAAACAGTTTTCAGACACAACTAGAGAAAGGGTTTTTTTCAGTCTCAGCCAGGGGCATGGACTCTTTGATTATCATTTAGAAACAGTGTAGGCCTCAGCCAAGTACGGATCTTCTCTCTTGTTGCTCTGATTTTTTTCTTTTCCAATGTGGTTAGTAGCCAGGCAGGGCAGGGCATTTATCAGTGACAGCCATTTGCAGGTGAACAATGAGTTGGAGAAAAGGTTACTGCTGATCTCGGTTTAGCTGGCAGCGGCAGCCGCTGTATGGGGCCAAAAGCACAGAAACCGATCCTATATCCTAAATTGTCTCTGGAAAGGAAAACATGGGCAGAAGCTTCGGAGCAGGGCAGGAGGGGGCACGGGTGACTCAGTGCTTTATGGCCCCTTCACCGTGAGTCACCACAGGAGCAATTTCCTCAAAGGAATGTTCCTCAAAGGGGACTGTCGCCTGGTACGCCAAGCAGAGCCCAGTTCCGCCAAGTGAACAAATTGCAGGAATGTGGGCCAAGCTTCCCGCAGGAGGTTGGGCTTGGGTGAGTGAGACCCTGCCGAGAGTAACGGGCGGGGGGGGGGGGGGGGAGTTCTCCCGTGGCAAGCTGCCAGGCTCATCAGCACAGTGGGGGATGGACTGGCGAGCGCCCACAGGCAGTGCCATCCACTTTCTGCATCGACTTTTCCTGTATCGGTTTCTCTCCTGGGTCTGTTCCTTCACCTTTCCCCTCTCCTGCCCTACTCCTCCCACTCTGCTCCTCTCTCAGCTCCCTCACTTGCTCTAAACTGGGGTTTTCTAATTTAAACACCCCACATCCTTAAAACAGATTTTTGAGTGTCTGCTATGTGCCCAGACACTGGACCAGCTCCGGGTGCTTGGGAGCAGAGGTACAGAAATGTGTAAGACACAGTCACGTTTACAGAGAGCTGGGAGGGGAGATGCCTGACATATTGTTACTGAGTCACTTGGGGTGCTCTATTAAATAACAAGACATGGCTGCAGGTTTTTTGTTTGTGTGTGTGTGTGTGTGTGTGTGTGTGTTTTACTTAACAGCAAGTAAAGGAGACAGAAGATTCCTATCCAAAGCTCTGCCTCCCCAAAGGGAAGGTTAGCCATTGCTTATATACACTGTTTGGTCAATTACACATTGACTTCTTTGCAGTTGGATACACTTATCAGGCTGAGTTCTTGTCAAACTTATCCCATTTATAGCTGGTCTACAAAGCACTGTGCTACCTTTTAACATTTAAAGAGAACAGCATTGCTGAAACTGGTTTGGCTCAGTGGATAGAGTATCGGTCTGCGGACTAAAGAGTCCCAGGTTCAATTCCAGTCAAAGGCATGTACCTTGGTTGCAGGCACATCCCCAGTACAGGAGAGGGATAGAGAGTTAGAAACATCAATGAGAGAGAAACATCAATCAGCAAGAGGCAGCTGATTGATGTTTCTCTCTCATTGATGTTTCTAACTCTCTATCCCTCTCCTTTTCTCTCTGTAAAAAAATGAATAAAAAGTATATATTAAAAAAATAATAAAAAGAATGGCCCAGTCCTGGAGACCCTTATCCTATCCAACAATATGAATGCCACCATTTTGACATCAAGATCATGTTTCAAAATTATGGTGAAAACCCATAGCATTAAATTTACCATCAGCCATTTTCACGTGTACAGCTCGGTGGTGTTAATTCACTGCGTTGTGCAACATATCTCCAGAGCTCTTTCATCTTGCAACACTGAAACTCCATACCCAAAGGCTCCTGAATTACAGTTTTAAAAGCAAGTCACTAGTTCCCCCACAATCGAGATCACTTTTAATGTCTGTGTTTTGTTGATCACAATGTCAGAAAGCAAAATGAACATCCATCTTTAAAAAATCAAGCACATATTCTGATATACTTGCACATGCACTGAATGTCTCTAAGAAGACAGGGGGTTGCTTTGGCAGAGGACGGGGCTGGGGACAGGGTAGTCAAAGAGACTTAGTTTTTATGACATAGCCTTTGTATCTTTGGAGTTTTATACCATGTGCTTGCATATCCTAGTTAAAAATATGAAAGTATCTAAGGGGGGGGGTGGGTAAAAGGTCAAGTCATGCCTGTCACAGACCCCGCCTCCCTGCATTCCTGAGCACCAGCCAGGCTCACGGGGGGGGGGGGGAGAGGTTGAGGGATAGGAAAAGGGTGAGGGTTCAGGATGTCTGTTATAAATATTTCTTGGTAATAAAAATACAATAAAATAAAAAACAAAAAGCGAAAACAATAAGCATTTCTATTTAGATATGACTATTTGGCTTCTGCTGCTTCAAAATATCTTCCATGCCGAAATGGCCCCTCAAATCAAGCCGTGCCAGAATTCCCCCCTGAAAACCTATGTCCCCCAAAGATACTGTTTGCACCACTGCAGTGCTAAGGAGAGACACTGACAACAGCAGCAGAGTCCAGAGGCAGCAGAGACCACAGTGTTTGAGATGGCCCAAGGGGTATGGAAGGAGGGCTGGTGGAGTTCTGCCTGGGAGGGTGGGTGGGACAGGAGGGCAGAGAGGGTGGGGGAGGATCTGGGAGGGCAGGAGAGGGAAAACACTGGGCATGTTTAGCCAAAGGAAAGACAAGAGTTTCACTGAGGTGAATACAAGCTAAGAAGAGAGAATGAGGTGGAGTCCCCTTTGGGGAAGATGTCGTTCAGCCTACATTGTGTAGAGAATGGGCAGCCTTATGTCATCCTACTGTTCCACACACCTGCTGTGTGTTCTTGGGTGAGCTACTTAACCTCTCTGTGCCTCAAGTTTTCTCATCTATAAAATCAGAATAACAAATGAGATTGCTTGAGTACTGAATGAATGAATATATATGTAAAGACCTTAGAACAAATGCTGCTACAAAGTGAATGCTTAATAAATGTTGGCCATTGTTGTTTTTACTTTTGTAATGGGACAGTTGATGTGATAGGTCAGAGAAAATGGAGGCAGATAGATCCATTAGGAGCAGATGCAATGTGAACCTAGAAAGTGGTCAAGACAGGGAAAATTCAAATGAATGTTTGAGAAAATTGTTTATTTTATTTTTAATGTGCCTCAGGCATGAAACAACTCTGGCCACCAACATAGGCATCAAGCTAGGATGAATGAAGGACTGCATGTCTGCTTTGCCCCTGATTGATATAAGAGCAACTCCACCAATCAGGTATCTCCTTGCCTATTGCCAGGGGGTTTCCAGAGAAATTTTGAGGAAAGAACTCAGTAATCACCTATGGATGCCGGATGCCGTGGGGAATGGGGGAAGGGAAGGAAGTGGGACAAGTCCAAAATGACTACAATGTAATAGTTTAACATGCTTGGTTCGGGTGGTTGGACGGATGCTGAAGCTGTTCAGTCAGGGGGGGCAGCTCCTGTGGGGTCAGAAGGAGTCAAGTTTAACTTGAGATGACTCTGGGGTGACAGTGGGCCATTACTGTAAAAATGCCAAGTATGCAATTGGAAATGGGTGACGAGAGTTCATGAAAAGGGGACATGATTGTCGCTGATAGGTTCACAACTGCCTCGTAGATCAGAGTAGATGTGCCGTCTCTGTGGAAAGGGGATGGGTGGAGGTGAGGCAGTGGGAACATTCCATTAGATAATGTGTGTCTGATGAGCCCAAGGAAGGTAGGCAGGGCCATCATGTGCTAGGCAGAGAGGCTAAGAGAATAAACGTCAGGAAAAAGGCCCCCGGAGTTTAAAGTAGGAGATCGATGCTGACATTTGACATTTGATCGAGTCTTCCCACAGAAGACTTTTTAGGTAAAACATATAACGTCAAAGGCTCCTAAATTACAGTTTTAAGAACAAGTCATCAAACATAAAGCAAGCGTTGATTGACCACAATACAGACAAAGCTTGACTTACAATGGGGTGATGTCCGGATAAACGCATCCTACATTTTGAACATATCCTTAGTCAAAAATGCATTTAATACTATGCCATAGAGTATTGCTTGTTTACCCTCTGATCACATGGCTGTCTGGGAGCATTGGCTGTGGCTGCCCAGCATCATGGGAGTATTGTACTGTATATCACTAGCCTGGGTAAAGATTAAAATTGAAGCTTCTATTGAAAGCATAGCCCCTTTATACCATTGTAAAGTCAAAAAATTATACCCGGGGGACTGTCTGTACAGTGAGCTGAGGTCTCTAGCTTCTTTCCAATAATCTTCATAATTCCAGAGTGGGGGCATGATTCCATTCTGGCTCCTGGGAGGCAGGCCCTGGGAATACACAGGGAGAGGAGGTGTAGCCCCAGGCCCGGGCAGCTCACAGCGTGGAGGGCAGCAGGTGAGCCTCCAGGCCCTGCTTCCTCACTCAGGTTTGTAAAAACACTGTGTCATTGTGCCTGAGCCAATGGAGTAAGGACACAGCCTTTGCGATTCTGTGTCCTGTCCTCCCCCTCCTTGTTGTCCATTAACTGCTCCATTTTGAATTCTCAGATGCCTTCTCTCCCTTCATTCCTTTTGTTGTTGTTAATCCTCACCTGAGGATATTTTTTTCATGGATTTTTTCTTTTTTTTTTTTTTCTTTTTTGAGAGTGAGTGGAAGAGATAGGGAAAGAGAGAGAAACATCGATGTGAGAGAAACACATCAATTGGTTGCCTCCTGCAAGTGCCCTGGCCAGGACCAAGGCCAGGGAGGAGCCTGCAACCAAGGTACGTGTCCTCAACCAGAATCAAACCCAGGACCCTTTGGTCCACAGGCTGACGCCTTATCCACCGAACCAAACCGGCAAGGGCTCTCTTTTATTTTTGTTTAATTTCTTTAAAAAAACGGTCTTTCCATCCTGAGTTGAGTAACCTTTGCAGATTGGTCCAGCCCTCCCACCCCCTCCAGCTGCACACTCGGCTTTCTGAGCTTCTCTCTGGCTGGTGATTCTCCCTGCACCCCTGCGCCCCTGACAAACTCTTGCTCACCCTTCATGGTCCTCCCCCGAGAGGGCTTTCTGGATTCCTCTCATTGAGGGCATTCCTCTAGGCTTCCTAGGTTAACCTGCTCTAGTCGGTTCTTGGTAATAAAGGAATGTGGTCAGCTGACCCTGATGGGGCAACTTCAGAATGTTGACTTTCTCAGTGTAGCCAGACTTGCTACTCGGTGAGATGGCCGATCATGAGCATGTGCTGTGATTCTCTGCACTTCTCCATACTGGGTGTGCGGTTTAAGCACAAATCTCCTAAATCAGTTCCATTCTCAACTCAGTTAATAAAATGTACTTACATGTTTTAAGTCACATTTAAAATTGCTAGAAAATCAATAGAGTTGGTATTTTTCCTGTGCACTTCAAAGGCCTGATTGGGCCATTTATGATCTCAACAAGCAAAACTGTCCCAAGTGATTTGGACTACTTTAAATATTTATAAAATTTCTTATAAATCTAATGTGTAAAAATTTAAATACGGCAAATTTCACCTTGTCTTCAATACTCCAGCATTGCTTAGAAATTTAGTCAAATTCTTTCATACCTTTCAACTTGAAATCATAAGTCTAAATTTCAGTTGCATGTTTTAAATTGTAATAACAAACTAAACTGTCAAATCCAAAATGTCACATATTCAGAAAAGTGAGACTTTAAACACCAAATACGTAGATGATCTCTACTGATAATATGAATTTTACTCCATTCTAAATTTCCTGTCATTGAAAACAATTTCATCCATCATGTAATTCTAGTCTAAGGAGTCAAGGCTAAATTCTCTATACAGAGCAATGTCAAGTTCTACCCTGGGTACTAATATCTTGGTGCAGAAGAAAATGTGTCCATTGTCAAAGGGGGTAATGAATTATTAAAACGAAGTGATAGTTAAGTACTTGTTATTAAATTCTTTAATTTTCAATTTAAAATAGAAATCTGGTGTTGCCTATGCTAATTAAATAGGCTGAGTGAATGAAGCATGGACAGAATGTCACTATCTTAATTTTTTTTTACTTTTCCATTACAGCTGGTATACAATATTATATTAGTTCAGATGTACAACATAGTGATTAGACATTTATGTAACTTATGAAGTGATCACTACCATTAGTACCCAACTGACACCATACATAGTGATTATACTATTACTGATTATATTACCTTATTCCTATGACTATTTTTTACAACTGGCAGTTTATATATCTTAATTATTTCCCCCATTTCTCTACCTGCTCCCTCCCACCAAACCACCCCATCTAGCAACCATCCATTTATTTATCTATGCATTTTTATTTCTCTATCTGACTTATTTCTCTTAGCATAATACCTTATATTTAGGTCCATCATGCTGACACATATGGCAAGATTTCTTTCTTTTTATGGTTAATATTCCACTGTAATATTCCAAAATATTAAAAAATATTTTTATTGGTTTCAGTGAGAGAAGGAGAGGGAGAGATAAAAACATCAATAATGGGAGAGAATCATTTATTGGCTATCTCCTGCATACCTCAGACTGGGGATCAAGCCCACAACCCAGGCATGTGCCTTGACTAGGAATCAAACCATGACTTCCTGGTTCATGGGCTGACGCTCAACAACTGAGCCATGCTGGCCTGGTCACCTCTTCTTTATCCATTTGTCTATCATTGGACACAGGTTGCTTCCATATCTGGCTATCCTAATACATAAAAACCCAGGGTCCGTAATGACCAAAGACTCGACTGAACACAGGAAACCAGTCCTGCAGTCTGTGCTGGGTTGCCATGGCCAATCAGAACCTAATCTGGGTGAACTGTGAAGGCAGAACCTAAGGTGGGGGCTGTGGAGGGGTTTTAAGGGCAACAGCTGTTTGGTGTAAGGTGTAAGAAAGCAGTTCAATTTTTTAATGACCGGTTTGGCAGTATAGTGCATATGGCTGGTTATCAGTCCAAATATAGGAATTATGTATTTTTGTCTGCCAAGAGCATCTCCTGATGAAAAAGACTTTTCCTCCAATCTATCTATACTAATAAAAGGGTAATATGCTAAGTAGACCGGGTTGACTGGCTATCTTCTGGACATCCAACTTCCTTCCAGACAAAGGCATGGTGGTGGGGCCAAGGCAGAGGCAGTTAGGGGCACTCAGGCCAGCAGAAGAAGGCCATTGGGGATGAGATCAGGCTGGTAGGGGAGGGCAGTTAGGGACAATCAGGCAGGCAGGCAGAGGCAGTTAGGGGTAATCAAACAGACAGGCAGGTGAGTGGTTAGGAGCCAGTGATCCAAGATTGTGAGAGGGATGTCTAAAGGGGCAGTTGGACACCCCCCCAAGGGGTCCACAGTTGGAGAGGGTGCAGGCTGGGCTGAGGGGAACCCCGTCTCCCGTGCATGAATTTCATGCATCAGGCCACTAGTTGTAAATAATACTGCAGTGAATATAAGGTTGCACATGCCTTTTTGAATTGATGTTTTGGACTTCTTTGGATAAATACCCAGAAGTGGAATTGCTGAGTCATATGGTAGTTCTATTTTTTTTTTTTTTGGAGGGGGTGTGCATCTTGGCACAGTTTCCCACAGTGGCTGGACCAATTTACAATTCCACTAACAGTGCATGAAGGTTCCCTCTCTTTATACCCTTGCCCAGTGGTTGACAAACTCATTAGTCAACAGAGCCAAATATCAATAGTACAATGATTGAAATTTCTTTTGAGAGCCAATTTTTTTAAACTTCTTCTAATGCCACTTCAAAATAGACTCGCCCAGGCTGTGGTATTTTGTGGAAGAGCCACACTCGAGGGGCCAAAGAGCTGCATGTGGCTCATGAGCCACAGTTTACTGACCACGGCCCTTGCCAATGCTTGTTGTTTGTTGCTTTATTGATGATAGCCATTCTGATAGGGGTCAGGTGATACCTCATTGTGATTTTAATTTGTATTCCCCTGATGACTAATAATGTTGAGCATCTTTTCATATGTCTATTGACCATCTGTATGTCCTCTTGGGAGAAATGTCTATTGTTTTATTTTTATTTTTTTGGTGTTAATTTGTATGAGTTCCTTATATATTTTGGATATTAATCCGTTATCCAATGTATATTCAACAAATATGTTTTCCATTAACTAGGTTATCTTCTCATTTTGTTAGTTTCCTTCACTGTGCAAAATCTTTTAAATTTGATGTGATCCCATTTGTTAATTTTTTCTTTCCGTTCCCTTGCTGGAGGAGACATATAAAAAATTATTACTAAGAGCAATGTCAAAGAATTTACTGCCCATGTTTTCTTCTAGGAGTGTTCAGATCTTGAACACTTGCATTTAATTAATTTTGAGTTTATTCTTGTATATGGTATAAGAAAGTGATCCAGTTCTATTCTTCTGCATGTATCTGTCCAGCTTTCCCAATACTATTTATTGAAGATACTGTCTTTACCCTATTGTATATTCTTGCCTCCTTTATCATAGATTGATAATACAGGTATAGGTTTATTTTGGGGTTCTGTTTCATTAGTCCATGTATTTGTTTTTTTTGCCAGTACCATGATTTTTTTTATTATTATCAACTTGTACTATAACTTGCTATCAGGTAGTGTGATACCTCCAACTTTGTTATTCTTTCTCAAGATTGCTTTGGCTATTCGGAGTCTTTTGTGGTTCCATGTAAATTTTTGGATTATTTGCTCTATTGCCATTGGTGTTTTGATAAGAACTGCATTAAGGAGGAGAATCCAAGATGGCGGCATAGGTAAACACCTACACTGCTGCCTCGCACAACAATTTCAAAACTACAGCTAAAAGACAGAACGGACATCATCCAGAACCACAGGAAAGCTGGCTGAGTGGAAGTTCTACAACTAGAGGGAAAGAGAGGGGCTCACGGAAACCCAGAGGAGCTGCAAAAAGCTGAGGTACGGAGACGCGCACAAGGAGAGAGCGGGTGCTGGAGTACCTGGCTGGCTTTCTCTGGCGGGAGGGAAACGGAGACTCTCAAAGGCACTCCAGCCATTACCCAGTCACGTGAGACTCAGGGGCTATGAAGGGCGGGGCCGACTGGAAGGCAAGGTGGTCCCTTAAGTCCTGAGACTCGACCCATCTCAAGCTCAACAGAGGCTTCTGCGGCTTTGCGCGTCTGGTATCATAAGGCTGAATCCAACACAGAAGTTTCCCCAGCATAGTGAAAATGCCGAGACAAGAGAAGGAATTACAAACAAAAGAAATGGAGGAAAAAAAACGACTGGATATAGAATTCAAAACCATGCTTATAAGGTTTTTCAAGAATATGCTAGAAAAGTTGGATAAATTTAGTGAGACCCAAGAGGAGATGGAAAAGGTCCAACTAAAGATAAAAAAAAGACCAACTAGAAATTAAACATACACTGACTGAAATAAAAACTATTATACAGAGTCCTAACAGCAGACTAGAGAAAGGCAAGGTTCAAGTAAAAAATTTGAAATATAAAGAAGCAGAAAACATTCAACTGGAAAAGCAAGAAGAGAAAAGAATCCAAAAATGTGAAGATAATGTAAGGAGCCTCTGGGACAGCTTCAAGCATACCAACATCAGAATTGTGGGGGTGCCAGAAGAAGAGAGAGAGCAAGATACTGAAAACCTATTTAAAGAAATAATGACTGAAAACTTCCCACATCTGGTAAAAGAAATAGACTTACAAGTCCAGGAAGCACACAGAACCCCATATAAAAGGAATCCAAAGAGGACCACACCAAGACACATCATAATTAAAATACCAAGAGCAAAAGACAAACAGAGAATATTAAAAGCAGCAAGAGAAAAACAGTTTATTACCTACAAGGGAGCACCCATACGACTATCGGCTGATTTCTCAACAGAAACGATGCAGGCCAGACGGGAATGGCAAGAAATATTCAACATGATGAACAGCAAGAACCTACAACCAAGAGTAATCTATCCAGCAAAGCTATCATTCAGAATTGAAGGGCAGATAAAGACCTTCACAGAGAAGAAAAAGCTAAAGGAGTTCATCAACTCCAAACCAGTATTATATGAAATGCTGAAAGGTACTCTTTTAGAAGAGGAAGAAGAAAAAGGTAAAAGCCAAAAAATTATGAACAACAAATACATATCTATCAACAAGTGAATCTAAAAATTAAGTGAATTAAAAATTTGATCAACAGAATAAACTGGTGAATATAATAGAATCAGGAGCACAGAAAGGGAGTAGACTGATAATTCTCAGGGGGACAAAAATCATAAAGCATCAAACAGACTGTGAAAGTACAGCAGAAAGATTAAAGTTAGGTGAGGTAGATAAGTGATCAATCAAAGGACTTGTATGCATGCATATAAGCATAACCAATGATCACAGACACTGGGGGGTCGGGGTATGCCTGGGAGGGAGAGGGGGCAATGGGGAGATATGTATAAAAAATTAATAAAAATTAATTTAAAAAAAAAGAATTGCATTAAATTTCTACAGATATATTGCTTTGGGTAGTATGGACATTTTAATTATGTTAGTTATTCTTCTCAATGAGCACAGTATATCTTTCCATTTATTTGTATCTTCTTCAATTTCTTTCTTCAGTGTCTTACAGTTTTCTGATTACAGGTCTATTACCTGTTTGGTTAAATTTATTCCTGGGTACTTTTTTCCTTTTGAGATTATTTTCTTAATTTCTTTCTTATGGTTTGTTATTGGTGTACAAACATGCAACCCTCCCACTTTATAGAATTCACTTATTCTAATAGTTTTACGGTGGGATTGTTAGGATTCGTTATATATAGTATTTTGTCATCCTATCTAATAAAAGAATAATATGCAAATCAACTATCACTCTTACTACACCCACAAGCCACGCCCACCAACCAATCAGGAGCAAGTATGCAAATAAACTCAACCAAGATGGCTATAGCCATGAAGTGAAGTGAGAAGGAGGCTTGGGTTTCTCCGGCAATGGAGGAAGCCAAGTTTTTAGCACACCCTGGCCAGCCCAGGCCTCCACTCAAGGCTACAAAGTTTCAATTATAGAACATAAATAAATCCCAACAAAAATGGCAGCAGCCATGGAGCTGGAGAGAGCAGGAGGTTTGAGTTCCCCCCGGTGATGGAGGAAGCCAAGCTTCTGCTGCCCTGGGCTGCCTTGACCTCCACTTAAGGCTACAAAGTTTCAATTATAGAAGATAAATAAATCCAAGATACCATGGCCTCTGCTTGGGTCACCAGGGGCCTGGCTGGACTGCAAACCACCACAGGCCCCTCACCCAGGCCAAATGCCCCAAGGGAACCCTGACTTGATCTGAAACACCCTTCAGGGCAAACCATCTGGCCCCCACCCACACACCAGGCCTCTATCCTATCTAATAAGAGTAATATGATAATTGATCATCACTCCAACACACAAGATGGCTGCCCCCATGTGGACACAAGATGGCTGCCACAAGATGGCCATCAGGGGAGAGCAATTGAAAGAGACCAGGCCTGCAAGGGAGGGCAATTGGAGGTGACCAGGCTGGTAGAGGAGGAAAGTTGGGGGCAACTGGGACTGGAGGGAAGAAAAGTTGGAGGGGACCCAGGCCTGCAGGGAAGACCAGTTGGGTAGGGACCAGGCCTGCATGGGAGGATAGTTAGGGGTGACTAGGCTGGCAGAGGAGGAAAATGGGGATGACCAGGCCTGCAGGAAAGGGCATTTGGGGGGGACCCAAGCCTGCAGGGGAGAGCAGTTGGGGGGACCAGGCCAGCAGGGGACATTTAGGGGTGACCAGGCCTGCAGGGGAGGGCAGTTAGGGGCAAACAGGCTGGAAGGGGAGCAGTTAGACATCAATCAGGTTGGCAGGGGAGTGGTTAGGGGGTGATCAGACTGGCAGGCAGAAATGGTTAGGGGCAATCAGGAAGGCAAGTAGGTGAGCAGTTGGGAGCCAGCAGTCCTGGATTGTGAGAGGGATGTCAGACTGCCCTACCAGGATTGGGCCTTAACAGGAAGTCAGACATCCCTTGAGGGGTTCCCAGATTTGAGAGGGTGCAGGATGGGCTAAGGGACACCCCCCCACCCACATGAACAAATTTCATGCACTGGGCCTCTAGTCTGAAAATAATGAGTTTTACTTCTTTCCAGTTTGGATGCCTTTATTTCTTATCTGACTGCTGTGGCTAGGGCTTTCAATATTGTGTTGATTAAAGTGGTGAAAGTAGATATCCTTGTCTTGTTCCTGATCTTAAATAAAAAGCTCTCAGCTTTTTACCAATGAGTATGAGGTTAGCTATGGGTTTGTCATATATGACTGTTATTATGTTGAGGTATGTTTCCTCTTTGCTGAGCATTATTTTTTGTTAATCCTCATCTGAAGATATTTTTCCATCAATTTTTTGAAGGAGGGAGGGAGAGAGAGAGAACATCAACACGAGAGAGATAAATCAATTGGTTGCCTCTCACATGTGCCTCAACCAGGACTAGGGATTGAACCTGCAACCCAAGTATATGCCTTGACTGAGATTCAAACCCACGACTCTGGTGTGCAGGCTGACACTCTAACCACTGAGAAACACTGGCTAGGGAAAACATTTTTTATCATGAATGGATGCTTTTGTCAAATGCTTTTTCTGCATCTATTGATGTGGTCATATTATTTTTATCCTTCATTTTGTTTGTGTGATGAATCACATTAACTGATTTGCAGATTTTGAACCTGCCTTGCAACCTGGGTATGAATCCCACTTGATCATGGTGTATGATCTTTTTAATGTATTGCTGAATTTAGTTTGCTAATATTTTGTTGAGGATCTTTGCATCTATGTTCATCAGGAATATTGGCCTATGTAATTTTTTTGTAGTGTTTTTGTGTGGTTTTGGTATTGGGTAAACTGGCCTCATAAAATGAGATTGGAAGCCTTCCCTCTCTTTGATATTTTTGAAAAGTTTGAGAAGAATTAGTATGAATTCTTCTTTGATTGTTTGGTAAAATTCACATATCAAACAAGCTGGGTCCAGGGCTTTTTTGTTTTAATGAGTATTTTTGGATTACAGATTCATTTTTGTTATTAGACTTTTTAGATTTTTCTGCTTCTTCCTGATTCAGCCTTAGAAAAATGTATTATGTTTCTAGGAATTTATCCATTCCTTCCATGTTTCCAATTTGTTGGCATATGATTGTTCATAGTATTTCCTGATAATCCCTTCTATTTCTGTAATGTTGGTTGTCACTTCTCCTCTTTAATTTTTATTTATTTGAGCTCTTTCTCTCCCTATTCTCTCTCTCTCTCTCTCTCTCTCTCTCTCTCTCTCTCTCTCTCTCTCTCTCTCTCCTTCTGTGTGTGTGTGTCTTGAGTTTGGCTAAAAGTTTAACAATTTTATCTTTTTTAAAACCAGCTCTTGGTTTCATTGATTTTTTTTTCCACTTTTTTTTCACTTCCATTTATTTCTGCTCTGATATTTATTATTTCCTTCCTTTTACTCACCTTGGGCTTTGTTTGTTCTTCTTTATCTAGTTTCTTTGAGTGTGGTTAGATTATTTGAGATTTTCTATTCTCTTGAGGTGGGCTGCACTGCTATATATTTCACTGTTAGAATTGCTTTGGTGGTGTCCCATAAATTTTTGCATCATTGTGTTTTAATTTTTGTTTCAAGTATTTTTTTATTTCTTGATCTTGTTGGTAACCCATTCATTATTTAGTAGTATATTACTTAGCCTCCACATGTTTGTATGTTTTTCAGTTTTTTTGCAATTGATTTCCAGTTTCATACCACAGTAGTTAGAGGAAATGCTTGATATGATTTTAGTCTGCTGAAATTTTTTGAGACTAGTTTTGTGGCCTAACATATGGTCTATTCAGGAAAATGTTCCTCATGCACTTGAAAATAATGTATATTCTGCTGCTTTTGAGTGAAATGTCCTAAAAATATCAATTAAGTTTAATCAATTAAGTTCATCTGGTCTAGGGTCATATAAGGACATTGCTTCCTTATTGATATTCTGTCTGGCTGCTCCATCCTTTGAGTCAATGAGGATGTTAACATTTCCCACTGTGACTATTACTGTTGATCTCTTCCTTTATGTCTCTCAATATTTGCTTTCTATATTTGGGTGCTCTTACATTGGTGCTTAGATGTTTATAAGAGTTATGTCCTCTTGTTGGATTGACTGCTTTGTCATTATGAAATACTCTTCTTTGTCTATTATTACAGCCTATTTTATTTTTATTTATTTTTTAAAATAGATTTTTTATTGATTTCAGAGAAGGGAAGGGAGAACGAGAGATAGAAACATCAGTGATGAGAGAGAATCATTGATCGGCTGCCTCCTGCATGCCCCAAACTGGGGATTAGGCCTGAAACCCGGGCATGTTCCCTGGCCTGGCATCGAACTGTGACCTCTTGGTTTATAGGTTGAGGCTCAATCACTGAGCAACACCAGCCAGGATACAGACTTTGTTTTCAAGTCTATTTTGTCTGATATAAATATTGCTACCCAGATTTTTAAAATTTCCATTTGCATGAAATCCTTTCTATTCCTTTACTTTCAGTCTGAAGTAGGTCCCACCAAGATCAACGCATGTGTTTCTACAACTGGTGGGAGCCATCTGGCTCTCTCTTCCCAGGCACTCCCTATCTTGCTTAGTGGTTGTCTTGGAGACCCCTTAGTTGTCTTGGGGAAGCCTCTCCCTCCATTTTCTCTTCCCATGAATTTCCTTTAAAGAATTGTTTTCCAGTTCAGTCTCTCTTCATAGGCTGGAGGTGCCCGGCTGGACTGACTCTGCTCTACTGCATTATTGGTTTTGCTATAGTTTATTCAGCTCAGCTCCTATCACTGGTTAAATTTCAGCTATCTGCAGAAGTGGAGGTCACTGTCATAGAGACTCCCTTCATCATTACCACCTTCAGCTTGGGGACTTCAGCCAAAATTCTGAGACAACAGGCAGAGTATCACCACAACTTGCTTAAAGCATGCACTTCCGGCATGGTCTGCTGTAATTTTAGTAGTGGTGGTTCTTGTTCTCAACCTACTTTCTTATACTTTGGCCCTGCAGGTATTTGAGATCTTAACTCCTGCTCTATATTTTTACTTACTAAAAAAATGTTTGATTTGACTCTGACAGAGATGACTATCTCCCATTGCTATTGTTTTGTCCATTTTGTTGCATGTCTAGTTATTTTTTTATATATGTATATTTTATTGATTTTTTTACAGGGAGAAAGGGAGAGGGATAGAGTCAGAAACATCGATGAGAGAGAAACATTGAACAGCTGCCTCCTGCAAAACTTCTACTGGAGAGGTGTCCACAACTAATTTACAAGCCCTCAACAAGAATCAAACCTGGGACCCTTGAATCAGCAGGCCAACGCTCCATCCACTGAGCCAAACTGGTCAGGGCTAGGTTGTGTGTGTGTGTTTTTTTTTAAGTCTGAAGGAAAAGTTATCGGGAACTTGGAAATTGGCAGAAGAGATGCGAGGTGTCCTTTCAGTGTACTGCTGGACTTGACTCTGTTTACTAGAGATTTCACAAGGCTACAGGATAGGGATTAGCTTGTAGATGGTTTTCAGGTAGACATGGGAATCATTGCTGGCCAGAGGAATAGATAATCCCAAGGTTATGGTTTATGGTCCTGTTGGACATTAACCAGTTTTGTATCTAAACCTAGAATAGATTCACTACCGGTACCTC
>JAAGEH010000014.1:18013530-18141531 GCA_011751065.1 Lasiurus cinereus
AAGCCACGCCTCTTATCCTGCGAACGTGATGTTTTGGTCTCAGTGGTGCAGCGGATGCTTTGGCCCAGTGGTTGGCAAACCGAGGCTTGAGAGCCACATGTGAGCCACGGTTTGCCACTCTGTTGACTAATGAGTTTGCCGATCACTGACCTAGACTCTCGATTCCAATAATTACAGGCTGTTGTTCCTTGGGATTAAGCCCCTATCCCAGTGGTCGGCAAACTCATTAGTTAACAGAGAGGCAAACTGTGGCCTTACCAACCATGGCTTTACCCCACCCATTTTCTAGAATTCTCTGTGGTATCTTGTCCATGTTTGCCAAGAAGAGTTGTTCATCCTTTCTGTGAGGGGGGAGCAAAGTCAAAAGAGACCTACATCATTGTCTTGGTGACCCCACTTTCTTCTGTTATCTCTTCTTAGAAAGACTAATATTATTGGATCAAAGCTCTACCTTTATGACCCCACTTAAGGTTATCTCCAAGAAGGCCCTCTCTCCAAATACAGTCACATTGGGGGTGGGCTTCAATATATGAACTTGTGGGGGGGGAGGTACCTTCAGTTCCTAACAAAGGAGCTTACTGAGATGCTGTGTAGTGGTCATTGGAGCTGTTTCTTGAGAACTTTATATAGGACGGTATTTTGTGGTCTTTTCTCTAGCGCTGGTTAGATACTCCTTAAGAGCTTTTCCATTTCTGGCCTGTAGGGAAAAGGTCTAGCCTCCAGCATTCTGAAAATGAATTTGGGAAGGAGGATTCAAGTGTCAGGACTAGTTAGTATGCATGGGCTACTGCATCATTGTTTTATTACCCTGACCTTCAACTTTGTCACAAGTTCTCTCATCCCAAGGTCTGTGGAACGCTCTTCAGAGAGTAAACTCCAGACTATTGCTGAGGTGGGAACAGAGCATCTGCTTCGTGGAGGAACTGGTTTGGGGACCTAATTGCTGTCAGACAACTACAGTAAGCCTTGTTTTTACGGCTACCCTTGCTCTCCAGTGTGTGATGGTGTCAGTTTCAGGGGCTTTGAATTTTCTGTGGGATAAATCAGCAGTCGTCAACTGGTGGTCTATGAAGTCAGAAAGGTTGGTGACCGCTGGTATAAATCATATTGGCTCCAACCTTCTCCACTGCCCAGTAACTGCTGTACAGCTCCCAAAATCTTATCCCTTTTGTCTGTTCCTCCTGTTCTTCGTAGATTTATGGTGATTGTTCCTTTTAAAATTCTTTTTAGTCTTGTGTGACCATAGGGTGGGAGCAAAACTAGAGGAATATTCAGTCCTCTTATTTTAACCTAGCTTTTCTTCTTTTCTACAACAGTACTTTAGTTTCAATTCTCTATTTAAGTGGGTTGCTTACTTACTGCTTGTTTTCTTTCCATGTTGTCCTTATTCTCAAGTTCTTTATTTGGATGTATTGCTTATCTGTATTTTTACATCAAGTAGTTTTTTGAATTGTGCCAAGAAATGGCATAAGGAAAAGGTGGAGTGGAGGGCAGACAATATCTGCTAGGCCAGTGGTCGGCAAACTCATTAGTCAACAGAGCCAAATATCAACAGTATAACGATTGAAATTTCATTTGAGAGCCGAAAACTGACTTCTGTGCATAGGCCAAGAAGTTTCAGTCTTGCTGTACATGCGTGCCTGCACATGTTATTTTGTGGAAGAGCCACACTCAAGGGGCCAAAGAGCCGCATGTGGCTTGCAAGCAGCAGTTTGCCAACCACTATGCTAGGCAAATGTAGTTTCAAACCTCCCCACCTCACCTTTTCCCAGCCCAATTGCTACCCCAAACCTTTTCCCGCCCCCAGAAATTCTAGAGCCACCATTGTCCACCCATAGGAATTAGAATCCTTGAAGCTTTGTGAGTTTTCAAATGTCAATGTGGTGCCTTTCTACTCAGCTCTTCATTCAGTAGCTGTGGTCTTGGTTAATTTACTTACCTGTTTTGAACCCTGGCTTCTCATTTGTAAAATGGATACTATAATTCCTGCCTCAGAAAATAGTTTGAGGTCAAGACTAGGCCTAACTGCTCAATAGATATCATTTCTCTCTTTCCCCTGTTCCCTCCCTTCCTTTTTCTTCAGGTAGATGTAAATGATCCTTTGCCTGCTGCTCCAACACCCCACACACGCAGTGGTCCAAAACCCTACTTCTTGCAAAGCCAGACAGAGGCAGAATCCGTCTTGAATCAGTAACGTCTATCGGGGAGGAGAGAGAGAGGGAATGTAAGGTACGGTCACCTTTCACCTCAATAAAAGCATGTTACGCTCCAGTACCTTTCAATGAACCGGCAGCTTGACATTTTGTTTGATGGGACTTGTTCACCATCAAACGTTTTAGTGGAAAAGGCCAAGCTGTCAGAGAGGTTTCTCCTCCCCCACCTCCTGGACGGTGAGTTACAAACGCAGGACTGAAAGACTTGGCGGTAGAACTAAAGGGAGGGACACTGAGGAAGCCTGCCCTGGTTGCATGACTGCTTGTAGACAAAAATTTAAAGCAAATCTTATGAGTCAGTAATGTTTGCAGCCCTCATGCTTAATATGACTCTAGCTGTTGTGAAAATAAGAATGTAAAAGAATATAAGATATGAAAGACCCGCTTAAATTGTGGCAGCTGCAGACAATGGAACATCAGGTAGTTACTAAAAAGGACGGAGGAGAGCCATGTGCTTTACCGTGAGATGCTCCCATTGTTTTGTCAAGTAAAGGTTACAAAGCAACACATGCAGCGTAATCGCTTTACGTAAAACTGTGTGTGTGTGTGTGTGTGTGTGTGTGTGTGTGTGTGTCTAGAGATGGATGGAAAGATGTTAATTGCAGTGCTTAGCATGGTTGCCTGTAATGGTGAGATTTCAGATTATCTTGTGCTTTTCTGTCTTACTTCAAATTTTTCCCACAATGAGCGTATGTAATTTTTAGAAAACCTATTTTCATTTAAATAGAAAGAGCAGACTGTTTGCTTTGCATTCTCTCCTGATGAAACCACTCACGCCCACTACCTGCCGCTGTAAAACCTGAAACAGGACCTTCCTCATAGGTTGGTGGTTGTGAGGGTGAAATCACATGAGCTGTTGGGTCCTCTTTGAATGTAAGCTGACTGAAATCTCCCCCCCACCCCCCAAGAAAGATGGTGTGAGGTAGAGGAGAGAGCAAGTCTGGGTCACTAGCTCAGGTTTGACTCCTAAACCTATTTAGTAGCTGAGATCACGGTTGCCCACAGCTCCCGGGGCCCTCGGCATGTTGGTGTGCGAGCCACCGGCATTTTATAACTGGTTTCGACTGGAACTGGGCAACGTGGTGGCCCTGACTTTGGGCCCGTGTCCTTGTTAATTGGGAGAGAACAGTGCTCACCCTAGGGCTGCAGTGAGGATCTCCTAAGTCAGTGGTCGGCAAACTCATTAGTCAACAGAGCCAAATATCAACAGTACGACTGAGATTTCTTTTGAGAGCCACATTTTTTAAACTTCTTCTAATGCCACTTCTTCAAAATAGACTCGCCCAGGCCATGGTATTTTGTGGAAGAGCCACACTCAAGGGGCCAAAGAGCCGCATGTGGCTTGCGAGCCAGTTTGCCGACCACTGACCTAAGTAAAGAACACGTGGGTTCTGGTCAGGGACAGCGCACAGTGGGCCTGAGGAGATGGTAGCTTCTTCCTGATGAAGGGGTGTCCTGGGTGCACAAGGAGTGTGCAAGGCCTTTGCAGAGAGAGAGAGGGGAAAACGCTGCAAACTTGGATGCAGAGCAGCAATTCGTTTGCTATTTTGTAGGCATTTGTTTCTTTAAAAAGCCTGCAAACTTAAGTTTTTGGAGTGTCTTCACAGAATAAAACACAAACGGATTGCTGACATACATAACTCTAACCCCCCGAGATGTGGCCCCACCCCTTCTGCCTCCTTAAGGGGACACAGCTGCCAGCACACAAGGGAGACCAGCAGTCACACTGACTTCGGACAACTTGCTGGGGAGCCCCCAGAATTATAGGAATGCTTAAAAAAGCTTTTTGCTGTTGGGAGTCTCAGCTGGTCTCTCGTCCCTCACAGTATGGTTGTCAATTTGCAACCCTAGACTTCTGTGAATGGAACAGAAGGACCAACAGGAGGAAGCAATGGCCTGAGACCAGATACTCTTCTCTGACATTGGCAAAAAGTCAGATTCTACTGCCAACGATAACTTTGTTAAGATGGGCCAGACGCTGCCCCTTATATGTTAGTAACGGCTGGTGCTTCTGGAGTTTTACGCTCCACAGGCCCTGTTCTCAGAACCTTACACTCAGGAGCTCATTCAGGTCTCTGCGTGAGAGAGGTACTCTTATTGCTTCCATTTTAAAGAGAGGAACTGTGCCAAGAGCCAGATTTACTTGCCCAAGGGCACACATCTGTCAGAAGCTACTGCAGCAGAGTAACAACTGTTTCTATAGAAAATGGCATGGTTTATGCAGTCTCTCAAACATGACCATCTGATCCTCACACTTACCCGAGAGACGGGAGTGTATCTCATGTGGTAAACAGGAAGCTGCAGCTCAAGGCGAGGGACCTGCCCACAAACCCAGAGTTAATAGAGGAGTCCAGGTTTTCAGAGCCTAGATCGTGAGGTCTTTCATAAACTCAGGGGTCTGTGAATTCTTTAGGAATGTTTTTCAATTTAATGACAGTCTCACAAAAAATCTTTGGAAATGAAAATTTGCAATTTGAAGGATATTTTTAGAGAACAGGCTTGGTTTTTGTTAATCCTCACCCAAGGATATTTTCCACTGATTTTAGAGAGAGTGGGAGGGGGAGACACAGCCGAGAGAAACATTGATGTGAAAGAGGCATCGATATGTTACCTTCTGCAAGCACCCAGAGTGAGGCAGGGGATCAAGCCTGCAACCCAGGCACCCGACTTTGACTGCAGTTGAATCCATGACCCTTTAGTCTGCAGGCCAACACTCTATCTTCTGAGTCAAACTGGTCAGGGCCATTTCAATATTCTTTTGAGCCTGTGGAAATTGTTTCCTTTAAAGGGCGTTCATTCATCCCCACATTTGAGAAACTGAGCTTTATTCTCTCACTGGGTGATATGGATTTTTAAAAAATCTCATTCCCTCTTCAAATAGATCTCAGGAGCCCCCGGTGCAGCTTTCAAGGTTTCATGCAGAGGCCGCAGGGTCATGCCTAACGGATCTTTCTTGTGAGACAGCCTGCTCTACTGAGGAGCGCCTGTTTCTGGCAAGGCCAGGCTGGCCAGGCCTCCATAGTGCCAAGTGCCACAAATGCCAGGAAAGGTCCTTGGCGATGAGCAGAAAAGCTGGTTCTAGTGACAGAACGCTGCAAGGACTGCACCCCCGGGAAGCTTGAGAAGTTCCGCGTCTTTGCTCAAAGCTAGGAGACTCGCTCCTGGAAAGGCTGAGGATGAGCTAGGTAGGTACTCCCGAGCCCTAAGAGGAAAATCCAGATGAAACAATGACTTATCCGTTAGAAACAGGCAACTTTGTCTTAAAATCTTGCTGTAAACTGTCATTTTACAATGAACCTTACATGTGAAAGTCCTTTTACAACTTTACAAGGACTTGCTTGCACCTTACACATTTTGATACATGTAGGTTAAGTAGGACAGATGAGAAACTGGAGGTGCAGAGACTTCGGTGGACTAAGTCAAGGTCATGCTGCAGGTGGAGGCAGGCCTGGGCCAGCACGCGCTCCCTTCTGGCTCGTCATGTGTGCTAACAGCCATCACAGTATATGCTTTGTTGGTTTAACAGCTTTATTTTTAAAGGAAACACACACATAATTGAGAAGCAGCTAAATTCCCTAAACTACGCTCATGGAAAGCCCCTGGCTCCACAGAGCCCACCAGAAGGCAGTGCCATTTGCCTTGTGGCAGTTGAATGACATGGCAGACAGCACCCGGCGGGGGAGTGAACAGTGTCACAGGCTGGAAACTCAACCCTGTAAATTCATGGCAAATGTCACTGCATTTACAGGGAGAGGAAACCCCTTATGTGATGGTTTGTTGGTTTTTTTACCTTTTAGAAGAATCAATCCCATTTAACTGACCCTCTCCAGGCGGAGTCTCCTTAGATAACCTGGAACATATGAGACAGTTCAACAAGGTGAAGCTGGGAGAAGCCAATCTTTTTCCTATCTTTAGATTTGGGCCCGTTTTGCATTACCATTTTTATTTTTTGCTTTCATATGAGTTGAACTCTTATCTTCATCCATTTAAAACAAACCAAAATTCATCTAAAAAAATTAAAATGCAGAAAACAGCTTCCGGGGGAGGGCATCTTCACTTAGGGCCACATCACCCAAGACACACGCATGCCCGGCTCCGCCTGCTCAGGAGAGACAAAGGGGGAGCCAATTGTTTCTCTGGGGGCAGGTGCTGCTCACACTGGGCTGCAGCTGTAAGGAGAGTAGGAAGTACAGACAAAAAACTGAAATTGAGGAGGCTCCTAATGACCCACTGTGGAATGAGAAAGGCTGGTTTCAAGTTTGAAACAAAACATGTCAACTCCTCTCTCCATCACACAGTTACTGCAAACATCACAGAAACCAGAATGACTTGCAATAAAACGAAAGCTCATTTTCATGTGCTGGAATGCTTCTGTGTTCAAGTCCAGAGTTCAAAATTGGGTCAGTTTTTGTGTGTTCAACCTGCCTTTCTGTCCCTATACCATATAAATAAGTTGCTCCTAACCACCCCCGAGTTTTATTTCATGAACTATGGTACCCAATTGAGTTGACTAATTCGCTTTTGTCAGTCTAAGTCACTTTCTGGCTGCATGCAGAATTCAGAAACTGGGTACGTGACTTTTAGCCTTGAAAACTGGAGTGACTTCTTGAGAACACACAGGTTGGGGCACAGGTGTGCCAAGCACCAGAGGCTCCATGCTCGGTCGCCAGACACCCGGTCGCGCCCTGAGGGCAGTTTCCAGTCTCCACAGCTGCAAGATGAGGGTGAAGCTTCTGCCAAGGGGACAGGTCCATTTGCTTTGCTCAGCCTCTCCTTTGAATATTCAAGACACCTGGAATCTCCACTTCCTGCCAGAAACATTGCATCAAGGTGAACTATTGAGGCTAATATTTTAGTGTCTTCACCATGTATGGGCCTTGTAACCGGTAGCCAATCTTCCTGTAATAATTCCTGGTGCCAACACCTGTGAAGAAGCAAAACTTCAGAAGTAAGAATCTCTACTATGCATAACTCTAGCAACCCTCAAAAGCCACCAAACACTCCCCTCCCAGCCACTCTACCCTCTCCCACTCACAGACCACACTGTGTTTCAGACTGAATCTTTCTTTAGTAAATTTGGACTGTTTCTATTATTTCGAACTCTAGGGGCACTGAAATACAGAAACTGTCTTTCAGAGCCTGCATATGTGAGATGTCTTCATTCCAATGAAGCCCCATAGCATTATGCTTTCTAGGACGCTGAGAGAGACCAGAGGTGCGGGAAAAAGGAGTTTCCACAGAACGCCAGGAACTTTACTCGCAGGCCCTACTCACTCCTCTCGAGCGACAACTTCAGCCAAATATCATCAGTCACATGAAATTAATGTAACTTAATTTCATTAGTCTTACAGTTTTGTTTGTATAAATTGATAGATTTATTTTAATACATGATCAGTATAAGCACCTGGAGTTTATACCAGTTTTTGTCTGCATACATTGAAGGAACATTAGCTAATTTAAGTCAATCCAAAGCACAACACATGAAGCTGAGCCCATAGGAAGATAAAACATGGCTTATGTAATAGTCTCTCAGAGGGTGGTTAAGAGAATGGGCTTTTGATCCGTTAGAGCAGGCCTGGACCTGTCATTTTATCGTCTATAATGATATAGCTTATGTGTTAAGGATGCCGAGTATTCAGTGAGGTAGTCCATGAAATGTGATTAGTCCAGAGCCTGGAAAAGGCCAATTCCTCAGAAACATTGGCTGCTATTATAATTTTAAAGCTTTTCATGATCTAGTATCTGATTATATTTCCATCTTCTGCAACTACTCTCTCCTTAAACACTATGCTCCAGGCTGGGGTGAATTTTTAATTTTTCTAAGTTCCTGTGAGTGTCTATCTCTTTCCTCATGCTGTTCCCTCTGGCAAATTAACTGAACTTCAAGAGTGAGTGGTGGGAACTTACAATTTATAGCCCTTTGGTTAGAAGCACAGGTAACAACAACCTAGGCTCGTGACTGGAATCTGAAGTGGGAGCAGTCTTGTGGGACTGAACCCTTAAGCTGTGAGATCTGACATTATCTCCAGGGAGATAGTGTTAGAATTGAGCTAAATTGTTAGACACCCAGAATTGCCTGATGTGTGAAATCCTATACATCATGGGTCAAGAGTGGTGGTAGGCAGAGCACTGGTGGGATGTAAATGAAAACCAGAGTTTTTCTTTACAGTGCTTTGCCTTCCACAATGGACCGTGATGGCTGGCCTGCCTCTGTACGCAGGGTAAGCTCTATGTATCTTGTTCATCACTTTGTATTGCTAGTGATCAGTACTGTGCATGAAATCAAGTTAACTGTTAGCTCTCTCAAGTCTTCTTTGGCCTAAATGTTTGCCATTTGGGAATAGGATTTCCTGCCCCTTTCAAAAATTTTCAGCACGAAATGGAACTGATGCAATGATGGTAACATCACTGGAAAATTTCCCTTTTAATTCAAGGATTGCTGTTACTCATAACCTTGTACAATATCACTTTGTCTTTGCATTCTAATCATTACTTCTGTTCAACTTTGTGTCCTGGGCTAGAGAGCAAGGAGAAGACATGAAGAATAATGTGTCAAGCAGCAGAGCTCAGACCACTGAATACAGGAAGACTTCTCAAAACCCTCAGAGGAGTACGGACACTTTATCATATCCTCTATCCATCAGCATATCCTATGACGAAGCATTTATAATGACGAAGCATTTATACTGTCAAATGTAAAGAATTCTTACATCTAACAAATGACATGTTATTCATAATATCCTTAAAATCTATCAATAGAATTGTGGTATTAAAAAAAAAAGGAATACTGTGCAGCAATCAAATGTACAGCTATCTGCAACAACATGGGTGAATATCACACCTTGTTTTGCACAAAAGAAACCAGATATAAAAGATTCCATTGCCCTGGCCAGTTTGGCTCAGTGGATAGAGTAGTACTGGCCTAAGGGTTTGATTCTTAGGTTAAATCCTTGCCTTAATCAGGGTGCATGCAATCAATGTATCTCCCTGTTTCCATCAGATAAAGGTAAACTAATTTTATGGTGACAAATTAGAATATTGATTATATTTGGAAGATAATATGGATTGAGTTCTCAAAATGTATCTTGATATGAATTAATAGTTACATGGGAACATATGCATGCACAAACTAAGTGGTACACTTAAAATGTATTTTATATCTCAGTTTAAAAAACACATCCTTTTAACAGAGGTTTCAATATGTTTTGAAAGTTCTATATGCCCAAAGAATTCTGTGAAAGAAGACAGGAGGAGCAGGGAGAGGCAGATGATTGAGAAATCACTGTCAGAATTATTACTATATCACACAGATGCCCCTGGAGTCATTCAATGCAGTGCTTTCCATTTCTAGAGTTCTACTTGCTAGAAACGATTCTTCCACTTGCCCTTCTCCCACTTGAAAATCCACAAACTGAACTATGCTCTGTGGCATAACAGCATTCAATAAAGAACAGGAATGTCAATGTTAAAACCCGACTTTTCCTCACCTTCAGTTACAGGTGGACACTATTAGCATGGGCAGGTGAAACTCCGGATTTTGCTCAAAGGAGAGACAGGACTGACTTATATTAGAAAGAGATCAGTCTGATTGCTGTTCTGAGAACAGAGTGAAAGCTCCAAGAGGTCAGGGAGTTTGATCTGTTCAAGTCACGGCAGAATTGCTAGTACCAGGAGCAGTGCCTGGCACATATTTAAGAACTCTAACACATGTTTTTTTTCAATGAATAAGTGATCAAGGGCAGAAAAGAGAAACCGGTTAAACTACTGGGATAATCTAGGAAGATAGGGCAGTGGCTCAGAACCAAGTCATGTTAGTGAAAAGTAGGTGAAGTCTGGAAACATTTTTAAGGCAGAGTCAAAAGAAAATATAGTCTGTTGATGTCTATATGGTCTCACATAAAGAGAGGGATCCAAAATGACCCCAAGGTTTTTGGCCTGAGTAACGGAAGGGTTTGGAGAATAGAGAACTTGCCCCTTACTGAGACCAGAAAGACAGGAAAAGGGCTGTAGAAGGACATCAGGAGCTTGGTGTTGGCCATGCTGCTGATGAAATGACTGTTCAAATGGGGGAGATGTTGAGCAATACGTGACTTTGGAAGCCTTTCTTGGTCTTAAAGAGAGAGACGGAGAAAGATGGTCTGTTTTCATGGCTGTTGTATTGGAAAGTAATTTTTGCCGGGGGAAGACGTCTTACAAGGGAAGCTGCCTGCGGATGAAGCAGATGTGTGGAGGATGGCAAAGTAGGCAGATGAAGACAACCTGGGTCCCTTGTTGCTACTGCTGAAACCATGAATTCGCCCAACCGCGAAGCTACTCTAACAATGAGGTTGTTATGAAATAATGTTTTCCATTTGGTTTAAGCCCATTTTGGAGGTTATTTATTTATTTATTTATTTATTTTTGTATTGTGGTAAAAGAGATAACATTTACCATTTAAACATTTTCAAGTGTACAGTATAGTGGTATTAAGTACATTTACATTTCTATGCAGCCCTCACCACCATCCATCTCTAAAACTCTTCATCTTGTAAAACAAACTCCACACCCCAGTCCTTCTTCCCCGTCCGTCCCTGGCAACCACCATTCTACTTTCTGTTCCTGTGAATTTGGTTACTGTCAGGAACCTCTTGTAAGTGAGATCATATATATTTGTCCTTTTGTGACTCATTTATTTCACTCTATCTTCAAGGGTCCTCCATGTTGACATTAAGCCATTTTGAGTTTTCTATTACTTACTGGAAATATTACAACTAGCATGTAAGTTTGAGGGCAGCAACTGATAAACACATGAGGTAAGTCACAATTCAGCCCTGGCTGGGGTTGCACAGTAGTTAGAGTCGCAGCCAGTGCAAGGAAGGGTTGTGGGCTTGATTCGGGACGCATGTGGGAAGCAACCAATCGATGTATCTCTCTCTTCCCTCCATTCTCTTTAAGGATTATTGAAAAAATATTGTTGGGTGAGGATTAAAAAAAAAATCACAATTCAGAGGGGGTAAGTCAGACTATGCTACTCTACTTAAAACTGCTAATGGTGAGTCCCAAGATAAAGCTCAAATTCCTGCCCTAACTGGTTTGGCTCAGTGGATAAAGCGTTGGCCTGAGGACTCAAGGGTCCCAGGTTCAATTCCGGTCAAGGGCATGTACTTTAGTTGCAGGTACATACCCAGTGGGGAGTGTGCAGGAGGCAGCTGATTTAACACTCTATCCCTCTCCCTTTCTCCCTATAAAAAAATCAATAAAATATATTAAAAAAAATAAAGCTCAAATTCCTCGGCCTGATATACAGCCTTTCATGCCATCTGGTTTGCCCTTCAGCTTTAGTTCCTGCCACAAATGACCTTCCCCTGTCCAAAAAGAGCTAGGATTCATAACCCTCTCTCAATGCTAGCCAGTCTATCGTTTTGGTATTGATGCTGTGCTTTATTTCACTTTGGGGGGCACCTCATATGGTCTACCACCCCTCCTAGAATGTAAGTTCTTAAAAGTCAATGATGTCCATCATTAGGACTTAGCATAGTGTCTAGCATGCAATCAACAGGGCATAAATGCTTGCAGACTTACTGTCCAGGCATACCGTGTTTTATTGTGCTTTGTTTTACTGTGTTTCACTCTAAATCAACACTAAGGCAAAGTCCTCCACCAGCAAAAAGATTATGACTTGCTGAAGCCAAATGAACTAACACCATTAAAATGTCCATACTACCCAAAGTAATCTATAGATTCAATGCAAACCCTATAAAATACTAATGGATTTTTTTCACTGAACTAGAACAAATAGCTCTAAAATTTATATGGGACCACAAAAGACCCTGAATAGTCAAAATAATCTTGAGAAAAAAAGAACAAAGTCAGATGTATCTGATATCATACTATATTACAGGTTACAGTAAGCAAAACAGCAAGGTACTGACATAAAAACAAACACACAGATCAATGGAGCAGAATAGAGAGCCTAGAAATCAACCCAAACCTATATGCTCACTTAATCTATGACAAAGGAAGTAAGAATATACCAGTATCCAAGGGGGTAAAGATAATCTCTTAAATAAACAGTGTTAGGAAAACTGGAGAGACACATGCAAAAGCATGAAATTGGAACACTTTTTTTTACCACAGACAAGAATAAACTCAAAATGGATTCAAGACTTAAATCTAAGGCCCAGAATCATAGAAGAAAACAGGCAGTAAACAATCTGACACTGCTCTTAGTAAGATACATATTTTTAGCTAAATATCTCCTTGGGCAAGGGAAACAAAAGAAAAAACAAATGTTTGATATCAACTATAGAGCTTTTATACAGCAAAGAAAACCATCCACAACAACAACAAAAGACAACCCATTGAATGGAAGAAGGTAGTCACCAATGATACATATGATAAGGAGTTAATATTCAAATATTTAAGGAAATCATACAACCCAACACTAAAAAACAATCTGATGAAAAAATGAGCAGAGAAACTAAGTATTTCTCCCAAGAGGACATACAAATGGCCAAAAGACATATTAAAAGATGTTCAAAATAACTATCATCAGGGAAATGCAAATTAAAACCACAATAAGGTACATCACCTGACACCTATCAGAATAGCTATCAATAAATCAAGTGTTGGAGAGGATGTAGAGGAAGGGAATCCTTATGCATTGTTAGAACTATAAAATGGTGCAGCCACTATAGAAAATAGTACGGAGATGCCCCCCAAAATTAAAAATAGAACTATCATATGACCTAGAAATTCCACTTCTGGGTATTTATCTAAAGAAATCCAAAACACTTATTTTGAAAAGATGTGCTCCCCTATGTTCACTGCAGTATTATTTACAATAGCCAAGATATGGAAGCAACCTAAGTGCCCATTAATAGAAGGTGAATAAAGATGTGGTACAAATGTACAATGGGCTATTATTCAGCAATAAAAAATAAAACCTACCCATTTGTGACAACATGGCAAATACCATCTGATTTCATTTTTATGTTGAAATCTCAAGAACAAACAAAACAGAAATAAGCTCATAGAGAACAAACTGATAATTGCCAGATGGGAGGAGATTTGGGTGAAAAAGATGAAGGGATTAAAAAAATATAAATTGGCTGAGACCAGTTTGGCTCAGTGGTTAGAGTGTTAGCCTGCGGACTGAAAGGTCCCAGGTTCGATTCCGGTCAAGGGCATGTACCTTGGTTGGGGGCACATCCCCAGTCGGGGGTGTGCAAGAGGCAGCTGATCAATGTCTCTCTCTCATCGATGTTTCTAACTCTCTATCCCTCTCCCTTCATCTCTGTGGAAAATCAATAAAATACATTAAAACATATAAATTGCCAGTTATAAAAATAATCACGGGAATGTAAAGTACAGCAGAGGGAACATGTCAATAATATTGTAATAACTCTGTATGCTGTCAGATGGCTACTAGACTTACCGGGGTGATCAGTTTGTAAATTATATAAATGTTTAATTACTATTATACACTTAAAACTAATATGATATTATATGTCAACTGTACTTTAAAAAAAAATTTAAAACCCTAAAGACACTATCAAAAAACTACTAGATTTAATAAATTAATTTGGCAATGTAGCAGAATACAAAATTAACATCCAGAAATCCATGGTTTTTTATACACCAATAATAAACTAACAAAGAGGAATTAAAAAGCAATCCTATTTGCCATTGAAACAAAAAAAATTAAGATACCTAGAAATAAACTTAACTTAGGAGGTGAAAGACCTGTACTTGGAAAACTACAGGATGTTGAAAAAAAGAGATAGAGGAAGACATAAATAGAAGAATATACCATGTTCATGGATTGGTATAATCAACATCATTAAAATGTCCATACTACCCAAAGCAATCTATATAGTCAATGCAATCCCCATTAAAATACCAACGGCATATGATAGACCTAGAACAAATTCTCCAAAAATTTATACGGAATAAAAAAAGACCCCAAATAGTGACAGTAATCCTGAGAAAGAAGAACAAAGTTGGATAACAATACCAGGTACCAAGCTATATCACAAAGCTACTGTTCTCAAAACTGCCTGGTACTAGCACAAGAACAGACAGATAGACCAATGGAACAGAACAGAAAATCCAGAAATCAACCCAAAACACTAAGCTCAATTAATATTTGACAAAGGAGACAAGAGCATATAATGGAGTCAAGACAGCCTCTTTAATATTGTTGGGAAAATTGGACAGATACATGCAAAAAAATGAAACTAGACCATCAACTTACACCATACACAAAAATAAAATAGATAAAAGACTTAAATGTGAGACGAGAAATCATAAAAATCTTAGAAGAATCCATAGGCAGCAAAATATCAGACAAAGCTCGTAACAATATGTTTACTGATACAGCTTCTAGGACAATGGAAACTAAGGGGAAGGTAAGTAAATGGGACTATATCAAAATAAAAAGCTTCTGCATATCAAAAGAAACAATCAACAAAACAATAAGAAAGCCCCCTGCTTGGGAGAACATATTTGCCAATGTTACATCCAATAAGGGTTTAATCCCCGAAATTTATAGGTAACTCCTACAATTTAACAAAAGGAAGATAATCCAATCAAACGTGGGCAAAGGAACTAAATAGACATTTTTCAAAGTGGACATATAGAAGGCCAAGAGGCATATGAAAAAATGCTCAATGTCACTAATCAACAGAGGGATGCAAATTAAAACAATGAGGTACCACCTCACACCTTTCAGAATGGTTATTAACAACAAATGACAACTGCTGCCAGGAATGTGGAGAAAGAGGAACGCTGGTGGGAATGCAGGTAGGTACAGCCACTGTATAAAACAGTATGGAGTTTCCTCAAACAAACAAACAAACAAAGAAATAAATAAATAAATTCCCATTTGACCCAGTAATACCACTTCTAGGAATATATCCCAAGAAAACAGAAACACCAATCAGAAAGGATATATGCACCCCTATGTTCATAGCAGCACAATTTACAATAGCTAAGATTTGGAAACAGCCCAAATGTCAATCAGCAGATGGATTAAAAAACTGTGGTATCCCTACACAATGGAATACTACGCTGCAGTAAAAAAGAAAGAACTCTTAGCATTTGCAAAAGCATGGATGGACCTGGAGAGCATTATGCTAAGTGAAACAAGCCAATCGGAGAAAGATAAATATCACATGATCTTACTCATTTGTGGAATATAATGAACAACATAAATTGATGAACAAAAATAGATCCAGAGACAGAAGCATCAAACAGACTGTTAAAACCTCAGAGGGAAGGCAAGGTAGGGTCGGGGAGTGGTTAAGAGATCATACAAAGGACTTGTATGCATGCATATAAGCATAACCAATGGACACAGAAGGGGGAGGGGTTTTGAGGGCATATGCTGGGAGTGGGAGTGGCCAAGGAGAGCTCAATGGGGGGAAAAGGAAACATGTAATACTTTAAAAAATAAAGAATTTAAATTAAGAAGAAAATACTTTACCATTGTCCCTTAAATAATGAGGTTTGACCTGCACAGTTCAAACATGTATTGTTCAAGAAGCAACTGAAGTTTGGATCTGCAGTTGTGGATGGAGGGCTGACTTGGTTAGATATGGATTTTCAACTTAACTTAGGTGGGTGGTCAGTGCCCCTAACACCTGCATTGTTCAAGGGTCAACAATACTTCCTAAAACATGTCACCACCTACATCTGTCTACCACAAACAGCAGTAGCGGTGAAAGAGCAGCAGTTCCCATGTCTTACATGGGACTAGACAGCTGCTAGATAACCAGAGTTCAATGATCAAGAGAGCCTAATTTCCCAGGCTTGTCGGTTAAAACAATATCTTTATTGGGGCATAACTAAGTAATGACTCCAACTGCACGTCCAGGTGCCCTGGGGTCTCTACTTCCACCTTTCACAGGCGGTAGGTCCAGAGCTAGCACCAGCTTGAGAGGCACTGGGGCTTTTTGAAGGAAAGTTTATTTTTGAGCTCTTATCCTTGTTCTAATCTTTTCAATAACATGCCCTAGCTCTGTGATTAGAAAGTCTATTTCTGGATCCTTTGGGAAGTTTTTTAATTTCTTTATTGATTCAGATATTGCGTATGTGTCCTTATGCCCCCATTACTCCCAATTCATGCCCTCACCTCCCTGCTGTCTGTGTCCATTGACTAACCTTATATGCATGCATATAAGTCCTTTGGTTGATCTCTCTCTTTTACCCCCATCATCCCCTACCTTCCCTGAGGTTTGATGTTCTGATTGATGTTTCTCTGTCTCTGGATCTATTTTTTGTTCATCAGTTTATGTTGTTTATTATATTCCACAAATGAGTGAGATCATGTGATATTTATCTTTTTCTGCCTAGCTTATTTCACTTAGCAAAATGCTCTCCATCTCCATCTATGTTGTTGCAAATGGTAAGAACTCCCCCCCCCTTTTTTTTACTGCAGCGTAGTATTCCATTGTGTAGATGTACCACAGTTTTTTAATCTACTCATCTGCTGATGGGCACTTAGGCTGTTTCCAAATCTTAGCTATGGTAAATTGTGCTGCTATGAATATAGGGGTGCATATATCCTGTCTGATTCGTGTTTCTAGTTTCTTGGGATATATTCCTAGAAGTGGAATCACTGGGTCAAATGGGAGTTCCATTTTTAGTTTTTTGAGGAAACTCCATACTGTTTTCCACAGTGGCTGCACCAGTCTGCATTCCCACCAGCAGTGCACGAGGGTTCCTTTTTCACCACATCCTTGCCAGCACTTGTCATTTGTTGATTTGTTGATAATAGCCATTCTGACAGGTGTGATGGTACCGCATTGTTGTTTTGATTTGCATCTCTCTGATGATTGACTTTGAGCAGGTTTTCATATATGTCTTGGCCTTCCTTCTGTCTTCTTTCGAAAAGTATCTATTTAGATCAGTTGCCAATTTTTTGATTGGGTTATTTTCTTTCTGTTAAGGTGCATGAGTTCCCTGTAAATGTTGGAGAATAAACCCTTATTGTTGATATCATTAGCAAATATGTTCTCCCATGCAGTGGGCTTTCTTGTTGTTTTATTGATGGTCTCCTTTGCTGTGCAAAAGCTTTTTTATTTTAATGCAGTCCCATTTGTTTATTTTCTCTTTAGTTTTCATTGCCCTATGAGCAGTATCAGTGAAGAAATTGCTTCGGCTTATGTCAGAGATTTTTCTGCCTGTGGATTCCTATACTATTTTTATGGTTCCCCTTGATCCATTTTGAGTTTATTTATGTGTATGGTGTAAGTTGGTGGTCTAGTTTCATTTTTTTGCATGTATCTGCCCAATTTTCCCAATACCATTTATTGAAGAGACTGTCTTGACTCCACTGTATGTTCATGCCTCATTTGTCAAATATTAATTGAGCATAGTGATTTGAGTCAATTTCTGGGTTCTCTATTCTATTCCATTGATCTATATTATATGTCTGTTCTTGTGCCAGTACCAGGCAGTTTTGAGAACAGTGGCTTTGTAATACAGCTTGATATCTGCTATTGAGATCCCACCTACATTGTTCTTCTTTCTTAGGATTGCTGTGGCTATCCGGGGTCTTTTTTTATTCCAGATGAATTTTGGAAAGTTCTTTCTAGGTCTGTGAAATATGCCGTTGGTATTTTAATGGGGAGTGTATTGAATGTATAGATTGCTTTGGGTAGTATGGACATTTTGATGATGTTGATTCTACCAATCCATGAACATGGTATGTTCTTCCATCTGTTTATGTCTTTATCTTTTTTTTTCATTGTCGTGTAGTTTTCCGCGTGTAGGTCTTTTACCTCCTTAGTTAAGTTTACTCCTAGGTATCTTAATTTTTTTGGTGCAATGGAAAATGGGATTGCTTTTTTAGTCTCTCTTTCTATAAATTCATTATTGATATATAGAAATGTCATAGATTTCTTGGTGTTAATTTTGTATTCTGCTCCCTTGCCTTTGGGAAATTTTAAACATTTTGGGGAAAGATGTCTGACCTCTAGCCAGTCTGGACTCCACCGTCTTTTTACTTAAAAATTCCCCATTTGTTTTCTTTGTGCCTCTTGCTTGGAAAAAAAAATCTTCCCCTCTCCCCATTTCTACAATCTACAGAACAGGCTGGCAAAAGCATTAGTGTTGTTAGCCCCCTGAGAAAGGAACACACCATCACCTGGGCTGGATGGAGACCACATTCTATCTCCTCTCCATGCTTTTCGGGCTCCTAGACAGCCCTGGTCACAGTAACTTTCCTTTTGTTAGTCAGCCAAGAAAAAGCAGTTATGTTTCATAGCTGACGTCAGCCAACCTCCTGGGGACTGACGTGGGCAGGCTGTCTCACAGACCTCAGTGTAACACTGCTCCTGCTTTGAGGAGAGACGCAGCGGGTGTACAAGTAACCACATTCTCCACTCGATGGCCTGTGTGTGGTTCTGCTGGCCCCTGGGCGGGGCAGGGGCAGGAATTAAACCTTTGCAGCAGTCCTCAGGGGCTCCATCAGCAGAAGCAACAGTTTCTAGAGCACCAAGGGCAGGAGGAGTGAGGCAGTCCAGTGCTTGCCTTGTTTTATCCTCCAAGGTGCCTAACCTACAACCAGAATTTGCCTGTATGGTGGGGACCTTTTTCTCTTCACCACTTTACCAATTGGGATGATGATAAAATGAGAAAAGGTGGAAGGAATACCTTGACATGTGCTTAGAGTGATATTCTGAAATTGGGCTTTAGTGACCACTCTATTTTTCCCTTCCTGGACTCCACCTCTGCCAGGGAAATACATCTCTTTTTGGGAGAAAAGAATAAACTTTTCTGTGTATGTATAAACTTTAGACATTAAGCATTAAGTTATTAAAAGGCTAGGTGATATGTCAGCTGCAGGCTCCTTAGACAGAACGCAGCCCCTAGGCGGAGTACACTCTGATGGAATGATATAGGAATAGAGAGCAGGCCTGCACTCGGGGAGAAAGCCTCCTTTCCATTTCTCAAGGCTGGCTGCCAGGAGCTGCTGACCTCCCCCTGAACCTGAGACCAGGGGCTACAGCATTTCCCTAAACCTCTTTCTGTACCAAATGCCTTTCAAGCCTCAAGTCCCAGCTGTGGAAACAACAAAAAGCACCTCTGCTTTGTGACTGTGCTCCCTCTCTCTGAAAGATGTAGACCATGTAAATAATGAGGAAGGCAATCACAGAAAATATATATGCCAACTGCCTCTTAAGAAGATTAATCAAAGATGAAAATGAAATAAAACTAGCTGTTTAAATTCTACTCTGGATTAGAAAACAAAGGCAGAAGCAGGCAAAAGGAGTAAACTAGTCAATGTGGTACCCAAATTGGCTGCAAAGCAACTGTGCTTCTCCATAGTACTACAAGCCCTCTTCCTAAGGGGATAGATCCAACACCAGAGGAGAAGCTTTTAAAAGGAAAAATTAGTCAAGAACAGGAAATGAGCCTAAAACCAAACTTGCTTGTAATTCTGACAACTTCATTTAAAAACAAACAAAATAGAACAACAACTGTACAGTTGTTTATGCTGAAATACAAAGCTAGAGGAGGAAGACACTTTTTGAGTATACACGTGCTAGGCACTAAAGTTTCAGAAAGAGTCCTAACGCAAGTTCACACAGCCAGTAAGGAGAACTGTAATTCAGACCCAGCCTGCCTGACCCTTGGCTCCGAATATTTCTAACCTGGGTTATGGAAATGGCTGCTCTGCACCCCCAACCGATCCTTAAACATCAAGTCTGCTCTGGTAACAGCACATCCCTTTCTTTTACAGAACATAAAGGGCCACCTGATTGTCTTGATCACTTTATCTCCTTTACATGTGTCTAGTTTTTCACCTTTATTTATAAGTCACTAAATGAAACAAACATAATGACCTTATATCTACTTCACTAACGGTTCAGTAAGAAATAGAAGAATAAAACATATACAAGGGTCTGATAACATAAGTAGGCAATAAAAAACTTTGTAAACATATATGGCTTACAAAGGTGATAGCAACTGGGGAGGGGAATACTTTTCAATAACTTGATAAATTGTAGCTATCCTTAAAAATGAAGATAAATGCAATATAAAGTGTTTATTTTTGGGGGGGATGGGGCAATAAAGATGAAAACTAGATCCTAGAGGGAAAGTAGACAAGTCAGGAGTATTTAAGCTTACAGAAAAGAGAGTATGGAAAGGAAATGAATACAAACTCAGAATTCAATACACAGAGAAAGTTCCTTTAAGAATGAAGCAAATTAAGGGCATTTCATACAGTCAATACTGGAATAATTTGCTACCAGCAGGTTATTACTAAAATAAATTGCTTAAGCACAAAGAAAACAATACTTGCAAATTGCCAAAATACCCATTGATAGTAAAACAGATAAATTATTCATGTTCACTTAATATCCACATCATAGACTCCTATATATCAATGAAAATGAATAATCCATATCAGAATCCTACATATCATGAAAATGGATAAACTACCTGAAAAATACTATAAGAACTGAAGAGTGAAGAAAGTGGTAAATATACCAGTGTATCTAAATGAATACTTAGATCTCATTTTAGTATTCATATAGATATATTGGCATATCTACTAGCAAATATATACAACAATAGTAATGTGGATTTTTGAAAATGTATCACAAACACAAACTTCAGAAGAGAGGATATCTAAATAGTCAATAAACATGAAAAGGCAGTCAACTTCATTAGTCATCAGGGAATGTAAATTAAAACTACAGACATATTACATACTCATTATACTGAACTGAAAATTGTATAAGATGGAGTGAAAATGAATAGCAGTTTAGAAAACTACTCTGCAGACTGTTATTGTTGAACATACGTACTCCCTACAATCCAGCCATGCCACTTCTCTAGGTATGGGTCCCAAGATACATATTAAAGAATATTCACTGGTGCCGAAACCAGTTTGGCTCAATGGATAGAGCATTGGTCTGCGGACTGAAAGGTCCCAGGATCGATTCTGGTCGGGGGCATGTACTTTGGTTGCGGGCACATCCCCAGTAGGGGGTGTGCAAGAGGTGGCTGATCGATGTCTCTCTCTCATCGATGTTTCTAACTCTCTATCCTTTTCCCTTCTTCTCTGTACAAAATCAATAAAATATATTAAAAAAAAAGAGAATATTCACTGGAAACTATCCAAACATCCAGCAAGAGTTAAACAGATTAATTATAAGTTATCTGCATAACAGATTAATTATAAGTTATCTGCACAGCCATAAACAATGTGGCTCAATCTCACAAGGTTGTACAAAAGTAGAACAACATCAACAACAAAAAAAACGCTATAAATGATCCCAACAAAACTATATAGGTAAGGAAATCATAATTAGGTAGTGAAATATAAATAAAATCATGGATAGAAATAACAAAAACATTAGGCTCCTGGGCGGAGAGGGGAGAAGGCACCATGATTGATGAGTCAACAGGAAGGTACTCCTTGGGTGCTGGTTATGTTCTTGACCTTGTTTAATATTTGATGAACTTTCCTGTTACAATTTACTGTCAACTTTTAAAAAATGAAAGAGAAGTTTTATGTAATTTCAATTATGTGATTGCTTGTATAAATGGGGAAATAATTCTTCATGCATATGGAAATTCAAACAAACCGGGTTTGGTGATTCCAACTTCACACACACAAAAAATATAAAATTACTAATGTGTTTTTAATAAAGAAAAGAAGTATTTAATGAGTCTGTACTAAGAGCCTGGATATTAAAGTCTTATCTCTTGGAATTCTTCAAGGAAAAAAAAAAAAATCTGGCCCTATAATTTAGATATTTTCTTATCTGAGGCAGGAAAATGATTTAGAAATCTGGAGGTACATTCCTATTCTTTAAATTTTTAAAAATTGTTACTGAATTTGTGACATTGGTTAATAGAATTATATAGGTTTCAGGTGTACAATTCTACAATACATCATCTGTATATTGTATTGTGTGTTCACCACTAAGTCAAGTCTCCTTCCATCACCATTTATCCTTCCGTTACCCACTCCTGCCTCCCTCTACCCCTCTTCCCCTCTGGTAATCACTATACTGTTGCCTGTGTCAGAGTTTGTTTTCTGTTTTGTTTTTTTGTTTGTTTGTTTTTGCTTAATCCCTTCACCTTTATTTACCCAGCCCTCTTCCCCTCTAACAGCTGTCAGTCTGTTTTCTTTATTATGGATCTGTTTATATTTTGTTCATTAGATTCCACATGTAAGTGAAATCATATGGTATTTGACTTTCTCTTACTGGCTTGTTTTGCTTAGCATAATACTCTCCAGGTCAATCTATGTTGTCACAAAAAGTAAGATTTCTTCCTTTTTGACAGGGCATAGTAGTATTCCACTGGGTAAATGTATCACATCTTTTGTATCCATTCATCTACAGATGGGCACCTGAGCTGCTGCCAAATCTTGGCTATTGTAAATGGCACTGCTATGAACATAGGGGTGCATATACATTTCTGATTCTTTGACACTACCTTTGTTAGGACATGAGGCTGTCCTTCATCCCTATTTATGTGTTGGACTGAATTAATATTGAGTCCACACACATTCCTAAAGCCAAACTTGAACAGAGAAAGAAAATATTCTAATCATATCCTTTGAAACTAACTCTGATTTTTTAATTAGATGAACGATAGATATGACAATACATTATTACTTAATAAAATCAGTGAAATAAAAACAAATGAAAAAAACCCTGTATTTTAATTACTTTTGATTTCAATTAATCAACTACTTATTGAGTGCTTGATATATGCCTAGCAGCATTAATTCAAATCAAATGTATTCATTAGATACTGAAATGAGACTATAACATCTCATTGACCTTACTATGATGGCAATATTTCACTTTTCAACAATGCACACTGAGATGAGAGTTGGGCAAGGTTTTTATTCTGGACATTTAAAAAAGAACCAATTAACTCAATGACCCTAGCTAGATCTCTGGAAAAAAAAAAGTTTTCTTCTGTTAAAAAAAAAAATCTTACAAGATTACCCACATACAGTATCAGCTCTTCAAAGGAGCTGGGTATTGCAAATCATTATCACAGCACATTAGTACATTATTCCCCATTACCTGGGAAGATAAACTATCCCAGGAGAGGTAAAGGATACAATTTGCTACCCAGAAGCCTACAGGTTCCTCTATGCATTTGTAGTAAAATGCTAAAATAATAAGAGTAAATATGAAATAAATAATAATAAAAGTAGGTAACTTACAAAGAGCAAGCATGGAGAATCTAAACAGAAGCTACCATGGTACCTTACAATAATGTGATGCTGGAGGGTTAGCCTATAACTCTTAGGTTTTTCCTCACAGGGAGTCTGACATAGATGGACCCACAATCATCTAATTCAAAAGAGAGTGGCTCTGTTCCCACCAAGGTGGAATGTTTGCTATGTCTCAGATCATTCTCACTATTTCACCCATGTCCCAAATCATTAAGAGTGTTTCTGCAGAAGTTAAAGATTGTATCATCTATAACCCAGTCTTAAAAAAATAGATTGTAAGAGAGAAAATGTTGGCATAGGGAACTCCAGAGATAATTCCCTCCACTGAAATAAACATTAAGCTTGGAAAAAAACAATCAGAACCTACTATTTTTGGGCTCTAGAACTTGACAAACACTTAACACAAACAGGGCAGTGCTTGATCTTTGGTAAGAGAGTAGATGTGAACCACCTACCACCCTAATTCCTATAGTGGCTAGAGCCAAGGCTGGACAGCAAGCCCTAGTCCTCCAAAAATCTGGGGTGGTCCTTTTTCCCTAAGGTGTCTATTGTAAGATTTGAAGAGACATCAACCCTTCCCCTTCCCTTTTTAAAGATCCAGACATTTAAGGAAATCCCTATCAGGTCACACACTGACTGCAGAGGTAATAGAACAGAAACTTTAGTGGCCACATGCAACATAGAATACTGACTCTATAAAAGTCACTCTACAAACGGATGACTATAGCCCTCCAGAGTAATCCCAAGGGAGGGGAAGAATCCTGATGTTTTATCATATTCAAATGTCATTTATAGGAAAAAAGTTGAGAGAAACTATGCCTGAGGAAGCCTACACACTGGAATTACTAGGTAAAGTCAACTTATTAAATACTAGAGTCACAGTGCATAGATTTGTGCACGGATGGGTCCCTTGGCCTGGCCTGCGGGGATCGGGCCAAAACTAGCTCTCTGACATCCTCAGAGGGGTCCTGGAATGCCAAGCTGAGGGACCCCACCAGTGCACAATCAGGGACAGGGAGGGACTGAGGGAGGGCTGCAGGGCATGTCTGGCCCATCTCGCCAGGTCCTGATAGGCTGGACTCCAGACGCAAGCTAACCTACCAGTCACAGCCTCTTCCCCCTGGTGGTCAGTGCGTGTCATAGCAGCTGGCCAAACGGATACTTAGCATATTAAGCTTTTATTATATAGGACTAGAGGTCTGGTGTACGAAATTTGTGTGTGTGTGGGGGGCAGTCCTTCAGCCCTGCTTGCACCCTCTAACAATCCAGAACCGCTGGCTTCTAACCACTTGCCTGCCGGCCTGCTCGGTTGCCCCAACCACTCTGCCTGCCTGCCTGATTGTCCCTCATCTTATACTTTTATTATTATAAATTATTATAGATAACTGCCTTGCTCCAAGTTGCAAGGACCTGCTTGTCATAGGGATAGAACAGTTTTAATTTTTACTCTTGATTATGGCAATTAACTAACATAGATGGCCACCAAAAAGGTGACTTACCAAAAGGTGTATAGCAAACAGTGCTGTTAAGTTCTCTTCAGAGAAAAGATATACCAAAGGGGAACTGGGCAATCTTGAGAAAGAAGAACAGTGTTGGAGGGATCCCAATACCAGATTTCAAGCTGCACTACAAAGCCACTGTTCTCAAAACTGCCTGGTACTGGCACAAGAACAGACATATAGATCAGTGGAACAGAACAGAGAACCCAGATATCGACACAAGCCATTATGCTCAATTAATATTTGATAAAGGAGGCAAGAATATACAATGGAGTCAAGACAGTCTCTTCAATAAATGGTCTTGGGAAAATTAGACAGATACTTGCAAAAAAAGTGAAACTAGACCACCAACTTACACTATACACAAAAACTCAAAATGGATAAAGGACTTAAACGTAAGATGGAAAACTATAAAAATCTTAGAAGAAGCATAGGCACTAAAATAGCAGACATTTGTTGTAGCAATATCTTTACTAATACAGCTCATAGAGCAATGGGAAACTAAGGAGAAAATAAACAAATGGGACTACACCAAAATAAAAAGCTTCTTCACAGCAAAATAAACCATCAACACAAAAAGAGAGCCCAGTGCATGGGAAGACATATTTGCCAATGTTACATACAATAAGGGTTTAATTTCCAAAATTTACAGGGAACTCATACAACTCAACAAAAGGAAGATAAACAATCCAATCAAAAAATGGGCAAAGAACCTAAAGACACTTTTCGAAAGAGAGCATTCAGAAAGCCAAGAGGCATATGAAAATATGCTCAAGGTCATTAATCCTCCAAGAGATGCAAATCAAAGCAACAGTGCATGGCTATCATCAAAAACTCAACAAACGACAAGTGCTGACGAGGATGTGGAGAAAAAGGAACCCTCCTTCACTGCTGGTGGGAATGCAGACTGGTGCAGCCACTGTGGAAAACAGTACGGCATTTCTTAAAAAAATTAAAAATGAAACTGCCATCTGACCCACTAATCCCACTTCTAGGAATATATCCCAAGAAAACAGAAACACCAATCAGAAAGGATATATGCACCCCTATGTTCATATCTGCAAAATTTACAATAGCTAAGATTGGGAAACAGCCTATTAAGTACCCATCAGCAGTTGAGTGGATTAGATTGTGGTATATCTACACAATGGAATACTACACTGCTGTAAAAGAGAAGGAATTTTTACCATTTGCAACAGCATGGATGGAATTGGAGAGCATTATGCTAAGTGAAATAAGCCAGTCAGTGAAAGAAAAATACATGATCTCATTCATTTGTGAAATATAAAGAACATTATAAACTGATGAACAAAAATTGATACAGAGGCAAAGAAGCATCGAACAGATTGTCAAACTACAGCAGGAAGGCTGGGGAGGTTTGCAGGGGGAGAAGGCAGGAGATCAATTGAAGGACTTGTATGCATGCATATAAGCATAACCAATGGACACAAGACACTGGGGTTAGGGGGATGGGGAGTGAGGACATGTGCTAGGGGATAGGGACACAATAGAGACGTTAAGTACTACCATTTGTAATACTTTAAACAATAAAAATAAAGAGGGGCTGGGGTGGTTGGTTATATCACCATGAAACAAAATGCACTTAAGTAAAAAAAGTTTACAAAAAAACAACGATGTTATATATTAATAAAGGTGCAATTCTTCAATTTATAAACATATAACTATAAACTGAACAGAGCCCCAAAATATATGAAACAAAAGTGGACAGAATTGAAGGGAGAAATAGATAGTCCTGTAATAAGAGCTGCAAAAAAATGAAGAGGGGAGGAGGGATAGTAGATATGTTGTTTAAGGGTAGAAATACCTATTTTCAATAATGAATAAAAAATCAAAGGGTCAATAAGAAAATAGAGGACATGAATGACACTTGAAACCTAACATACATATACAGAACATGGTAATGTAAAAAAGACACATGTATAGGAACAGAGTGTTTGAATACTATTAAAATTAACCTGATATTATTTAAACTAGGTTGTTATAAGTTTAAGATGGTAATTATAATTTCCAAGAAAAAGCATACAACCATCATTTCCAATAGCAATACACAAGGAGGAACAAAAAGGGAGAAAAAGTCTACAAATGTGTGTCAACATTAGCAGGACTATCCTCTGTGACTTTAACGTGCCTGTTTCTGAGACACAAGAAGACCTGACAGTATGGACCCGGGAGGGCAATAGCACTTGCCAACTACTGCTCCTCAAATGTCAACAAGCCACTAACTATTGGCATCACTAGCTTCTGCCTAGGAAACTTCACTAGATATTCAACTGCCCACAAGATCTAAATAGTGGAAATTCACCAGCAACCTATTTATAAACATTTGAAAAATATGCATTAATTAATAGTCATGTGATGCCATGTGAAGAACAGGTCTCTAATGCACTTGATATGCAATGTACTATAAACTGGTACCTGATTCAGCCACAAATAAATATCAAGTCAGGGAATAAAGAGTCCCGAGAAAAGCTACACAACAATGCCTTCAGAATCTAGTTACAATGCAGATACCAATTAGCAAACATTTGTTATCTAACAAAATAGTATTCCATGTCATTAGTGCCAGTCTGCTTATTAATGATGCTGAAATGAATAAAGTTCTTGTAAAAGCAATATTTTACTCTGTATCTATTATCTTTAAAAATAAAGATATTAACCACTACCATAACAAATCCTAATGGAACATGCACCACAAAATATATATGAACATTGTTAGAATACCAAATGGAAGAAAGTGAGGAATATGTAGAACCCTAACAGTGTGCATTTAATTGGGGAATAATTTATTGAAAGATAAACTATGTAAAGGGATGAAACAGAAACCATAGGAGAGCAAACAATCTTTTTCCTTCCTTTCTATGTTAACACATGCAGCACACGCTAGTTTGCATTTGGAAGGCTTCCGGTGTCCATTAGCAAAGAGATACGCCAGGATGAGGAAAAGCTTTTCTAGGCATTTTAGATTATAAGTCCATTAGCAGACATCTAGTTGCAAATGCATCTTTCAGGTAAATTATAATGCAAGAATAAACCTGCCTTCAACTTAAACAGGAGATACGTTATAGCCTGGAACACAGGTGAAGTTTCTGGGGTCTAGTAAAGTAAATCTCAGCTATCTGTAGTTTAATGAAACCAAACATTGATTATTATCTGCCCACGTATCATTTTGTTAATAAGAGGGTCTGGATACAAGACTATTAATTTAGTCCTAAGAAGTCACACTGGATTATCTATGTCTGGCACAGGCACATAGATTTTTTTCACTAGTAGCAATTGTCGATGTGGCTTTAGAGTCCTCACTCTGAGCACCATGATTTAGAATGATTTCATCTCCACAGTGACTCGTTTACTCACCCTAAATTAAAGCTCCTTTTCTCTCTCCTCTTCTTTGCCTTTTTAATAAGCTTAAACAAAATGTCTATCAGTCTCTGACTTCAGTGATTCCTATTATCAACCAGTCAGACATTTTCCTCATTTCTCATCATCATTGTGTGATATCAACCTTGTACAATTCTTGGCCAATGGCCATATTAATTTTCTACTTGAAAGAACACAAATAGAATACTGCTTATGACGAAGGTAGGAGGGGGAGCTTGGGGAATAGCTGTTAGTCTTGATGCATAGCAATTAGCTTTGCAAATAGAAACAGTAAAACGATTGGACCTGATACCTAGCCAAACTGCCAAAAGAGGGAAAAATCATTCTGTTGGGGGTCCTGAGTGGCTTTTTAAACAGTGGCTACATTTGCCTTTTTGGAAATGGTATGAGCAGTGTGACATCAGAGATCTTCAGTTTCCATGGTGACTATTAGTGACGGTATTTCAAATGTCGTGGTTAGGTTCCACTGTATAATTTCTTGCACTTTACACTATAAGAGAGGGAAGAGAAAGAACTGCTTCATCTTAACATTTTTAAAGGAAAGAATGCTGATCATCCAAGTAGATATGACCTGTTCATTTTAAACATGTGGGCTGATAGAAGCTACACGAGTAAGCTGGTGAGAGATACTAAAGCATTTGGACTTGATAGAGACTAATTAATTGCTTAGGTATTTAGCAGCAATTAAGTGTCATTTTCTGTCTACACATTATTTTATAAAGTGGTTGTTCTCATACCACGGATTTACCCACTTTTTACATGTAGGAAAAGCAGTGTAAGTAGGAAGGAAAACTTAGCTTCCTCTGCAGTTAAGGACAATCTCTAGGGTGAAGACGGGGAGCGGTCCAGTCCAATATCCCTCACAGGCAGGCAGCACATAGGAGGAACTTAATAAATACACTTAGTGATTTTGATGTCGACAAAGCTAAACATTTCATTTTTGCTAATCTTAAGAGTTGATGGCTAATTTTAAAATACTCTGTTTACTTACAAAGAATTACATGTAGTTAAAAAAATAGAATAAGCAAATGTCTAAGAAAGTGCTTCATTTCACTCTGATAAGGAAGTTTTTAATTTTCTTATGTAGCTGTAAAGTTAATCTTTTAAAAAAGATAAATCAGTTATAAACTTTATATAATACCATGTATTCTTTTTTTCTATTAAAATTGTTTTTTATCTGTTATCTTAATATATTTTGTTTATAGAAGGTATATACTAGTTTTTCTGACTAGTGATGTAAGTCAGATCTACCTTGTAGTTAATATTGTCTAGAGGCAGAATCGAAGATTACAAATCCAAGTAACAGAGAAAATCTGCTGGCATGATGAAGGAAAGTCGTAATGAATCAGAATGTAATTTAAAAACAAATGCATTCTTACAGTCACAGTAACCAGAATGATAAATCATCTGCCTCTCTCTGACTCAAGCTACTAGTTACGTAGGGACAGAATATTTAGGCCATCACTAGGTAAGAGTTTTACAAAAGCCCGCAACAAGAATGGATATACACACTGATGACAAAGCCAGAAAAAAAAAAAAAAGTAGGACATTTAGGTCACAAAGTACCACCAGTCGTGACTGAAGTTAATAGGCATCCACAAATCACTGATAGGATTAAGCCACCTAAGGTAAACTTTATCTTTATTTTTATCATCACATACCCAATCCATAATGAGACTGAGATCAGTTACTGATGAAATTAAAGGGTATCCTACCACAGATTCAGAAAAGAATCTACTTAAAATGTAAATGTAAAACAACTGGCCATGTGGAGAACTTAGATTAAGACACTAAGGGGCAGAATTCTCAACTGATAACATGACCCACATGTTTTTAGTAAGAAAATTAAGGTCCACGAAGATCAAGTGAAATTACTCAAGATCACAAGAGCTAATGTCCATGAAGAAATGGAATCGAAACCATACCCTAAGTATCTCTTCTTATAGACCACTTCTAATGGTGTATTGTGAATGAGTGTAGCACACAAATACCACTGCTATCACAGAGACCTGAATCCTAAGAATCAGCTTATGGAGAATAACTGTTTGACATTTTACAAAAAAAAATTAAAACACACATACCACCACCACCACCACCACCACCATCACCACCAATCACCACCACCACCACCACCATTGTATTTGTTTTTTTTTTTTTTTTAATATACTTTATTGATTTTTTACAGAGAGGAAGGGAGAGAGATAGAAAGTCAGAAACATCGATGAGAGAAAGACATCGATCAGCCGCCTCCTGCACGCCCCACAGTGGGGATGTGCCTGCAAGCAAGGTACATGCCCCCGACCGGAATCGAACCTGGGACCTTTCAGTCCGCAAGCCGACGCTCTATCCACTGAGCCAAACCAGTCTTGGCCCACCATTGTATTTGAATAAATTATATAAAAGTATATGATTGTCTAACTACTAAGCAGTATACCTGAAAACAATACAAAATAAAATTGAAAGTAAACTGTTAAAAAAAAAAAAAAAAGACCGAAGTCAAAATGAACAAATATGGAAGGGAATAAAAACAAAAAACAACATAACATGTTGTGAAATAAAACACTTTAAATCTGCCTTCCTTGAAGTTCTGAATAATGAACATCTCAGATGTCTGATTCAGAAATTTAAACAGAACAGTAATATGTTAGTAAACTAGATATAAAATGCATAACACACAGACAAAAATTCTAGCTTTTACATTTGAAGGGTGACCAGATTTTGAGTCAAACAGAAAGTCAAAGCCCTATGTGGTTTTCCCAAAAGCAATGTGGGATGTATAGGCTACAGTGACAGAAGTAACACTTTCCTCCTCACTTTAGAACTCATTTTAATTCTTCCAGGGCTGTTCCTCACACTAGAAACCCACTGACTAAAAGAAACCCCTGGACGGAAATCTAGTAGTTCCTATTGCAGGACTGATAAGGAGAAAGGCTTCCCTGTTACTCTAAAATTTCTACAAGTAGATGATCTGAAATTGAGCTATCATACAGATTATGATAAAAAGCTAGAAAGAGTACAGATGCTGATTTCCATTTCCTGTTCATAAAAAGCAGAAACTGAGGCTCTTATGGGCAAATGAATGTGACCTCAGGCAAGTCAGGGGCCCTTCTTGCATGTATTATTTCTAAAAAGAAAGATATCACGGAGCCAAATGAAATAATGTGCAGAAGTGATACAATACCAATGCTCTCAGTTTTAAGACTGATTAGGTTTCCCACAGATACCAGAAAAATCATGTGATTGCGTATCAGCCTTTGAGAGTGCAGGCACGGCCAGTGTCACAGGCAGTACCCTTACCTTAATGATCTGGAAGAGGATGTTACATTTGGAAGAGAATACTAAAATCCTGCTATTCAAAGTGCAGTCTGAAAATAATCAGCCTGGGTGTCATTGGGAGCTGGTTATAAATGCTAGCTCTCAGGCCCCACCGCAGACCTAATGAGTCAAAATCTGCATTTTAACAGAATCTCCAGGTGATTCACAAGCACATTAAAGCGTGAGTACTGTACTGCAGACACTGACAGTGCTCCGGAAAAAGAGACCACTGAAATTTCAGGTGATCCCTGCCCTTCACAGATGCATGTGGAGAATGAGCTCACAGGCAGTCTGGCCTTTTCCTGGTACCACCAGGAAAGGCTGACTTCTGGTCAACTACAGATTCAGCTGTTGAGAGGTAATCATTTATCATCACATGTGAGCCTCATTTAGTTCATTTAGTTTCCTCTTCTTTAGTAGGATTAAAGATAACAGAGAAAAAAAATTATAAAGCTAGCCATGTTTAGAAGTACTTCATTAATCTGTGTGGATAATGCCCAAAACCGTGACCAGACTAAATGATTAAGTGACCTGGATCATTACATTTCCATAATTATAATCATTAAAAGCCATGCCAAGGTATTGACTTATTGATGGGCAATAACTTATTGATGAAAAAAAAAATCTCATTTCAACTTTCATTTTCAGTGAAAGGAGTATTTTTTTTTTAAAGAAAATAATCTGCTTTTAGAGAAGTCTACTAAGAAAACAAACACTAGAAGAAAATTAACCTACATTTTGATCATGGCTTTCACCATGTTAGCTTCTGACTGGAAACAGCAATTTGTGTAGGGCTACAATACTAAGAAGCAAGCGTGAAAGGGTGCTACATTACTTCTTGTACCACTCATCTACAATGTCCTTTTCCCAATTACTTGCTGTCCTAGATAAGGTATGGAGAATCCAGACAGAGGCAAGCTCTTCACTGCTAATGGTATTTAAGGAGCAGGAAACTCTGCCTTTAAACATCTTGTACTGGTAACTGAGATTCTATTTTAATTTCCTGAACAACAATATTGATAATCTCCACATTGATTTACATTTTTCTTGGATCCATATTATCAAACTTCATTTTTCCAAAGTAATTGGGCACAAAGTACAAGAGAGATGAACACGATGATTAGTGTGACAGTGAGGAAGACAGCACACAGACTATCGGTGTTAACAACGCAGAGATGGGTTGCTTCTGAATGTTCTATTCCAGCAAACTGCTACTAGGAATTTTCTTTGTGTTTAAGCACAAGTATTTCACTATTCAGTTCTGTCCCATTTTGAACATAAACAGGTACAAAAGAGGCCTGAGGTAGTTCTAATTGTGTACCAAGTTAATGTGAACGAGTCATAAACTTTGCCCTCCCCTCCCTTGCCCTTACCTGATATAACAGCTATTTTCCCAGACCCATGTTCTTCTCTAGCTATTCTTTCTGCTTCCTCCATCAGCAGCATGCCAAATCCCTATAAGGAGCAATAAAGAGGGTTAGAGAATTAAGGAGAAAAGAAATCATTAAGGGAATCTAAACAACAAGAAGGCTAATATTTAGTATTTGCTAAAATCTGTTAAAGTAAGAGTGACAAAAAGAAACCCATTTATGAAAATAAGGAAAGAGAAATCATTTAATTATACTGAAAGTACACTACAGCAAGCTAGTGTGTGTGGGGGGGGGGGAGGGAAGGGGGGAAATAACTTTGCAACAAAAGCCAAAAGGTACTTTGAGACTGATGTAATCTACTTACAGCAAGGGGTAACTGCCTTCTCTACTTCTGTCTCTTTTTTTAACAAGTTCTAGGCCAGTGGTTCTCAACCTTTTTAATGCCATGACCCTTTAACACAGTTCCTCATGTTGTGATGACCCCCAACCATAAAATTATTTTCATTGCTCTTCGTAAGTGTAATTTTGCTACTGTTATGAATTGTAATGTAAATATCTGTGTTTTCCGATGGTCTCAGGAGACCCTGCTAGCGGTTCTCAACCTGTGGGTCTTGACTTCTTAAGTGCTTCCACATTATCATCTCGTTTGATGCCATAATAGTGAATCATTCAAAACTGCTGGGATTGGACCATTCCTGACTTTCAAAAATAGCAATTTCATATCATTCAATCTAGTATTATATTCCACTGGCCTGAATCTCACTTTGTCTCTTCGTTCTCCCTCCTCATAAGACATCTCTGAACAACTAAAATATTGGTTCCTCTGTTTCTATATTTCCCTTTCACCTCTCTTTGTCGCTTCCTCCCATTCCATTTTTCTTTCCCTCTTTTTGGCAATTTCTTAAATAATTATGGTCAAATAGAAATGAAATACAGGATACCTGATGCTGAAACTTAGCAGGATCCCGACTGCTCACAGGGACGACACTCCCATACACATGCAGCTCTCGGACTATGGAAACACCTCCAACTAATTCAAAGCGGAAAGTTTCCTCTGAACACTTCCGTAATCGCAGGAGGCCAATCAAAATGTCTTGATCTGGGTCTTCATATGATAAGAATGTTTCCCAGCCACCATTTGCAACATAATCTCTCCTTACCAATTCAACCTGTTAAATAAAAAATTTTAAAAAATCAACAAACAAAATCGCATTTTTTAAAAATTAGAGACCAATTTCATTTTTTGTAATTATACCTATTTACTTAAACTAATATACACAATTAAGGATAAAAATAATCACGAATTATTTCTTTTTACTTGTCCCATCCTGAATATCAATTAAATCAGAGTTCATGCCTTGTTCATGAACTATTTTCCTCCCTGTTGGGTGCCAGGACCAATGACCACTAGCTGCCCAGATACCAAAAAATTAAGCTTTTGCAATCTCTTCATGTTGATTCTGCACGTGGAGCACTCAAGCTGCTCTGCGTGTGCTACTCATGACAAGCCCTTTTTGATGCTCATGAACTATTATAAAAGAAAAACAACTTTACAGTTTCATAAACATTGGAATTCATTAATCTTGAGATTCTTACAAATATCTGGCTTAGTAAATGCTTCCATGCAGTTAAATCTCTGATGCTCTATGAAGAGTCTCCAAGGTAAAATTATCCACTATGCCACGTGTAGCTCTTGGGAGAACCCTGGGCCCCAGAACTTTCAGATACTCAATGGTTTAATTTTCTAGTTCTTCCTCCATTAAACCCTATTTTGAGGGGAGGGATATATGTCATGCGTCACTTACTAGTTCCTTGACAGCATCCCATAGGGCCTTTAAATTATTATGTCTAGTTATAAGATTAATACATAAAAGAAAATTCAATCACTGGAAGAGTGGCTTTTTGGAGAAGACTTTTGTGGTAGCAATCTACATAGCTTTTGATTCAACTCATTGTTCAAGTGCCTTGTACTTTGCATAAATATAAGCAATATGTAACAATATATATACACAGAAAATGTGGGCATCAGGCTCAAGTTTTGTGGAACCCCTGTCTGCTGAGAAGGGCTGATCTATTCCTTTGATTACCACCAATGGGCAATAATTTAACAGTTGCACACAAAGAGATGAGCAGATCCCACCCAGCTTTACCTGAATATAGCAGTAGCCACATATGGCTATATTTACATTTGAATTAATTAAAATTAAATAAAATTAAAAACGCAGTTCCTCAGTTGCACTAGCCACCTTTTAACTGCTTAACAGTCACCTGTGACCTGGCTGATGCCACACTAGGTGGCACAGATTACAGAACATCGCCAGCACCACAGAGTTCTAATGCTCAGTGCCGTCTAGAATGAAGTTCACACTTGGTTTTCCTAATGTGGCTCTCCTAGAATCATCCCTTCATAATTGGCTCTTTCCTGGCTCGACATCTGTATCTGATCCACAATTACTCTTTGCTGGTAGTTTACTCATTAACTTTGAGGATCCAATCCGCTGGTAAGAAGGTGTGGGTTCAGGCTTGCCAAAAAAGAAAAAAGACTTATGAACAGGACCCAATCGCTCTAATCGCTCTATAAAATGAAGAAACTAACCTGATATGGCCGTACTTTGTGATGAATTTCCTGAATTCCAACTTCTCTGGTTCTCACATCTCGACACTGGGGGGGAGGGGGGGAGAAAAGGGATAAGAAAACAATTATAAAACTGGTAACTAATTCAATTTTTACTGAAACCACTCTACAGAATTCCAGACTCAAAATTAAGTTTGGATACAATATGCATTGAGATAAAAGAACTGCACTAAAAAATGAGGCCATCTTTAATAAATCTGAGGATGGGAACCATGGAATTAAAATGTATGAAGTTAGTACAGTACTGCTTTTAAAATAAGTTTAGAATTCAAATAAGATCGATATATAATGTAATATTGGAAGTAAAGAACATACATCCTAAAACCTGATAACAGTTTTATCCTGGGGATATATCTGTATTTGAAAGTGCAATCCAAAACAATGTAGATAGAATAGTAAAAAGCAAATCTCTAACTTTTAAAAACTCTCACCACTTTATGGCAGTTAATATTATTAGCATCATCGTATCTGTATCACTTTGGAAATCTTATCAAAAGAAGGGATGCTGAAGACTGCTTTTTTTAAATTTTTGCAGAGAAGGGCACTGCAGAAGAAAGAATAGGAGGGAGGGAGGACAGAAAGAAGAAAGAGGGGGGAAACTTTCTAAAAAATAAAATAAAAAAGGGACCTAGACTCATTTATTATATAATCCAAACTGCAGTCACAAATAGCTCTAGTGTCCCATGGAGGCACAGAGTTGCCTGCAGATATGGATGCAATGTCTGGTCTGCATAGCCAAGCATGTGCGATGCCACTCTCACTTCTATTCCACATGCTCCATTGTTTGACGTTTATAATTACAAAATTCATAAAGTATTCAGTTATAGGTCCTATGGCCTATTTCCCTACAGAATAAACTGAAAACTTATTTTTAGGATTCTAACATTTCCTACCAGTGAGGAAAGATCACCCTAGGAAATTAGATGATGTCATTCATGCAAGCTAAACCACTAACAGTGTATTTATGAAGGATTTCTATCTATACTAATAAAAGGGTTATATGCTAATTAAGCCAGATAGACTGGACATCTTCCAGACAAAGCCACAATGGCGGGGGCCGAGGCAGATGCAGAGGCAGGCAGGGGCGATCAGGCAGACAGGCAAGCAGAGGAGGTTAGGAGCAATCAGGCAGGCAGGCAGGTAAGCAGTTAGGAGCCAGTGGTCCTGGATTGCGAGAGGAATATCCGAGGGGTCCCAGATTGGATAGGGTTCAGGCCAAGCTGAGGGACCCAGCCCTGTGCACGAATTTCATACACCGAGCCTCTAGTATATGGACAAAATTCCATAAGAAATACTAAGAGCTGCATGCCCCAGGAACCAGTCCAAGACAATAAATACTTTGCTAATGTGGATTCCATGAACTCAAAAAACTGTATAGCAAAGTAAGATCACAAGTCTCTGTAATTATAAGATTATAAGTCTATTACCTTTGTATGTTGTCTTTTAACTACAGTAGTTCTATTTAATAACTGGCATGTGAATGTACTATATTTACATGACCTTAACAATCACCTGCATTATATATATATATATATATATATATATATATATATATATATATTTATTATTATTATTATTATTATTATTATTTTATTTTATTTTTATTTTTGCAGGAGTGGGGAATGCTTTTTAAAAGGCAGCGACTGGTATTTGCTTAATTACTGGTATAGACATTGCCTCTGTGAACTAGATGTCTTGACTATGACTGAATTCCAGTCTTTAGACTCAATCCTAGTTGACTGAGAGGCTATCAAGGTTTATGACAGTCCACACAATGGGCAGATGATGAGGTTATCAGGGTAACCAAGCCAGATCACTCACTCTTAGTGGTATTTTCAGAGGAGAGAGGAGGTGGAAATAAAGAACAGGTGAATGAGAAGCAGAACAGACATATAATCTTGTTTGGTTTATTAATTATTGCAAATACATTAGCTGATTTTCTAGGACTTAAAATCATTTATTTTGGGGAGGAGGATAGAATAAGCAAATAATGTTCACAAACTTTCCTCTGCACAATTTTCTGGAAAGTTTTCTCCATAGTAATTTGGCTAAGAGAATAAAATGCCTTAGGTAAGTCTTCAAACGTGATATCAGGCCCTCAAACCAATGTCTTTCAAAGAGCAGTCCATGCTTATATTGTGCACGAGGACATCCACAGCCCTATCCCACACCTAGTGAACTAGAATCTCTGAAGGCAGAGCCCAAGAACCAGTGCTCAGGCCAATACAACTCCTGGCCTTTTCTTTTGAGCAGTTCAGTTCTAAGTAGTAGTTTCTAGGGCACTGAGTTCAAACCTCATAATAGTTTAATTAAGAATCACTTAGAGATTTAAATTGCAGATTCCTGGGCTCTTTGTATTTCTAGGGCCTGCAGAAAGGAAGTGCTTAGTAAACATCTGTGAAATAAATAACAGACTGAGTGAGGTGGAGTGGGGTGAGGAGACTGTTGGCAACAGTAATGTCTGGTAATTACTTCACGCATGTAATCCTTGTTTCTTCAAACATCATATCCTCATATACTTCTCTAACCATTAGTCAAGAATCAAACACTCAATACTTCAAAAGAAAAATGTTATTCAAAAAGTGAGTTAAGTACATAGTTGGCAATCTGGGTAAGTAGAAAAAAACATGACAACAAACACTCTTTGAGAAGGAAGCAGAAGGGGTGTAAGGGATGGAATGGGATGCAGCCTTTGCAATCATAACTTCAACATTTGATACAGTAAGAATACCTTCAATGTGTGAAAGCTTTTTGACCAAACTCCTAAGCTTGTGAGAATATAAAAGTATTTTTGCATTCCAGATTACTTTGATCTCAACAGTTACAGTCAGATTCTTACCTGTATTCCAAGGTCCTTCATTCTTGCAAATGCCAGCTCTCTCAAATTACCATGCTCGACTCCTGAGCTGACTAAAGGCATTGGGATATCTCTGTAGGAGAAAAAGATCATCTGTTGTAAAGTAGAAATCATTTTTTTTTACAGCAGGAGAGTAAGAAGCTCTTAGAAAAGGAAAAAAGAAAACAAAAACTCAAACTCAAACAGCCTACAATGCCGATCAGAAAAGCGGAGACTGAAGATTCTAACCAGGGAGCAAGGCTCAGAGTTTCTCCATCCCTCAGTTTTCCCATCTGTGAGATTATGATTTTCACCTGCCACTCAGGGTTTCTGTGAGAAACACCTGACAAAGATCACTTTATAAGATTATAAAGCACAAAACAAATATCCAAAAACCATGAGTAATGATTTGACTGAAGAGACATTTGTATTAAACAAAACAAGAAATAAAATTGTGGGTTTTTTTTAATCCAATTTGTTTACAGTTATTGAATGACAAGTAACCAAAAGCCCGTGTTAGTCAACAACTGGTCTCAGAGAGTAATTTTTTTTCCTGTTTCCCAAAAACTAAAATGGGAAGTGACTGTAGTAGAATAATAACTTGCCTAAAGATGAGAGCAGAGAAAATAGGTTTCCTGGCAGTAATGTAGTGTAAAGTGCCTGGCATCAATGAGACTTCAATCAAAAGTTGAAGTTCCATTTTAGTAGCCCCAAACATCCTCTTCCTGACAAGCAGTTTTTAAAAATCTGAAGAATATGCTCAGCACATCTGCTTTCTATTCAAAGACAAGACCCCAATTTGTCTAATATCTGGTAGATTAGAATACACCAATTATCTTCTCTTCTTATTTTTTGCTTTTGAATCAATTTGAGTCTTTCCCTTCTCTTGTTACTTACCTTTTCAAATGCTAAGTATGTACAATTAGCTATGCCATCCATTAATTCTAATATTTCTCACTCACTCAAAAGTATCAAAAGCCAATCAATTAGCATTATAAACTATACAGAACAAGTCTATTGGGCTCTGGAAGTCAGTAGTTTCCATAAAGACACTGTAAACCAATGACCAGTCAAAATTATTTAAGATGACTCACCAGGAAATCCAAAGCAAGAGTAACAGCCAAAGTTCAAATCTGAGATTCTCAATGCCCTTTTATACTTCAAAATGTTATAAATAACTCACAAATACATATGTATACACTTTCACAACTTAATGTGTAAAACACTGTTATACATGATGTGAAATTAATAGAACCAATGGCAAACCACTGTTAGTACCATACATGACACTGAATTAGCATGATAATTTCAGCATGGCAGTTATGTTTTATAAAGTTGCCAAAATACTGAATTAGCAAACACTGAAGCATTGATCCTAGGGAAAATGCAGAGTTAGTTTCCTGCAAGTCTTTAGTCACATTTTAACTGACCAATGCATAACCTTGTTTTATTTGTGTTTCTGTTTAAAGGCACTTCATTTAACATATAAGTGATTCATTAATATTGCCCTTGTGGCCAATAGCACTATAAATTCATGCCTCGGTGAAACATCTAACCATGTATTTTCTTCATAAGGCACATTACAGCCTTCTTGTGTGCTTAGGAAACTAGATAGTCAGCCCTATGCCTGGGGGCCATTTTAAATAGCAAAATCAATAAAAATGTAAGAAATGTATTATTGAATAGACTGTGAAAAGGACACTGTTTACAGCATTAGAGCTGAAACAAGAACACAGTATCGCACCAATATCCTATACCTCCTTCGTCAACCTTCCAACTACTAGTCTATCACTTACTAGTGACTCCTGTCTGTAGATCCTCCTATAATGGTTGTCAATGGTGATTATCTATTTCTATCACCCCATCTGCATTTATTAGCTGAGCTTGTATTGAAAGAAGAGCTTTCCTTTTTCATTCATTTATTTATGAACTCATAGACTCCTATTTTATTCTATGAGATGTAATCTGATATTAACACATTTATTTTGTTGCGTTAGATTTGGCCAGTGGAACTGAATACAGGCTGGCCTATGGGTCCTTGTGATGTGTGCCCACCATTCTTTGAATATTTCCTTACTTTCTGGGAAAAAAATGTTCCAAGTATGTTTGCTGCACCAACCCTGGAACTGGCAATTTTTTCAAGCAGCTGATTCCTTTTAGCAAAGAGTGGTATTTAGAAAGCAGGATCTGTTCATTTGTTGTGCTCATTACTACTGAGGTGTCACTGTCTCTAGACCCTTTCAGTGTACACACTAAGAAATGTATGTATACACATAAATATATATTTATAGTCATATATACATACACATAAACCATGCCATGTGGATGCCATGATAAAATGAATAGCAACCACTTCATTAATTACATGACAGACAGGGTATAGGTATGTATCTATAACTATTTCTGTATATAAACTTAAAAACCCATTTCATGCTGAAATGATCATGCTAATCCAGTGCCTGTGTATGCTTTTCAGCTTTCCATCTTTCAGTGTTTATAAATCTCTTCAGACAGTAAGAAATCTTTAGTATATTTATTTGCTAAATCAGATAACCTATTTGTTCAGTATAACCACTCTTCCAAGTATTCTAGCTGCCATCTCTACACTTCCTACCCTCACTCTATTTCTTTGATGACAGGCTGCTGTAAAGACCTCTGTGGCATTGCCTCCACAGGTGGTGGGAAGGGGAAAGATTATGGGCTCTACAAATATTTCTAATAATGAACCAGTACTTTTTTTTTAACATTTAATTTTTTATTGACTTCAGAGAGGAAGGGAGAAGGAGAAACATTTATGATGAGGGAGATTCATTGATTGGCTGCCTCCTGCATGCACCCTACTGGGGATCCAGCCCACAACCCAGGCATGTGCCCTTGACAAGAATCGAACCTGGGAACCTTCAGTCGAAGGCCAATGCTCTATCCACTGAGCCAAACCGGTACTTTTAAAAGACACTAAAATTTGCCTGAAAGTAACTTCTCTAAGGAATACGTTTTATCACGTAATACTGTTAAACAGAACTATGTGATCAAAAGACAATTACTAGTAGGGCTGGCTAATAATTTGGGGGCCCAATGGAAAAGGAGAGCAGAGGGCCTCTTGTTAAAAAGTTATTTAATAGCTCTGGCTTGTGTGGCTCAGTTGGTTGGAGCATCCTCTCCTACACTCAAAGGTCTTGGGTTCAATTCCCAGTCAGAGTACATAGCCAGGTTTCGGGTTCCATCTCTAGTCGGGCTGAATACGGGAGACAATGGATCGATGTTTCTCTCCCACATGGATGTTTTGCTCTCTCTCTTTCCACCTTCCTCATCTCTAAACTCAGTAAAAACAAACAAACAAACAAACAAACAAAAAAAAAAAAACCACACACATACACAAAAGCATCCTCAGGTGAAGATTTAAAAAAAAATTATTATAATCTGAAGATGTTGAGAGCATCAAGTCAAGTATAAAGCCCTATGAAACCACATAGGTTGCATGACCCTTTAGGTAACTCTAACACAAAGCATAAGCCAGTGAGGACCTGGTAACACTGGGCTTTATAATGATGCTGATAGTTCATAAATGTCTTTAAGTTTATGGCTGTCGCCATAAAATGCAACAGCTTTAATGGTCTTTGGCAATGATGTACCTAGAGTATACTGGATGAGGGTTTTTCCTCACGAAGGAATAGGAATGTGGCAATCTCAACCAGCCACTGAGGCTCAGTTAGCTGACCAGCCTTCCACGTACCAGGCCACCAATTTGATTCTCATTCAGGGCACATGCCCAGGGTTTTGGGTTGATCCCTAGTAGGGGGTGTGCAGGAGATAGCGATCCATGTTTCTTTCTCTCTCTCTCTCTCTCTCTCTCTCTCTCTCTCTCTCTCTCTCTCATCAATAAAAACATGTTAAAAAAATAAAAAGAAAGTAAGAAATATGGCAATCTCCATTCTTTTTCACTGGAAAAGAAGGAAGATAATTCTATTCATGTGAAATGTTTTCTATGTGCAAAGTAGTATGTGTTAAGCAACTTGGGATACAAAAAGACAAAATTCTACAACTTTAAAACCCAGGTGAGATTGCTGACCATTTGACCTTGCTATACCCATCTAGAAAGAAGTTTAAAATTATTTTTAGATTTCTCAATTCGTTTCAATCTAATTTCACTTTCTTGAAGAGACTGCATTTGAGAATATACACTTTTCTATTTCAAGGGGTACTATTTCAAGCTTAGTGGTGCTAATATTTGCAATTTACTCATCAAAAACCTTTATAAGGATGTCTAGAGATTTTTTTGGTCTGAAGTTTCTCACATTTCAGAAGCACGTTTTGGTTACAGATTGGTATTCCTATTTAATGTTTTGCAGTGAATTAAATATCACATCGAGACAGACAGCTGTCAAACAGCCTGTGGGCAGCAGCAGTTTAATGTGGCTCTATTGTATGTCTGGACAGAATCTTACATTTAATCACTCACTGCACCCTCAGGCCTGCAATACAGAACCATCTATTAGGTGGTTCATAAAAACACCCAGTAAGATGTTATTGACTCAGCTGTCATAAAGTTAAAAGAGTAAATTAGTTGGAGGAGACAGGGGGGAGAAGGTAGGGTAGGGGAAATGGCCAATTAAAATTATCAAGTAAGAGAGAATCCAAGATGGCGTCATAAGAAAACACCTACACTGCTGCCTTGCAGAACAATTTCAAAACTGCAACTAAAAGACAGAAAGGACATCATCCAGAACCACAGGAAAGCTGGCTGAGTGGAAATTCTACAACTAGAAGAGAGGGGCTCACAGAGACCCAGAGGAGCTGCAAAAAGCTGAAGTGCGGAGACACGCGTGTGGAGAGAGTGGGTGCCAGAGTACCTGGCTGGCTTTCTCTGGCGGGAGGGAGACGGAGACTCCCAACGGCATTGAACCCCTTATCCTACAACACTAAACCCCAGGTCCAGCCAAAATTCAAATGGGGAGAGTTTGGACTGTGAAAAGGGAGAAGTACACGGAAATTTAGAGGAGTTGCAAAAGGGCAGAAGTCGGGTGGCGCGCACAGCACTGCGTGCAGAAGACCGACTGCTGATTGTGCTGCTGGCTTTCACAAGTGGGCCAATTCTAACTCCACTAAACCCCAGTTTTGGGCAAAACCCTAGGAACCCAGATTCATATGGTCCCGAATCGCAGGGGAGCTGGAAAGGCAGCAGTCTAGAGGCACTGCGAGAGCGCGCGCACACAGGGACCACTCCAGCAATTACACAGTCACGTGAGACTCAGGGGCCATAGAGGACAGGGCCGACTGGAAGGCAAGGCGGTCCATTAAGCCCTGAGACTCCATCCCTCCCAAGCTCAACAGAGAGGCTTTTGCAGTTTTGCAAGTCTCGTATCATAAGGCTGAATCCAAAACAGAAGTTCTCCCAGCATAGTGAAAATGCCAAGACAAAGGAAGAGATCACAAACAAAAGAAATGGAGGAAAACAAACGGCTGGAAAAAGAGTTCAAAACCACGGTTAAAGATTTTCAAGAATATCCTAGAAAAGATGGATGAAGTTAGCGAGACCCAAGAGGAGATGAAAAAGAACCAACTGGAGGTGAAAAACAACCAACTGGAGATAGAAAAGGACCAACTAGAGATGAAAAAGGACCAACTAGAAATTAAACATACACTGACTGAAATAAAAAATATTATACAGAGACCTAACAGCAGACTAGAGAAAGGCAATAATCAAGTCAAAATTTTGAAATAATCAGAAAACACTCAACTGGAAAAGCAAGAAGAAAAAAGAATCCAAAAATGTGAAGATAATGTAAGGAGCCTCTGGGACAGCTTCAAGTGTACCAACATCAGAATTGTGGGGGTGCCCAAAGAAGAGAGAGAGCAAGATACTGAAAACCTATTTAAAGATATAATGACTGAAAACTTCCCACATCTGGTAAAAGAAATAGACTTACAAGTCCAGGAAGCACACAGAACCCCATATAAAAGGAATCCAGAGGACTACACCAAGACACATTAATTAAAATACCAAGAGCAAAAGACAAAGAGAGGATATTAAAAGCAGCAAGAGAAAAACATTACCTACAAGGGAGCACCCATACGACTGTCAGCTGATTTCTCAACAGAAACGATGCAGGCCAGATGGGAGTGGCAAGAAATATTCAATGTGATGAATAGCAAGAACCTACAACCAAGAATACTTTATCCAGCAAAGCTATCATTCAGAATTGAAGGGCAGATAAAGAGCTTCACAGATAAGAAAAAGCTAAAGGAGTTCATCAACTCCAAACCAGTATTATATGAAATGCTGAAAGGTACTCTTTTAGAAGAGGAAGAAGAAAAAGGTAAAAGATAAAAAATTATGAATAACAAATACATATCTATCAACAAGTGAATCTAAAAATTAAATGCATTAAAAATCTGATCAACAGAATAAACTGGTGAATATAATAGAATCAGGAGCACAGAAAGGGAGTGGACTGAAAATTCTCAGGGGGAAAGGGGTGAGGGGTGTACAGGGAGAGACTGGACAAAAATCATACACCTATGGATGAGGTCAACAGGAGTGTGGTAAGGGTAGAGGGAAGGGTGGCAGCTGGTGGAGGGGAGCTATGGAGGGGAAAAAAGAGAAACAAATGTAATAATCTGAATAATAAAGATTTAATAAAAGAAAAAAAATTATCAAGTAAAATATTAGTAAAATATAGCATTAAAAAAAAGACATCATGTTTTCACGTGAAATATTTTCCCTTCTACTTTCCTTCCTGTTCCTCCTCCTGATACTTGTCTAAAAAATAGTTCCTAAAATCTTTGCCATGTACACATTCACTAATCAACATTAAGTAGATAGCCTATATTTATAAAAGCTGTCATAGGTAGAAATAAAACGGCCAGCCCAGTGGTGTAGCACAGTGGCTGAATGCTGACCCATGCACTGGGAGGTCACTGATTCAATTCCTGGTCAGGGCACATGTCTAGGTTGCAGGTTCGATCCCCAAGAGGCAGCCAATCAATGATTCACTGTCATCATTGATGTTTCTATCTCCCTTTCTCCCTTCCTCTCTTTGATATAAATAAAATCTTTTTTTTTTTAAAGAAAGAAATGAAATGGCCAGATTTTCGAAAGTCATATATGACTTTCCTTTATTATTATTTAAAACAAAAATCAACTATGATTATTAAAATTGTCTGGATTAAACACTCTGGGAGAACCTTTGTCAATGGTTTCTTTATAGCAAAACGTAACTGAATGCTTCCACATTAGACTAATATCAGTTTTCCACATTCTAAGAATTGATTAAAAGTTTATATGAAGCAAGAAGAAACTATGCAGAGTCAAAGCCCTGTGATTCTCCTTCCCCAAATCAGAAGGTTTCTCAGTCACTTAACATTGTCTAAACACCCATCTTTCTCTTGCACAGTTACTCCTATAAGGTAAAGGTAAAATTTATTAAGTTTCTTGGTTTTTTTTTTAGCTATTTCAATAAAAAAGAATCTCCATTCTGATCCAAATTCCGTAACTGGCAAATTATATGTAAAAAAATAATCGATATAAGAAGAAACACAAATAATTGTTTATATGGAAAAATGTTAATCCTTACTATACCTACAGAAATGCAAAATAATACCTCTGGGCAAAGGAAATAAATTTAATCATCTATATGTATAGAGTTGTGGTAAAACCAGTAACTATTTACTCTCAACTGGTATTATCCTTCGGGAAAAGCATATCAATATAATTAGTGAAAATTAAAACATTCATGTATACTCCTGTTGTTCGAGAAGCATAATAATAATAATAATAATAATAATAATAATAATAAAAATTAAAGACACTTAGATCATTTATTTTAATCTGTTAGAACGGTAACATTTAGTTTACTAGTGATCGGTGAACTCATTAGTCAACAGAGAGTCAAACAGCGGCTTGCAAGCCGCAGTTTGCCAACCACTGTGTTAGATCATACTGCTTTAACAGATAACTTCAACATAAGTAAAAGTTCTGTGTACATGACTCTGACCTGTTGTAGAGGCCAGGATGATTAAAAATTAAAAACAACAACTTGGATCCTAGAAAATGGCAGCGGAGTAGACAGATGAGTCTGGAGCTTTGTCGCTGGGCACAGGAAGAGAGAGAGGCTGAGAGTCGCACTGGGAGTGTTTGTTGGCAAGTTAAGAGTCAGTTATCCTCCAGGAGAAGGTGGGGGACTGCTGGACGGGGCTCTCCTGGCCAGGCAGCCCCACTGCCACGGGGATTTTGTCTGAGCCACCAGCATGAACGCGGAGACCGCACCATCTTGCAGAGGGAGGTGGATGTCTGCGGCGGTCTGAAGCCTGCGGCTGGGGCACCCATTGAGCAGCCGGGGACCCAGAACTCCGCTCTCCAATCGGCGCAGACACGCGGCGGAATCAGAGATCCACAGAGCACACAGAAAGGTCAGATTTTGCCTGGGATAAGAGGGAGGTGGATGTCTGCGGAGGTCTGAAAGCTGCGGCTGGCGGAGGCAGCCACCGAATGGCCGGGGACCCAGAACACGGCTCTCCAAACAGTGCAGACACGCGGGCGGTGGATTCAGAGGTCAGATTTCGCCTGGGATAGGGTGAGGTCTCCTACCCCCGCAGAACAGAGAAGCACACACTGTGTGAACCGGGCTGCGGGAAATCTGCCTCTGGAGAGGTCCGCAGAGGTGGGCAGGGCATGATCCCTAAGTGTGGAGGCAAACTCTCCGAGCTGTTGACAGAGGGGAGCTCTGGAAAACGACTCGTTTTTTTCTGGGGCAGAGGGACAGCCTGGGAGTTATTACAGTGTCCCGGCTGCAAAATCCCCACAAACTGGCTTTGAGAACCACAGAGTAGCAGGATCTGAGCACAGCCTAGAGAGGTCCTGTGCTTTGTCTCAGAGACCAATTCCGAAACACTGCCACCCAGTGGATGACACACAAATTGACACTCGCATAACCACAAAAGAATAAAGAGATTAAAACACCAACAGGGGAACACAGGGAAGTGCAATACCTTCCCTGCTGGGAAACAGGAGTGCCAAGCAGAATAATAGTGGAAGTGAATGACCATTCTATTTTTTTTCCTTTTTTTTTTCATTTTTCCATATTTTAATTAAAAGACTTTTTTTCTTTCCGCCTCAATTGATTTTACCTTTTTAATTATTACATTTTTGTTTTAAACTAGTATTATTAATTACTACTAGTACTTTACCTTTTTGGAAAAAAAACAAGTGTCATTTTGTTTTCTCTTTATTTTATTTTGGGATTAGAGTTCTACATTCTATTTTCATCTTTCTTTTAGCATAATTTTACTCCAACTCAACTCTACCTTTATGCCAACACTTTCCTCCTAACTTTCCCCATTTTGCTGTCTTGTTTCTCTTTCCCTTTTCCAACTTTAGATTCTCCCTATTCTTTCTCTTTACCTGGTTAAAATTTCACCCCATTTATATATCTAATTTCAAATCCCCTACTACAAGTCCATACAAACCTCTCTCTTCTTGTCCTCACTAGCCAAAAAGTTGTTTTTTTCTCTGTCCTTTTGTTGCTATTTGCCTGAAAAGTGATAATATCGGTTTTTTGAAATTTTTTGATTGTTTTAGTTTATTCTACTTGTTTTATTTTGCTTTTTGCTTGCTTTGTTTTTTACCTCTCTTTTCCCTCACCTCCCTCGATACCAGTTGCTATTTGCAGTTTGTATTAATCTCTAGGTACTGGTTGCTGGCCTTTATTGGGATTAGTGACTGTTCTATTGGAGTTTTCTCCTGACATCTATATTTTGTCCCTCTTTTCTCTCTTATACGCTTTCTTTTCTCTCTGACGTTTTTCTCTTCCTCTTTTCTCCTCCTTCTTCTCCTTTTTATTTTCTTATTTTATTTTATTTTTTGTTCATTTATTTATTTATTTTTTCTCACTCTCCCAATTTGATTTTGGCATTTCTTTCTTTTCTTTTTTCGCCATTTTCCTCTTCTTCTTTCTCTATTTACCCCTAATTTGTCTTTCATTGGTGGTCACCTTATTTGTGATTATTAACATCTTGAATACATTTCTACTCAGTGCCTTGTGTGCTGTACCTGGTCGTGTTGTAGTTTGTGCCTTTCAATCAACGTAGGAGAGAGCACTACATAACCAGACACCCAGAGAAGAAAGACCATGGGCAGAAAAAGAAACAGCCCACATAAGACAGAAAGGCAGGTTTCACCAGAAAAGGAAGTAAACGAAATAGAAGCAGAAATAAGCCTGCCAGAGAAAGAGTTCAGAGAAATGATCATAAGGTGGATGAAAAGAATGGAAGACAAAATCGACAATCTGAGTAAGAGCCAAGAGGAAATGAAGAAGACCCAAGAGAAGATGAAGAAGCAGCAAGAAGAAATGCAGAAGAACCTAGAGGAGGTGCACAATAATCAAGAAGAAATGAAAAATGACATCACTGCTATAAAGAACTCAATAGAAAGCATCAAAAGTAGACTAGAAGAAGCAGAGGACCGCATCAGTGAGCTAGAAGACACGGTAGGAAAAAATATCCAAGTACAGCAGCTTCTAGAAAAAAAAGTTAAAAAGCAAGAGGAGAGCCTAAGGGAACTTTGGGATAACATGAAACAAAACAACATCTGCATAATTGGGGGTCCAGAAAGAGTGAAAACTGAACAAGGATTAGAGAACGTGTTTGAAGAAATAAGGACAGAAAATTTCCCCAATATAGGAAAGAAAAAACCCACACAAATCCAAGAAGCTCACAGAGTCCCAAGCAAAATGAACCCCAACAAACTGACACTAAGGCACTTATAATTAAATTGGCAAACACCAACGACAAAGTAAGAATCTTAAAAGCAGCCAGACCGAAACAGAAAGTTACCTACAAAGTAACCCCCATAAGACTAGCTACTGACTTCTCAACAGAAACTCATCAGGCCAGAAGGGAATGGAATGAAATATACGAAGTCATGCAAAGGAAGGGTCTGAATCCAAGAATACTATACCCTGCAAGACTCTCAATCAAAATTGAAGGTGAAATCAGAAGCTTCACAGACAAAAAAGGACTAAGGGAATATATTACCTCCAAACCAGCAATACAAGGAATGTCAAAGGGTCTGCTGTAATAAAAAGAAAGAGGAAGTGAAGAAGGAACTCGGGGGTAAGGACTAAAAATGGCAACAGATAAGTACTTATCAATAACTTTAAATGTAAACGGATTAAATGCTCCAATCAAAAGACATAGGGTAACTGATTGGATAAGAAAACATGATCCATATATCTGCTGTCTGCAAGAAACCCACCTCAGGAAAAGAGATGCACACAGAATGAGGGCGAAGGGATGGAAGATGGTATTTCAGGCAAATGGAAATGAAACAAAAGCTGGGGTTGCAATACTTATATTTGACAAATTAGATGTCAAAGTGAAGGACATAATAAGAGATAAAGAAGGCCACTTTGTAATACTAAAGGGAACAATCCAACAAGAAGAAATAACTCTGGTAAACATATATGCACCCAATATAGGAGTACCTAAATACATAAAAAAACTCTTGGAGGAAATTAAGGGAGAGATTGACAGTAATACAATCATAGTAGGAGACTTTAATACCCCACTGTCACCATTGGACAAATCCTCTAAACAAAAAATCAGAAAAGAAACATCAATCCTAAATGACTCACTAGACCAGATGGAATTAATTGACATCTTCAGAATATTTCACTCCAAAGCCATAGAATATACATTCTTCTCCAGTGCACATGGGTCATTTTCAAAGATAGATCATATGTTGGGTCATAAAAAAAAGTCTCTTCAAATTCAAGAAGATAGAAATCATATCAAGCATTTTCTCAGACCACAGTGGCATAAAACTGGAAATCAACTATAATAAAAACGATAGAAAGAAATCAAACACTTGGAGACTAAACAGCATGCCATTAAACAACGACTGGGTAACCAGAGAGATCAAGGAAGAAATAAAAAACATCATAGCAACAAATGACAATGACAACACAACAATACAAAATTTATGGGACACAGTGAAAGCAGTCTTGAGAGGGAAGTTCATAGCCCTACAAGCCTACTGCAAAAAACAGGAAACAATGGTAATAAATTACCTAACCAGACAATTCAAAGAGCTAGAACAAGAGCAAAAAGAAAAGCCCAGTGTACTCAGAAGGAAGGAAATAGTGAAGATCAGAGAGGAGATAAACAACTTGGAGATCAAAGAAACAATTCAAAAGATCAACAAAACCAAGAGCTGGTTCTTTGAAAGGATAAACAAGATTGATGGGCCTCTAGCCAGGATCACCAAGAAGCAAAGAGAAAAGACCCAAATAAACAAAATCAGAAATGAAAGAGGAGAAATAACAACAGATCCTGTGGATATACAAAGGATTGTTAAAAAATACTATGAACAACTCTATTCCAACAAATTGGACAACCTGCAAGAAATGGACATTTTCCTAGAAAAATATAACCTTCCAAAACTCAATGAGGAGGAAGCCAAACATCTCAATAGTCCAATAACTATGGAAGAAATTGAAGCAGTCATCAAAAAGCTTCCAGCAAATAAAAGCCCGGGACCAGATGGCTACACAGGAGAGTTTTACCAAACATTCAAGGAAGAATTAAAACCTATCCTCCTCTGACTATTCAAAAACATTCAAGAAGAAGGAACACTTCCAAACACCTTCTATGAAGCCAGCATCACCCTAATACCAAAACCAGATAAAGACAACACAATGAAAGAGAATTATAGGCCAATATCTCTCATGAACATAGATGCCAAAATCCTCAACAAAATTCTAGCAAATCGGATCTAGCAGTACATCAGAGCAGGAATGAGGGATGGTACAATATCTGCAAATCAATAAATGTGATATATCACATAAACAAATTGAGAGATAACAATCACATAGTCATATCAATTGATGCAGAAAAAGCATTTGACAAAATCCAACACCTTTCTTAATAAAAACTCTCAGCAAAGAGGGAATAGAAGGAGCATACCTCAACATCATAAAAGCCATATATGATAAACCCACAGCTAACATCATACTCAATGGGCAAAAACTAAAACCATTTCCCCTAAGAACAGGAACAAGACAGGGATGCCCACTCTCACCTCTCCTGTTCGACATAGTACTGGAAGTATTAGCCATTGCAATTAGACAAGAAGAAGAAATAAAAGGCATCCAAATTGGAAAAGAAGAAGTAAAACTGTCCTTATTTGCAGATGACATGATATTGTACATAAAAAATCCAAAGGACTCCATTCCAAAACTAATTGACTTAATGAATTCGGCAATGTAGCAGGATACAAAAGTAATGCTAAGAAGTCTTTGGCATTTCTATACACTAATAGTGAAATTACAGAAAGAGAGACTAAAAAAGCAATCCCATTTACTATCACACCAAAAAAATTAAGATACCTAGGAATAAACCTAACTAAAGAGGTAAAAGACCTATATGCAGAAAACTATAGGACACTGAAAAAAGAGATAGAGGAAGATGTTAACAGATGGAAGAGCATACCATGCTCATGGATTGGGAGAATTAACATCATTAAAATGTCCATACTACCCAAAGCAATCTACAGATTCAATGCACTACCCATTAAAATACCAACAACATATTTCACAGACCTAGAAAGAATTCTTCATAGATTCATCTGGAACAAAAAAAGACCATGAATAGCTACAGCAATTCTGAGAAAGAAGAATAAAGTAGGTGGGATCTCAATACCAGATTTCAAGCTATACTACAAAGCAACTGTTCTCAAAACAGCCTGGTACTGGCACAAGAACAGACATATAGATCAATGGAATAGAATAGAGAACCCAGATATCCACCCAAGCCACTCTGCTCAACTAATATTTGACAAAGGAGGCATGAACATTCAATGGAGCCAAGATAGCCTCTTCAATAAATGGTATTGGGAAAATTGGACAGATACATGAAAAAAATGAAACTGGACCACCAACTTACACCAAATACAAAAATAAACTCAAAATGGATACAGGACTTAAACATTAGAAGGGAAACCATAAAAATACTAGAGGAATCCAAAGGCAGCACAATCTCAGGCTAATGCCAAAATAACTTCTTCACTGATACTGCTCCAAAGGCAATGGAAGCTAAAGAAAAAATAAACAAATGGGACTACATCAAAATAAAAAGCTTTTGCACAGCAAAAGAAACCATCAACAAAACAACAAGAAAGATCACTGTATAGGAGAACATATTTGCAAATGTTATCACTGATAAAGGTTTAATCTCCAAAATCTACAGCCAACTTATACAACTTAATAAAAGGAAGATAAACGATCCAATAAAAAAATGGGCAATGGACCTAAATAGAACCTTTTCGAAAGACGACAGAAGGAAGGCCAAGAGACACATGAAAACATGTTCAAAGTCATTAATCATCCGAGAGATGCAAATCAAAACAACAATGCGATACCATCTTACACAGGTTAGAATGGCAATCATCAACAAATCAACAAACGACAAGTGTTGGCGAGGATGCGGAGAAAAAGGAATCCTTGTGCACTGTTGGTGGGAATGCAGACTGGTGCAGCCACTGTGGAGAACAGTATGCAGTTTCCTCAAAAAACTAAAAATGGATCTCCTATTTGACCCTGTAATCCCACTCTTAGGAATTTATCCTAAGAAATTACAAACACCAATCAGAAAGGATTTATGCACCCCTATGTTCATAGCAGCACAATTTACAATAGCTACAATTTGGAAACAGCCTAGATGCCCATCAGCAGATGAGTGGATCAGAAAACTGTGGTACATCTACACAATGGAATTCTATGCTGCCATTAAAAAGGAATTCTTACCTTTTGCAGCAACCTGGTTGGAACTGGAGAGTCTTATGCTTAGTGAAATAAGCCAGTCAATGAAGGAGAAGCATCACATCATCTCACTCATTTGTGGATAATAAAGAACATTATAAACTGATGAACAAAAGGATAGATACAGAGACAGTAAAGCTTCAAACAGACTGTGAAATTACAGCAGGAAGATTAAAGTTAGGTGAGGTAGATAAGAGATCAATCAAAGGACTTGTATGCATGCATATAAGCATAACCAATGAACATACACACTGGGGGTTTGGGGTATGCCTGGGAGGGAGGGGGGGAAATGGGGAGATATGTATAAAATTAGTAAAAATTTTTAAAAAAGGAAAACAACAACAACAACAACTTGGAAGCAACCTAAATATCCAACATTAGGTAACAGTTTACCGAATAAAACTGTTCCCAAATTAAAATGCTAGACTACTATGCTACATTAAAATTACAACTATGAATATTATTCTAAATCTTTAACAAGAAATGCAAACACCATATTTTCCAATGTATAAAATGTACTGCTGTGTAAAGATGCATCCCAATTTTACAAAGAAATTTTTGGAAAAATAATGTAAGCCTGTTAATACATATATTGAAAGTTATTTTAAAGTAGCTTTATAGAGAAAATACTATTTTTTCCATGTAAATATAGCTGAAAATTAAAAAAATATATAAGTTCTGGATAATTAGTAATATTCTACAAACTGTTGGAAAAAAGTATAAGGTCACAAAATAAAAAAGAAATGTATTTGGACAAATGAATGGTGGTACAGAAAGAGAAACACATCAGACCATACACCTCAACTCGGCAAAATACAAATCTAGAATTTCAGTGATTACTGATAACAAAAAGCAAGTCAATCTATATCCTATGTAATAAAAGGCTAATATGCAAACAGACCGAATGGTGGAACAACTAAACAGCTGGTCGCTACGATGTGTGCTGACAACGAGGGGGCGTGTGCAGAACATGATGGGCATCAGCTGCAGCAGGATGGTGGCGCAGGTGAGTGGGGCACCAGACCAAGGTGGGGCACCCGTCACTGTCATTGGGCAAGCCTCTGGTAGTTACTGAAAAATTCTTTGCTCCCACGCACTGCAGTCCCACCCAGTATTCACACCTGCTGCCAACACCAGCCCTGCTCACACCCATTGTCAGATCAACCCCACTTGTACCTATAGCTGGTGCCAGTCCTGACTGCTCGGCACCATCAGTGGGTGCAAGCTGTGGCTGCCAGCCCTAATTGCTCCTGAGGGCTTCTCCATCTCCCCCTGTTCCTGAGGGGCAATCAGAGCAGTAGCTGCTGCTGGTACCCACTGATGGCACCAGCCCTACTCGCACCCACTGCTGGCGCCAGTCCCAATTGCTCCGCGCCATAAATGGGTAGGAGTGGTGGCAGAGGAAGCAGGACTGCTGACAGACAGAGGATAGGGGGCCATTTTGGGAGGAGCCAGGCAGGGGTGTAGAAGATGTGACAAGACCTGCCCCTGTGCCTACCATAGCCTTGTGGCCCACAGTTCCCTTCAAGGTGCACAAATTCGTGCACTGGGCCCCTAGTATATATATAAAAGCCTAAGCGACCATTACAACTGAACAACTGGCCGACCAGTCGCTATGACACACAATGACCAACCAGGGGGCAGATGCTCAATGCAGGAGCTGCTCCCCGGTGAGAGTGCACCCCATAGGCAACCTCCCCCCAGCTGGCCAACCTCTGCGCACCTCCCTCATTAGTTGGCCGACCGGCCCTAATCAAGACTATGGGAAATGCCCTGATTGGCCCCAATTGCCAGCCAGGCTGAGGGACCCCACCCATGCGTGAATTCATGCATCAGGCATCTAGTATAAAATAAATTTAAATCATTTTTATGCAGTATATGTGAAAAAAATATGTAAGTAAAAGTAGGCAGAAAGTAAGTAGCAAAATATAATTAATTTGAATGAATTCTTATGCAGATAGTTATACAGTGGTACCTCGAGATACGAGTGCCCTAACATACGAGATTTTTGAGATACAAGACATCGAGCGAGCGATTTTTGCTTTGAAATACGAGCAACAGTTGAGATACAAGTAAACGCGTGGATTGGCTGGCTGCACACGACCCACCAGTTTACCGCGACTCGAGCGTCTCATAGTTTCCCACGCCTCAAGGTTATGGAACGAATTAAACTCGTATCTCGAGGTACCACTGTAGTTATATTCCATGCAAAACAAAGTAACATAATATACTTGAAGGAATTCTGCCCCCGTTTATAGAAGAAAAAAAAGCTAACTTGAACATTTGTCCACAGCCAGATACATTTAAAAAGCTAAATTCTAACAGAAACTTGTATAACAATAGCATCACTATATTTAAAACAAAAAATATAAAGTGGAAAATATAATTTTAATCTTTATACTAAAAATTCTAGAGAATAATCCCATTTAAAGTTAAGTAAATTATCATTCCCAAAGCATGAAACTCTGACATATAGCCAGACTCCAGATGACTCTCCATCAAAGGCATTTACTATCAGGAACTGAGTCATCACATCTTCAAACAACAAACTGTCCTCAAACTTACGGAAGACATTCCTAACTACACATTTTTAAGAAGATTTAACCTTACTTTAGAGTTTATATTCCAGTAAGTTCTAATTCCCCTACACATTTGTAAAGTAATGAGTTAAATGTTAAGCCCACAGGAACCTTTTCAAAGATGGGTGTCCCTCCAAAATGTACACACACTTTAACAGTGGATAGCTCAATTTTAAAAATGAAATATATTTTAATAAAGACTGCCTTTATAATTATTCAAAGTGTGTGTATACATTTTTGGGGGACATCCTATATAGCATGCATTTGGTCTTCTGGAATTACAGCCGGGAACTCTGCTATGGGCTGACTCCAGAGAGAGAGCTATGGTGGGGTCATGCTAGGGAAACTGCGTACAAGGAGGTTTCTTAGTCAGCTTCATGTTGGTTCTCCATGATCATGCCTTTCTCATCATACAACCTTTTGGTTACATAATGTGCATGTTCTTCCTGTCATTACCTCTTTACATTTTTTCTCTAGACTATTATTTGCTGCTGTTTTCTTGAAATCCTCTTGGGATAATGTCTCATAGTGATATTTTATAAAGTCTATAAAATTAAGCTTTTAATGTTATAGCAACGCCTCTATTGCTTTTGACTCACTGATTACAGCAGTAAGAAATTTAAAGCTCAAAATGAAGAGGAGGATGCAAATTCTCCATCTGATTGCCTGTGTGATCTGTGCTTTGTAGTTTCTGATAAGAAAACTTGGATGTCTACGGCTGTGAAATTTCTATCCTGTGATGTTTGTTGCCATGCTGGGAGGTATGATCTTTTGGTTACCCTGTAATGTAAGTGCCTGACATTAAGCTTTTTGATTGTAGTATGAGTGCCTGACATTAAGTTTTTTTATTGCCGAGGCATCCATTACTGAAGGAATCCATCTTGAATAAACATATGTATGACAGCTACCAGCAAAACAACCACATAAGAAACTAGGCTGCCCCTACTCATGAAGTTCACTTTTCCAGAAAGCTCTGGGTAATCGGGATAACTAACCATTTGAGTAACCCCATTTCTCCCTTCCTGCACCCTAATTCCCTTTCTTATTATTTAAATTAACCAACAGAGAGTGAATCCATAAAAACCTAGGGACCCCACCCAAGAACCCGTAACAAAGGCAGAGCACTAGTTCTGTGTTCTCTCCCATGCCCCCAAACTTCCTGTGCTCCTTGGGCTTGCTGGGTTCCCTCAAGGACCTGTGAATAATAAATCCTGCTCCTCAAAGTTCCCTGATGATTTTGGTGCAGTGCATCCTGCAGCCATAATAGAAAGTCTGGGACTGGTCCTGCCACTACATTACCCCCTTTCCCCAAATGTGGGATAAATGTCTGTGCCAGCTCATCACAAATGTTCAGGCCAAGTAAGTATGTTGGGCATCACTATCAGCAGGTTGAGAGCTACCTGACAGTGATACTGCCACACTCTGTTCCTGAGAAGTAGTATCTTCACTATTCTCTGGTTGCCTAGTCAGTTAAATGCAAATAATCTTTTCCTTTTATCTTTGCTAGTAATACTTACTGCATCTTTATTTTCTACTAGAGGCTCGATGTATGAAATTCGTGCATGGTGGCGAGGGGCGCTGAGGGGTGTCCCTCAGCCCAGCCTGTACCCTCTCCAACCTGGGATCCCTCTCACAATCCAGGACTGCTGGCTCCCAAATGCTCGCCTGCCTGCCTTCCGGATTGCCACTAACCACTCCCCTGCTAGCCTGATTGATGCCTAACTGCTCCCCTGCCAGCCTATTTGCCCCTAACGGCCCTCCCCTGAAGCCTGGTCTCCCCTAACTGCCCTCCCCTACAGGCCTGGTCACCCCTAACTACCCTCCCCTGCAGGCCTGGTCACCCCTAAATGCCCTCCCCTGCAGGCCTGGTCTCCCCCCAACTGCCCTTCCCTGCAGGTACAGTTGCCCCCAACTTCCCTCCTCTGCTGGCCGGGTCCCCCCAACTTCCCTCCCCTGCAGGCCTGCAAGCCCTATGGGCTTGATCACCCACAACTGCCCTCCCTTGCAGACCTGGTCCCTCCCCTGCTGGCCATCTTGTGTGTTGGAGTGATGGTCAATTTGCATATTACTCTTTTATTAGATGGGACTGTATTAATTTAAATTTTTTGAAATAATCTCAAAGTTACAGAAAAAGTCCCAAATGCAGTACAAATAATTATTTTCCTTAACTATCTCAAAGTAACTGGAAACACAATGTCCCAACACTCTCAAAATACTTGAAGTATTTCCTACAACAAGGATATTCTCTTACATAGCCATAATATGATCTCCAAAATCAGGAAATTAACACTGACACTTCATTGTCCAATCTTAGACTCCATTCTAGTTTCACCAGTGTAAGATCTTTGTCCTTTACAGCAAAAGAATCCAGTAAGATCCTTGTCATGTCTCCTTAGTCTCCTTAAAATGGAACTCATCCCTCGATCTCCTACTTCTGAAGATTATAGTCCACTTATTTTCTTAGAAAGTTCCTCAATTTGGGTTTGTCTGATGATTCCTCATGATCAGATTCAGATTATGGAATTTTGGCTGAATAATACAGAAGTGATATCAGGTGGTACACAACCAGGATTTGTACTATTACTAATAATATTCACATTGATCAGCTGCCAGGCTTCTCCATGGTTAAGGCTTCTCTTTTCTACTTTAATTAATACAGACATTGTGGGAGGTACTTTGAAACAACATACAGTCAATTCTTATTATTCGTGGTAGTTATGGTCTATAAAGTTGCCATGAACATTTAATTAGTGAATATCATAACACTGCTCCTAGAGGAAATAAAGGGTTAGGTTCCTATGTGCAACACTGTCATCAACTGATCAATACATAACTTGTTTTACCTGCGTTTCTGTATAAGGACACCATATATATTGAACTTGAGGCCAATGTTGCTATAACTCATGGCTGAATGAAGCTTATCCAACACATATTTTCTCCATAATGCACACTGTAGTCTGCTTACACTTAGGAATATTATATAACACTTCATTACTACACCTCGGGCCATTTTAAACAGTATAGTCACCAACAAACAGCACAAAAATGCAAAATGTGGTAATTAAATAAACACACACACAATCTTCTATTCCAAAACATCATGGAGTACATTCTAATTTTCTCCTTAAACCTAGCTAGCTCCCATTATCTTTAATATTATCTACTACTAAGGCATATCTATTAGATCAACCTTCTGCAAGAAACCAATCTTTTGCTGCTGTCTTCTCTGCATCCTCTCAGACACATCCTCCTCACCCTGCTCAGCTCTGACAGCCTGTGCCAGATCAGCCCCACGAGAATGCCCATTTTACCACATTTGGGCTCTCATAGCCTGCACCACACCACTGCCTCCTTCACAAGAACATGCTTCTTTCTCACCCAGCTCTGGCCCTGCCACTCCCTACTTCTCCAAGTGAGAAGCCTGCATTGTTCAGGACCTCCTTATGTCTTCTGAACTCAACTATTCCGGAAAGGTAGAAAAAGGGAAAGGACAATGCAAATAATTCCAACAGCTGAATTTTCTACTATCTCCTTAGTATTTTTAAGTATTTTAAAATACAGATCATATAGGCAATTTAGATCCTTACATTTGGCCAATAACTTCTTTATTTTTCAAGTAAGTTTTTATTGATTTTCAGAGAGAGGGAGGGAGAAAGAGGAACAACAATGATGAGAGAGAATCATCAATCCACCACCTCCTGCACAACCCAGGATGAGGATCGAGCTCGAAACCGGGCAAGTGCCCTGACCTGGAATCAAACCGTGACCTCCTGAGCCACACCGGTAGGGCAAGTTGGGCCAAAAATGTAAAGAAGTTAAAAAATCAATATGTTGTGGCAGAAGTATGGTGTAAACGTCCTTTGACCTTTAAGCAACTCCGTTATTTTATGGCCTTGGTAGTTTTCCTTTGGTTGGTGATTCTGCCTATTCACAGTAGTCATTGTTTTATACTCTTAGTAACACAATTTTTGTGCTCAGTGGATACTAGGTGCAGCAGCAAACTGTATATGTATTTGCTGTCATCTTTTGACCTTATACAGTAATTCCCCCTTTACTCGAGGTTTTGCTTTCCTCAATTTCAGTTACTTGCAGTCTATCTCCATTCAAAAATATTAAATGGAAAATTCCAGAAATAAACAATCCCTCAGTTTTAAACTGTACACTGTTGGTGCCATCCCCTTCCTCCCAGGACATGAGTCTTCCCTTTGTCTGGCATAGCCACGATATACACGCTGCACGCTCATTGGTCACTTAGTAGCTATCTCAGTTATCAGTTAGACTGTCACATCATCATGCATATCTTCAAGTTACCCTGATTTTACTTAATAATGTCACATTCATGTAACTTTTATAACAGTATAGTTATAATTGTCCTATTTTATTGTTGTTAATCACTTATGTCTAATTTATAAATTAAACTTCATCATAGGTGTATATATGTAGGAAAAAACAGTATACATAGGGTTCACTACTATCCAGTTTCAGGTAACCACTGGTGCCTGTGTTCTTGGGACAAATCTCCCACAGATAAGGGGAACAGGGTGGTGGAAATGTGCTTAATAACCAACAAATAGAGGAATGGTTTTAGTAGGATTGTACATAATTAAGTAACTTTTATGGCTTCTAGAATTTTTTCAATGTTATATTTCCAGTAAAAAAATTCTTAAAAGGCCCATAATTGCAAATGAAATCATAATTTCTTTCTCGTATGGGAAAAAACGGTTGATTTCCTTCATGCCATCAGGAATATGTCACTCTTTCTCCATATTTACATTAATATCTGCCAGCAATGATTGTTGCAACTCTTCGTTTTACTTTCAGAGGCTCTATAACAGGGATAATAGACACATGGCCACACCCCCAGCTCCCACACCAACTTCTGTACCTGACTGAAGTGGACCAGGAGAACAAAATCCTGATCTAAATCATACGCTCCAGGAACCAAGCACCATGCCTATTTATCACCTTCATGACTCACCTCTGAGCTCATGGAGGAAGGGAAAGGGGCATACTTAAACAAATATGATACTGGCAAAGTGGCTTGGACCCAGTTTCCTTTCATTTCCATTTCTCTCTATAGATAGAATTCTAGGTGTCCTTTTTTAATTTTAAAAGAATTCAAACCCTTCCATATGGAAGCAGATTATTCTCATTAGAAACTATAAACAGAGTATTCATTGATTATTTCTGGCATAAAAGGTAACACACTACCTCTGCACTCGATACACTCGAGTCCATGGAGGCACCAGGGCAAGGATCCGAGCCACCAATTCGATCAGGTCACTCGGCGAATAACTCTTATAGCGTCCTGATTTCCACAGCTCATAAAGCCCAGTTCCACGAATCACCAGGGTAGGGTAAAGTTTTAAACCATCGGGACGAAAAGCAGGGTTCTCAAAAAACTCCTGTGAATAGAGAACAGAAGGTTACTTCTCCATTAGTTATGTAGAGATTACGCATGCACGTTCCAAATCTGGGCCAGCGTCTCTCACATACCTACCTAGTCCTCAGAATGCCTTTCCTTTCCATCCAAGGCGGGGATGCAGACGGAACAGGAACTCACTGTTTTTACAGCCTTACTAGGGCAAAGCATGTTTGCTGGACCCAAAACCCTCATTACAGCCTCTGGCCATCACTGCAATGCCACCTCATGCCACTCTCACCACCTTGCCTTTTCACCCCTACAAAGGCAATTTTCTCAGCCTGGAAAGTTCCTCAATTTTTCTTCATCTAGCTAATCTTCAGGCCTCAGCTTAAATGTCAGTTCTTCAGAAAGGCCTCCAGACCTTCAAATATAAACTGCCTGACTTACCGTTAAAAAAAAAAAAAATCCTATTGAGTTCTGTATTACCACTTTCTTAACATCATCATACTGACAATTTATCCAGTGCCTACCTTCACCTCTAGACTGTATAATCTTTTAATAATGAAACATATTGTGCCAGAGATCACCATCTGGCCTGCAAACCTAAAAAGTTTACTATATGACCCTATGCAGAAAGTGTACCAATCCCTGGATATGACTATTTTGTCCTCAGACCAACTGGCACAATTCGTAACCTGGGACATACACTCTCCATTTGTTATCTGGACAATGAGCAATACATCTAATTCATCTACTGTGACATAGCCATTTCCTGTACTATATCATCCCAGCTGGCTGCCTTGTTTCTTTATTTGGGATGTAGCAGGAAAACATAAGGCAGTCTCCCTTCCATAACTCTGCACTGCTAATTTGTTCTTATCTTGATTTTGCAGGATACATGGTGGAGGACAGAAGGTGGACTCATACAGTTCCCTTCACCCCCACTCTAGCATTAGCATCTATTCAGCCAGCAGTACCATATCTTCTGAACTGTAAAAATGCTTTTTTATTTTGTGCTATGTTATTCTTGCAGAGCTATCCATTATTTAACTTGCTTAACAAAGAAATGTAACTATAGGGTACTTCATCTCTCATTGATTTGTCATATTCTTAAAATGCTATATTCTTTGTGCACAATTTGGTCTTAAAGATATTCCCCTGAAATATTTATATAGTAAAGATTCATCAGGTCTTTAATAAATATTCTATAGCCATCCACAAAGAGCACACATGCAAGGCATTCTCCTCTTAGTTTGATTTCGTATTGAAACATGCAGTTTCAGAAAAGCCTCTGGACTCTGAGATTCCAGGTACAAAGGAAGGCCTGAGTGAGGACCAAGCGTGAAAACAGGGAGATTAAGTAAAGGCCAGCATACAGAAAAGTACTTCTAAAACTTGTATAATAAATTTAGGAAATATATGGGCTGAAATACTCCTTTAAAAAGAATAGTAGGTAAGCCGAAACCAGTTTGGCTCAATGGATCGAGCGTTGGCCTGTAAACTGAAGGGTCGGTCCCAGGTTCGATTCCGGTCAGGAGCATATACCTTGGTTGCGGGCACATCCCCAGTGAGGGGTGTGCAAGTGGCAGCTGATCTGTGTTTCTTTCTCACTGATATTTCTAGCTCTCTATCCCTCTCCCTTCTTCTCTGTAAAATATTAATAAAAATATATATATTTTAAAAAAGAATAATAGGTAAAATTGGTTCTAGATTTCTGGTTAAACACTAAAAACTATGTGTTTCTTTCCTTCCAAAACCATGCTAAATTTTTGTTTTAATTTTTAAAAATTTATTTTAGAGAGGAAGGGGAAGAGAGAGGAGAAGTAAAGGGGAGAGGGGGAGAGAGGGAGGAGAGAGGGAGAGGGAAAGAGAGAAAGACAGACAGACAGACAGACAGACAGATATCTATTGGTTGCCTCCTCACATGCCCCAACTGGGATGGAACCTGAAACCTGGATATGTGTCCTAACCGGGAATCAAACCCGCCACTTTTTTGGTGTACAGGATGGTGCTTCAACAACCAAGGTCTGGAAGACCAGTCAAGGTCTTCCAAAAACATGCTAAAATAACAGGAAGTAATAAATTTTTAAAAGTATAAGTCAAAGGAGACAGAGGAGAACAGGTGATGGCAATACATTTTTTGAAAGAGAAAATGGATGGAAGATTGGTAAAATGACTTTACAAGTGATGTGAACTGCAAATAAAGTATCTGTGAAGCAGGATAGATACTAATGAAAGGCCAGCTCCGTCACACCCACGTCCCAGAAAGGTTCATGGATCACAGGTATCAGGAATTGGGCAGGAGGGAGAGAACACCTGATGAGGGATTTATCCCTTTCCTTATTCCTTACCACTTTCCTACAGGCAGTCGCCTGTTTTTTCGCTGGAAATACTGGAAAGCCTCTGGACTCTGAGATTCCAGGTACAAAGGAAGACCTCAGTGAGGACCAAGCATGAAAACAGGGAGATTAAGTGAAGACCAGCACACTGACTGGTGGACTTCCTGCTGCAATTTTCTGTGACATGCACACAACACCCACTCCCAAAGAGGAAGTTGGAAGTCACTTCTGTATCAATAAAATGGCTCCAACTAAGAGCTCCATATACTGACATTTGGAAATTCCCTAAAGAAAGGAGAGCACATTACATGACCATCCTTCACAGAGGCATACTGGTAGCTAGCTACATAAAGCTTGCAATCTGGTTTTTAAGCCCTTCACTTTTAAAGTATGACCATTTGGCTAAAGATCATTAGAAATTAGAAGAATAGAACATAAAAAGCAGACCAAAACAAAAGATAAGAAGGAACTGGGGGAGAAGCAAGGCATAAAGAAAATAAACATAAAGAAAATAACTATAATAATTCCATCAGAGAGATAAGAAAAGACATATTAATCTGTAAAACAAGAACGGGATACTAGAGAAATCAAACAGCCAGAATATAAGAAAGAACTCTTAGAAAAGAAAACTAAAACAAAAATCATTTAATAAAAAGGCTGAAAGATAAAGATGAGAAAATAAGCAGAAAAACAGGCAGATAAAACTAGAAAAGAATTTTATATGATCAGTCTGGCAACATTTCTTAGGTTTTAGAAAAAGAACATAAAAAATGAAAGGGGGAACATTATCCTGTTCAGCTGGCTCTTGTATCCAAGGATTCTGCATTTACACATTAAAAATATTCAGAAAAAAAATGTTACTGACAGGTACTGTATTGTTAGGCCTACAATGGTTGCATCTGTACCAAACACATACAGACTTTTTTCTTGTCATTATTCCCTAAACAATACAAATATAACAACTATTTTCATAGCATTTACATTGTTGGGTGTTATGAATAATCTAGAGATGATTTAAAGTATTTGAGAGGATATGTGCATGTTATATACAAATACCACACAATTTATATAAAGGACTTGAGCACCTGTGGATTTCATTATCTAGAGAGTTCCTTAAACCAATTCTTCAGAATACCAAGGGACCACTGTAGTACAAAGAAATTTCCCAATGACAGTGTCCTTTGATATCGAACACATTTTTTTTTAAATATATATTTTTTTATTTCAGAGAGGAAGGGACTAGGATAGAGAGAAACATCAATGATGAGAGAATCGTTGACTGACTGCCTCCTGCACGCCCCCTACTGGGGGGCGGGGGGGAAGAATCGAGCCCGCAACCCTGGTATGTGCCCTTGGCCAGAATCGAACCTGGGACCCTTCAGTCGAAGACTGATGTTCTATCCAGTGAGCCAAACCAGCTAGGGCATCGAACACAATTTTAAAACTCTTGCCAAAATATACCTGTGTGAAATTGCACTACATATGAGATAATGAGAACTTCCTAAAATATCTGTGTGGAAAATAAAAAGTTACATACATTATAGGATTCAGGAATAAGGAACATAAGATTAAGAACGATATTGTGGTTTTTAATAAAACATAGGTTTGTTGGCTGTTTCAATATCCTACCTGTGAAGTATCTGTTAAAGTGTTTTTGCCCATTCTCCTATTGGGCTATTTGTTTTTTCTAATTGACTTGCAGAAATTATTTCTTTTAAGGCAATTTATAAAGGAATTTTGCAGAGAATTTTTCTTTAGGGAGGAATCCGATTTCTCATTTTAGCTCTTTTGTCACTCAGTGGCTAGGATGCAGGTAGAAAAGGTATATGGTCTACTCATATTCTCTGTGGGTTTCTCTCAAGATTACAAACAAGCAGATAAACCTATTGACATGAAGGACTGTCTCTGCAATATTATTATTAAATTATTCTTTACAATAGTTGCCCTATTTGTGGCTTCCCTTTCCAGGGTTTTAGTTACCCACGGTCTGAAGTTTTAATGGTCTGAAAATATTAAAAGGCAAATTCCACAAAACAATTTAATAAACAATTCATGTTTTAGACTGCTTGCTGTTCTGTGTGATGCCATCTCTTGCCCAGACATGACACATCCCTTGTCCAGAATACCCATTGTATACAGTGCACTCTCATTTGTCACTTAGTGGCCATTGCAGTTATCAGATCGACTGCCAGGTATTGCAGTGCTTGTGGTCAAGTAAGCCTTATTTTACTTCATAATGGCCCCAAAGTGCAAGAGTAGTATTGCTGGCAATTAGGATGTGCCAAGAAGCCATAAAGTGCTTCTTTTATATGAAAAGATGAAAGTTCTCGACTAAATAAATAAAAATAATCATATTTTGAGGTTCTCAACTAAATAAATAAAAATAATCATATTTTGAGGTTGCTGAGACCTATCTGTGAAATTGTGGGAAAAAAAAATTATGCTGGTTTTGCTGTTGAACCTCATACTGCAAACGTTAGGTCCATAGAGCATAATAAATGTTTAGTAAAGAGAAATTTGTAGGTAGGAGATATGAACAGAATGATAGCACTGTGCTGTGCAAGAAAGCATTGGGGCTACATAAGGACTCCAGCAAGAGGTCCCTTAAAATGAGTGACTTCAGCCATGGTGTGGCTCAGCTGGTTAGGGCAATGTCCCATGCAACAAAAGGTCTTTGGTTCGATCCTCTATCAGGACACATATGTGAGGCAATCAATCAATGTTTCTCTTTCACATTGATGTTTCTCTCCCTCTCCCTCTGTCTAGAATCAATGAAAAACACAGCCTCCGGTGAGTATTAAAAAACACATGAGTGACTACATTCACATGACTTTTATTACAGCATATTGCTATAGTAGTTCTATTTTATTATTAGTTACTAGAGGCCTGGTACATGAAATTTATGCATGATAGGGTCTCTAGGTCTGGTCACCCCTCCCCGCCCCCACCCCCGCACCTGCCTTGGCTGGCCTGGCACCACCCACTTGCTGGTCCCACCCCCTGCCACTTCCACTGCTGCTGGTCTGGGGGGAGATTGGGGAAAAGGAGGATCCTGCTGGCAACCCCCTTGGCTGGCCTGGAGCCTGCAGGTTGGGGGCAGCTCCTGCGTTGAGCATCCGCCCTCTGATGATCAGTGTGTGGCATAGTGACTGGTGGTTGCACTAGTTGTTCACTGTTCCGTCGATTTGCATGTTACACTTTTTATTATACAGGATTGCTAATCACTTCCTGTGCCTAACGTATAAATTAAACTTTATCATAGGTATGTATGTGTAGGAAAAAGCACAGCATATATAGGGTCTATTACTATCTGTGGTCTTGGAAAGTATCCCCCATGGCTAAGGGGGAACTACTGCATTTTGAAGACACGAAGGAAAATGAACATTGAGACTTAGATATTTGCTATTATATGAAACATGACACATTTTTCCAAAGGCACTTAAAGTTATGAATGCAGGCTATATACCACCTGCTCATCTAGGAACTGTGTTAAAGAAAAGTGTGTTTCAGGTGCCTTTTAGGCTTGGAGTCTGAGTTTCTGGCTATTAACTACTGAGGGGGTATCAGCTTCAAAAATCTATTACACAGTCAATATGGGGGAATCAGTAACAACGACAGCTGTGAATTAATGCTATCTTATAAATAGACTTTCGGTTGTAATTCACTGGCTTAAAAATAATAAACTTTTTAAAAGGAAAGAATTATTAACTTCACAAATAAGGCAGAGTGAATTCTATCTGTTATAAACAGAGCAAAATAAAAATCTGTGGATGAAATAACTTGAAAATATTTATTTTCATCATCTTCTTTAAAAGGTTATCCCTAAGACATTCCCTAAGAATCTGAAGAAAAGTTTTAACCAATTTCTTTTCCCAAAACAAAGCTAACATGGATTAAGTTAACATATGATAGAACAAAAAGAAAAAAAAACATACACACAACCAAATCCCAGAAGTATTAAAATTCAAATAACAGAAAGTACAAGAAAACAGTATTTTCTTTCACTAATTAAAGAAATTCTAGAAGAGAATGGCAGTTTTAACCTTAGAAGTGTCTGAAGAAATCATCAAGCAAGCAAGGAAAAGATCTGAAAACAGAAGCAAAACTAAAAGGCCAAAGACAGGTTGGGGAAAATGTTTGTAAAAAATATAAAAATAAGTCCCTAATGTTCTTATCTAGGTGTTCATCTAAATTAATATTAAAAATATTCATGCCCAATAGAGTTAGAGGACATACCAATTCCAAAAGATGAAAGAAGTATAATTATTAGATATAAATTTGAAAAATATATTACTATTATAAAATGCAAGTTGAAATAGCACTTTATCCATCTGATTAGCAAATATAAAAATATTCAACAGGAAAGAACTGTTTAGGGGAAAAGATAACCCTGATGAAATGAGTATAAATTGTTACAACCCTCTGAAAAGCAAATAAGAAAAATGGTGATATTCTTAAAGTATTAATATTTTTAGCTAATAATTCTACCCCAGGAATTTATCCTAAAGAACTAATCCTGCCCAGCTAGGGTGGCTCAGTGATTGAGTGTCAACCCATAAACTAAGAGGTCGCTGGCTTGATTCCTGGTAAGGATACATGCTGAGATTGCAGGCTCAATCCCCAGGAGGGGTGAATAGGAGACAGCCAATGGATGTTCTGCTCCCATAACACAGTGATGCTTCTATCTCTCTCTTCCTTCTCCCTCTCCCTTTCCTCTCTCTCTAAAAATCAACAGAAATGTACTTTTTCTAAAAAAGAAATAATCCTAAATATTACGCAAAGTTAGAGGCATAAAATTGTATACCTGAAGTGTTATTTACACTGTCAAAAACTGGTATTATCTTCAATTTTTAAAAATTTGGAAGTGATTAAGCTAAGTATGGCATATTTATTCACTGAAAATTAAGCAGATATTTGAGTATCTTAACATTTTAACAGAGACCAGGCTATAACAGGATAAATGCCTGTTTTAGTGTTAAGTGGAAAAGCGAGTAAATGAATTATTTATCATATATGTAACTGTGCCTGTGTGTATACATGTATAAACCATCTCATTCCCAAAAAAACCTGAAGTCTAACCTGAAAAGGAGTAAATGGAAATGTTAGGGCTTTATTTGGTGTTGGGCTGTGAGTGATCCCTCTTTTTCTACGGTGTTTCCACTACTCTATAATGGGAATGCATTGTCTTTTTATGGGAAAAATAATCAACAGTCAATAATAAAGAAGAGCAGAGAAGGAAAGACATCATGCAGAGGCCTTCTAAATTAGCTGGGTATAAGGTGACACTTACTATAAACTGATCAATGTCTCTCTCGAGTCCCACGTTTGGCAGATCAGGCATCATATGAGCCACAACTTTGAAACCTGAATCTTTGGCCAGGTGAAATGACTCACATACTGCCTTCACAGTGTGGCCCCTGAGGAGAGAAAATTCATGTGTTACACAAATAAATGGGCAACAAGGTTAACACAGAGGAAAAACAATCTTGAGACATGTAATGAAGAATAATATAGTTGGGGGGGGGCAGTCATTTTTACATCTCCACCTCTGAGAAAGTCTGGAAGTAAATCATTTCTACTTATTTTTCAGATTTTTAAAAAAATTAATTTTAAAGAGAGAGAGGAAGGGAGGGAAAGAGGGAGTGATGGGGAGGAGAGGAGAGAAGGAGGAAGGGAGAGAAACATTTTTTGTTGTTGTTCCACTTATTTATGCATTCACTGCTTGCTTCTTTTATGTGTCCTGATCGGGGCTGGAATCCATAACCTTGGCATAGTGGGACAACACTCCCATCAACTGAAATGAGGCCAGGGCCTCATTTTTGCTTTTGAGCTATTTCTCAGAAATTCCCTTATGCACTCACTAAAGGTTCTGACACTAAACTTACTTGGTTTAGCATCAAAAGGCAAAATAAGCTTAACAATGTAAATATCTAAGTTAGAAACCAGATTAATGAGCTCAAAACCGTGTTGAAGCAGCATCCTATAATTTCTTTTCCTTATGAAATCTTTTGAAATGAGAGAGAACGAGAGGGGGGGGAGAGAAGAGATACACACATACCTATATACAAAACATATTTCACTCTGCTGGGTTGGAGGGTCCTTTAAAAAGCGAGAAGATATAATAATTTAGTGATGAGGCAGAATCATTTGCGCCAGGTGGAACAATCATCTTATCATTCTAGTGCAACAGGCAAATAGGAAGAAAACTCTACTAAGAGTTTGGAGCTACCAAAGACTGAAGCCTGTGTCAATCCTTTCACCACCAAAACATTCCTATTCACCACCAAGCAATCCTGGAGACCATGGGCTCCATCATACGCTCTGATATTCTCTTCCATTTCCATGGCTTCAACTTCTCATCTCTTTTTGCTAATAATCTCCCAATTTATATGATTAGACTAGACCTCTCTCTTGATACCACACCAGGATAGCCAATACTCTATAAAGCTGCATTGTGCAACATTAGTTCATTAGGGACATGTGGTTATTCAAGCCAATATTTGATTAAATTAATTAAAATGAAAAATTACGTTTCTCGGTTGCACTATCATATTGGAGAGCGCGGGTAAATAACATTTCAATCATTGCAGAATGTTCTGTTGGATAGCCTTGCTCGAAAACAAGCTTCAACTGGATGTTCCACAAATATCTAAAACTCAGTATATGTAAAATGAAACCCATCTTCCCTCCAAGCCTCCTCCTTCACCCCAATCTCTCCTATCCTCATTTCCACTGTCACCAAACATTGTCATTCACTTTTCAGGGCATAATTTCTTGCTTAAATTACAACAGCAGCCTGTTAACTGGTCTTCCTTCTAGCTTCTTCTTCTTAACCCATCCCCATACTGTGCTCCCCATAAAGTAACATTTCTAAAATGCAGCTATGCTCGTATCACAACTTGGCTTACAACTTGTCCTTAAATCAGAGTCCAAACTCCCTGGCCTGACTTCTAAGGCTCCTCATAATTTGGCCCCTCTGCCTACCCTTTCAGTTTCACCTCTTCCTACCTTTCTACCTCACACTCTACACCTCTAACCAAACTAAACCATTCTGAATTCCCTAAATGTGTCATATGTTCCCATCCTCAGCAATTTGCTCATATTTTTCTTTCTGCCTAATTTTTCTCTTCCACACCTAAGTCATACTCTTCCTTCAAGTTAGATGTCAGCTTAGATGTCCTTTTTCTTTAGAAAGCTTCCCTAATTTTCAAGAGACTTTTCATCTCCACAGATACCTCTCTAGCACAGCTCTTTATTACTGCAGCAGTCCAACCAGTGCTCCTGGTTAGTCTTCCCCTACAAGAATGCATTCTATTTAGGTTAATCTTCTCAAGCCTGGTACCCATCAGAGTCTTTCCTGTGCTCCAAAATACACAAAAGACCTCTATTACCTAACAAAAAGACCCCACCCTCCTTAGCCTGGTATCCTTCTTGGTTGATTCTAAGATGCTGACCAGGTACGTCTCCCTAGTCCCCCTTTACTTCCCTCTCCTAGCACAGCCCCCAATCACGTCTATACAAATTCTATTCAATTCACCTTGAAGGTCTAATTCAACATAAACCTACTCCCTGAAGCCTGCCCTCACCACCCTAGGTCAGTGATCAATGCTGATTAATCAACTCCTGAAACCTTTTGTTTTTTTTTACTAATTTACCAATTAATCACAAAGTTCCTTCTACAGCTAACCTTTCATGTGTACCTTTTCCCCTCAAATCAGTGATATCGTTCTAGAAAGAGAACCTCACATGGCTCTCTCAACCTGTATTTCTTTCCTTTCTTACACCCCCAAATTTCTTGACGTTTATACCCATTACCTCAGCAGCCTTTCTCCCGCTACCCTGTCAACTGGGATCTGCTTCACAAACACTAATCTCTCTTAAAATTCACCCTGACTTCATTTCTGTTCAAACTCTTCTCTTTGTTCCCATTCTCCTTTGCCTTAAACTACTGACCCTGAGCCCTGCCTTCTGCTAACCTTTTGGGAAAGGCTGTTTATGACAAGAGATATACTAAGCATGTGTATAGGCAACTGGAAAAAGCCAGTAGACAAAGACTGAAAGTCAAGGCAGTGGGTTAGAGCAGAGATCGAAGAATGACTCTAAAAGGAGGAATGCCTATACCTCTTTCTTTAGAAGTGAGTGGTAGGAAGAAGGGAACATGGACATAACTGGTGGGAGAAGAGGAAGGCTGGTGCAAGATCATTTGCCATCATCTCACCTGTTGGTATCTCTGGCCACATCTTCGTAGACACTCTGCACCCCAATCTCCAGCCTTGTACAGCCATAGGTCAGCATGTCACTTAAATGCCGCTTCATGCAATAATCAGGTCTGGTCTCAATAGTAATTCCAATACACTTGGTGAGGCTCCTCTCAGAATACCTGTAGAGCAAATCTAGAAGTAAACCACTTGCCACAGCTTTAGGACTTTTTTTTCCCATTTAAAGAATTGTATTCTTTTTGTCCACCCAGAAGACGACAGTGGTTAAGAGCATGGGCTTTGGAGTCAGACTGTTTGGATTCAAATCCTGGCTCTGTTATTTCCTAACTATACAAACAGGAATGCTATTAACCTCTCTGTGTTCTGGTGTCATTATCTGCAAATGAGGATAACAGTACCTATGCCTCACAGAATTGACGTGACTGAACTAGATTACAGTGATGTTGTCATCATCATTATCATTCTTCTGCAGTATGCTTCAACGATAATCTCCTTGAAAGCAGTTATTTCAATGTTCAAAACTCTATTCTTCAATTCCTAGCAATAATTTTTCATAAATGAAAACCACCTGTATAATTTCACACTCTCTACTTTTGTCATGTTAAAGTAGAGAAGAAAATTATACATAATGATCATAGGAATAATTTGGGGAAAATATCTTCTATATGAGAAAAGTCTTCCTGCCAAGCCAATTAATCTTAGCAATGATTTACAAAATTAAGAATCTTTTCTTTTGTTAAAATCAAATACCAGAGAAATGAGTACCACTTTAGATGTAAGATGTCTTGAGTTAATGGCCTTAATGCTGGCCAAAACTCAGATAAGTAAAAATGACTTGCTAAGGGGGCTGCTGATGTAGGGATAGGAACTAATATTCAGAGACCACTGTGGCCAAACACTGTGCTATATATACTCCATTCATATCAAATGATTCCATCAACTCTATGAAGCTTGTCTGATTATCTGTTTTACAGATAAAGAAACTGAAAATCAAAAAGATTAAATACTTTGTTCATGGGAACACAGCACATAAAATTCAAGTCAGGATTTGAAGTTGGGTCTGACTTCAAAATCCTTGCTCTATATTTTTGTTCTTTTTTTTCAATCCTCACCCCAGGATATGTTGTTGTTTTTTAATTGATTTTAGAGAGAGGAGGGGCGGGCAGAGAGAGATCAGCAGAGAGGGCCATAGAGAGAAAGAGGGAGAAAAAGGGAGAGAGAGAGGGAGAGAGAAAGAGAGAGAGATCTCAATTGGTTGCCTCCCACACCTACCCCACCTGGGCCTCGAACACTCAACCTCAATATATGCCATGACAGGGAATCAAACCTCTCAACCAATTGAGCCACAAGGTCAAGGCTCTATATTTCATTTTATCAGAGTGCTTCACAATCCCACATTAGACATCAGATTTTTCTCATTTTCAACTTCTCTGAATGTCCTAGAATTCAGTAATTCTTCATGATGTATCCTTCCTCAACTTTCGATTACTTGGGGAGGGTTAAACAAGCCTTATTTTATTTACTTATTTATTTTTGCCATTAAATTTAATTTCCTCCTTTCCAAAGAAGTTCATAGCTCTTCCTTGAAAAGTAAAAATCATAAAATTTCCATCATTTGAGACTATTCCTTTAAGTACACTCCTTTATGTCAATAAAAACTTATTTAATGTTAATATTAGTAATAACTATTAAGAAAGTTAAGAACCACAGAACTGGAAGAATGATTCTGAAGTCTTTCATTATAGACATTCAAATTCTTTCTTTTGTACTGTTTTTTACTGTATTCTATAAGGTTCTGTATAGAATTATATAGGCAATAAGACTAAAGCTAAAACAACTAGTCCAAGAATCATAAGACAAAAAAAAGGGCTCAGCTATTATAAAATAGTCTAAGAAAGAATAGTAAAATCATATGACTTTTCTGAAACAATCAAATCAGAAAGCCCTATGCCTCACAAATAGGCAGATACCAAGGCCTGCAGTAACAAAGGTATGTAATGCCATACCATAAATGTAACTCACCTTCTTTAAATATCAGTTATTTTTTTTTTTGGGGGGGAGATTATATTTTTAATTTAATAAATCTTTATTGTTCAGATTATTACAACTGTTCCTCTTCCCCCCCATAACTCCCCTCCACCCGGTTCCCACCCCACCCTCTGCCCTTACCTCCCCGCACTGTCTTCATCCATAGGTGTATGATTTTTATCCAGTCTCTTCCCACACCCCTCCCACTGAGAATTGTCAGTCCACTCCCTTTCTATGCCCCTGATCCTATTATATTCACCAGTTTATTCTGTTCATCAGATTTTTAATTCACTTGATTTTTAGATTCACTTGTTAATAGATATGTATTTGCTGTTCATAATTTTTATCTTTACCTTTTTCTTCTTCTTCCTCTTCTTGAAGAATATCTTTCAGTATTTCATATAATGCTGGTTTGGTTTTGATGAACTCCTTTAGCTTTTTCTTATCTGTGAAGCTCTTTATCTGTCTTTCAATTTTGAATGATAGCTTTGCTGGATAGAGTAATCTTGGTTGTAGATTCTTGCTATTTATCACTTTGAATATTTTTTGCCACTCCTGTCTGGCCTGCAGAGTTTTTGTTGAGAAATTAGCTAACAACTGTATGGGTGTGCCCTTGTAGGTAATTAACTGTTTTTCTCTTGCTGCTTTTAATATTCTTTGTCTTTTGCTCTTGGCATTTTAATTATGATGTATCTTGGTGTGGTCCTCTTGGATTCCTTTTGTTTGGGGTTCTATGTGCTTCCTGGACTTATAAGTCTATTTCTTTCACCAGGTGGGGGAAGTTTTCCATCATTATTTCTTCAAATAGGTTTTCAGTATCTTGCTGTCTCTCTTCTTCTGGCACCCCCATAATTCGAATGTTGGTATACTTGAGGTTGTCCCAGAGGCTCCTTACACTATCTTCAAATTTGGGGATTTTTTCTTTTTGCTTTTCTGGTTGTTTTTTACTTCTTTGTATTTCAAATCTTCGACTTGATTCTTGTGGTCCTCTAATCTGCTGTTAGGTCTCTGCATAATATTTTTTATTTCAGTCAGTGTATATTTAATTTCTAGTTGGTCCTTTTACATATTCTCGAGGGTCTCGCTAAATTTATTGGCTTTTTCTAGGAAATTCTTGAAAAACCTTATAATTGTGGTTTTGAACTCTATCTCCAGTCGTTTGCTTTCCTCCATTTATTTCACTTGTGATCTGTTTGTCTCCACATTTTCACTGCTTCCCTGAATTGGTAGAGTAGCTTTGTGTGCTAGGTCTTCTATATGGCCCAGTGGCTCAGCCTCTCCAGTTACCTGAGGTGGACACTCTTGGTGCTAACCTCTGTGGACTGTGTGCATAGCCTTGTTGTAGTTAAGTCTTGATTGCTATTGGTATCACTGGGAGGAATTGACCTCCAGGCCAATTGGCTATGAGGATCACCTGTTTCTACTCTGGGAAAACTTCTATGCTGGAGACACCCTTATGAGACAAGACTTGCAAAATTGCAAAAGCCTGTGTGCTCAGCTTGGATGGGGTGGAGTCTCAGGCAGAGCAAACAGCCTTGGCTTCCTGTCAGCTCTGCATTATGAGACCCCTAGGTCTTAGTGTCTCTTGGTAATCACTACAAGCACCTCTGAGAAAAAGCTGCACTCAAGTTTCGCCCGCTGCCAGATTTCCCCGAGTGAGTCTGGGTTTCCAGAGTTTCACCCGGAAATGGAGTTTAGCACAATTGGGAGTTTCTGTCTCCCTCCTGCTTGAGAAAGCCAGCTGCCCACTCAGCAGTCAGTCCTCTCTGTGCACGTCTCTGTACCTTAGACTTTTGCAGTTCCTCTGAGTCTCAATGTGCTTTTCTCTTTCCTTCTAGTTGTAGAATTTCCACTCAGCCAACTTTCCTGGGGTTCTGGATGATGTCTGTTTTGTCTTTTAGTTGTAGTTTTGAAATTGTTGTGCGAGACAGTAGTTTAGGTGTTTACCTATGTCACCATCTTGGTTTCTCTCGAAAATTATTTTTTAAAATTAAAACAAACACATATGGAGAAAGGAAACTGTATGAAGGTTGCTTTAAGAAACACAAAGCAGAAAAACTCAGAGCATATTTAATTAATTAAATGAGAACATCCCAGAATCAGACATTCCAAAATCATATCATAACCTTCCTACTAATCCATATTTTTATAAAACCTACAGTACTTCTTAAAGGATACCATGAAGTTAGCAAGCTCATAGCACAAGAGTATCTCGCACCACTGGGAATAAAACCAGAGGGTAGGCAATAGCACAAATGGAATTTGTCTAGAAGATAGAGAAAATTCACTAGCTAATCCTCTATTGCCCAGCTTGTTAAAGGGCCAACCAAGACAGATAGAGGAAACTGCTGTAGGAATGATAGGATTTCTTCATAAACAGATAGAACACAGTATAGGACATAGAGGCAAATCTTATTCTCAAATAATAATCTAACTCCGTTTCAAAAATGTTTTTTTCTGGGGAGAAATATCATTACCTTTTGCAGGAGCAGAAATGGATAAATAAAAAAAATAATTCAAAGTTTAAAAAGCCAGTATTTTATTTATAAAAGGCTTTTACCTCTATCTTCTTTTCAGAATTGTATTTGCATTTGAAAAGCTACAAACAGAAATTCTTATCAAACTTGAATGTAAAAACAATGGAATATTTTCCTAAAGAACAAAGTATAAGGTATTCTTTCCAATAAGATTGCTGTATTTTTATTCAAATGTTTGATTAACGTTTTCTTTAGAACTATATATGACTGAATCTGCCTCTTCATTTAACAGAGATGTGGAGATATTAATATGTTGTTCATGAATATGCAAATATGTGCATAAACTTTTTGTCTTATCTAAGTAAAATATTTGAACTGACATTTTATGGCCTGTTATAATCCTCGATATCATTTAGACAGTTATCAACTGTATGGCTATCTTTAAGGACCTAGTTCAACTTCCACACCTTCCAGGAGCCACAGGTTGTTCTTGGGCATTTAGGAAATATGCCAAATATTTTCCAACCCTGACCATAAGCTTCTAAGAGACAAAGTCAGGAGTTGTACACAGGTCCCCTGATTCCAATTTTACTGCTCTCTTTTTGGTTAGTACAGGATCTTAAAAGCCTCTATCCCACCAGTATGGGGCTATATTGCATCCTACACTTTTCTGTATGCCATAGGAGGGGCATCAACTGTAAAAGATGCTAATGGTCTCTGCAAAGCATAACTTAAGCCAATAATTTATGTTGATAACATTTTTAACAAGAGGAATTTAGGGGAAGGGGTGAAGATTGGACAATAACCTATAAATATAAAAGCAAACCAAAAATCAAATGCTACCCAACCTCCACAACATAGCACAAATACATTTCTCCTCTCTTGACACCTTCCCACCACCTCTCAGTAACAACGATGTGCTCCCATTCCTAAAGCACTTCGTCCATACTAAATACAGCTTGCCTCACTATTTGTGGATAAGCCTGTCTTTCCATTGTGACAGGAAGTTCCTGGAAAGCAGTATAAGCTCCAACACATTTAAAGGTAACTGCTTAAAGGCTTCAGCACAAAAATACTCCTTCAATATAAAAAATACAAATATGGAGAATGAACACATGAATAAGTTGTAACTGAAGAAAAGGAGGACTCTCTTCACTCCCAGAGCAGCATCTAGATAATTCCACTGCTTACATTCCATCTTTCAACAATCAACCCTAGCAGATACCTACTAGGTCAGATATGCTACAGGAAGTAAAAATACAACAGTTCTTATCCCAGACATGCTTAACAATCTAGCTACAGGGATAAAACAAGCAGATAAAAACCAAGGCCCAAGAACAAAGCTAGAAGTGGCAGAAATAAAAATAGATATAGATTATTTCTTGGGAAGAAAGTGGCCTCTGAAAGTGATATTTTCCTGTCTCCTTGCTCTAAGGGACACAAAGAAATACAGCACGTTGAATGTTAAGTCTATAATCATCTGGAAATTGTGCTTTGAATCACTCAAGAAGGCTGTGGCATCAAAGAGCTTTTCTCATTACTATCAATATGCCGCAGACCTCCTTAAAAACCTCTGTCATAAAAGAAGCCGATGTGCCTCGGTCCAGTCCTGTGTGAATCCTCACTGGAGCTCCAGGCTCACATTCGTGAAAGCTTCTGGAAAGTTTCCTACACAGACATCTCTCTACCTCAAACTCGATCTGCTCAAACCAAACTGCAAAATATATAATAACGGCAAATATTATTTACCATTATTAAATTAAATAATAAAGAATTAGAGGAAGTAATAATAAAATTAAAGTAGATAATAGGTGAAATATTAATTTTCATTAGTCACAATGTACAAACTCTTCTCTGCATCTACAGTCCCAAAATGAGTAAGCAGATTTTATTAACTTTTTGGACAGCCAAAGATTTGTTTGAACTGCTCAATAATATCTGGAGTTATTGGTGTAATTTCTAAGAAGTAGAATCAAAGAACACATTTTTTATATAATCATACCTGGAAAATATCTCAAAATTGTATGTTCTGGACAATGCTATGCTACTAATGTTATATACGCTTAAGAATGATTGAGCTAAATGTTTGGTGTCTTAGAAGGTTAAAAAATAACTATCTCCCCACTTCTTTTTTTGAGATGGTACCGTCAAGTTTGCTTCCTGGATATTGATAGTTATGCCAAGAGGGTCTATAAAATAATAGGGTTCTGCCCAACACAAACTGTAGAAATAGAGAGAAACAGAATTTTGATTTTTAAATGAGTACTATCTATGAAAAATCAAAATGGTGGCAATGGAGGTTAAGGACTAATCAGGGACCCTTGCTCCCTCTTTCATGCTAGTGGACAAGGTTTAACATATATAAAAACAACCCAAAACCCATTCTGAGTTTTGATTCTTTCAATAGTTGACAAGAACGCTACAATTTTATACACCTAAAGACAGCTGAAGAACCTATTAATAGAAAGGGAAAAAAGAATCGGAGTTATTACACATTCTTTTACTATTATATTCACATTCAAATGTAAGGGCTATATATAAAAATGCATTATAGAAATTCTTCATTGTCAGAAAGTGACTGCTAGATGAATCATAACTTGTGAACACATATTTTAGATAGAAATTCTCATTCCGATACAAATCTTCAAATCACAGAATGTCAGAGAAAGAAGTAATTTTAGAGATACGTAATCTAGTTCCACTTCCCCACTTTTATAAATGGAGAAACAAGCACAGAATAAATAAGTGACTTATATCAGGTAGTACTGTAAGCTATAACAAAAGTAAATGTAGAACCTAAGTCTCTTGATCCTTAATACACAGTTTTTCCCACTTCTCTCATTTAACAACATGTAGTAAACACCTTGTATCCTTAATGTATTGTATTAGATCCCTTAAGGAATCTTCTCTCCCAAGAAGACATTTGTTTAAGGGATATAGAAAAAAGCATTATACAAAATTAGACAAGAACATATTCATTAAAACTATTATTCTTGGCTACAGAAAACCAAAGAGAGGGGGTCATTAAATTGGTAAATGAAAATGAAATTTTATCAATAATTATAAACTTTGGCAGACAACTAAAAGGCAGACATTGTAAAAATGGATTAAAAAACAACAAGAAGACCCAAATACTGTAGATGCTGTCTGCAAGAAACCAACTCTCATTATAGAGACATACATGGGACAAGTGTATGAATGGAAAAAATAATACATAGGGAAAACAGGAAGCACATGAATGCTGTAATGACTAACTTAACTTCAGATAAAGGAAGCTTCAGGAATAAAGGACATTTCACAATGATAGAAGGTACTCTCATAATGACATAAAGCACATACATCAGGAAAACAGAGCAATCCTAGATGTATATGCATCTAAAACAGATTTTCAAAATAAATGGTCGTAATATAACTGATGGAGAAGTGGACAATATTCAACCATAATTGGTTAATACCCCTCTTAGCAACTGATAGCACTAGACAGGAAAAAATAAAGACATCCAAAGTAATTTGAACAATATGCTCAATCACCTTGATTTAACTGATTTATAGACCCTTATATCCCACACCTGCAGAATAGACATTCTTGCAAATATACATATAGTATGTTCACCAAGACACACTATTTATGCCACAAAATAAGTCATAATAAAAAACTTTAAAAAAACTGAAATCATACAGAAGAGACCCTATATGACCAAAATGGAATTAAATTAGAAATCAGTAACAATAAGAAAATCAGTAACAATCAAGAAAAATGCATGTATTTGGAAATTTAGACAACATTTTGAATTGAATAATTAAAATACAACACCACAATGTGTGGAATTCAACTAAAACAATGCTTAGAGGAAAACTTAAAGCTTTAAAGACTTACATATATTAGTAAAGAAAAAAAGGTCTATAGTGAGGAACCAAGTTTTTATACTTTAATTAGGTCAATAAAGAGCAAATAAACCCCAAGGAAGTAGAAAATAAAAGCAGAAAACAATGAAGTAAAGGACATAAACAAAAGCAAAATTAATTCTCTAAAAAGAAAAACAAAACTGATAAACCTCTAACTAATCAAGAAAAAAAAAAAAGAAACTATAGATTACCAATATCAGGATTTAAAGAGGGGTGATCACAACCATTCTGCAGACATTAAAAGCATAATAAAGAATATTATGGACAACTTAATACCAAAAAGTTTGACAACTTGAGTGAAACGAATTCCTTGAAAAATATAATTTACCAAAATAGACACAGATGCAACAGATAATTTGAATATCCCTAAATCTATTACTGGCACTGAATTAATCACCTAAAGCCCTCCCACAAAGAAAACTTCAGCCTTGGATAGTTTTAATGGTGAGTTTTTACAGACATTCATGAAGATATAACATTCATCTAATATGGTACTCTTTCAGAAAATAAAGAAAATACACCCCAAGTTTTTTTATGGGGCTGGTATAACACTTACACTTAAACCTGACAAAGAAATTACAGATAAGGATATTATAGGCCACTTATCTCTCATGAACATGGATACAAGATGCTTTACAAAGTATCAGCAAGTTGAACCCAGTGATATATAAAAAGGATAATACATTATGACCAAACAGGGTTTATCCTAGGAATACAAGATTAGTTTAATATTTTAAAAAATCAACCAAAGTTATCTACATTTTAGAATAAAGGAAAATCATGTATTTAAAAAGATACAAAAAAAATCATATGATCATTTAGATAGATGATGTAGTGAAATCATTAGACAAATGAGTTAATGATAAAAACCTTTCTTTGCCAAGACTGGTTTGGTTCAGTGGATAGAGCGTTGGACTGTGGACTGAAAGGTCCCGGGTTCAATTCCGGTGGGGGGCATGTACCTTGCTTGCGGGCACATCTCCAGTGTGGGGTGTGCAGGAGGCAGCTGATCGATGTCTCTCTCTCATCGATGTTTCTGACTTTCTGTCCCTCTCCCTTCCTCTCTGTGAAAAATCAATAAAATATATTAAAACAAACAAACAAACAAAAAAAACAACAAAAACCTTTCTTCAATCTAATAAAGGTATCTACAAAAAACTCCAAAAGTAACACTGCACTTGCTACTAAAATATTAAAAGTTTTCCCTGTTTTATTGTGAAAAGACAAAAAAGCCACTCTTACCACTTCTATTTAATACTGTACTGAAGAGAATCCAAGATGGCGGCATAGGTAAACACCTACACTGCTGCCTCGCACAACAATTTCAAAACTACAACTAAAAGACAGAACGGACATCATCCAGAACCACAGGAAAGCTGGCTGAGTGGAAGTTCTACAACTAGAAGGAAAGAGAGGGGCTCACAGAGACCCAGAGTAGCTGCAAAGAGCTGAGGTACAGAGACGCACGTGTGGAGAGAGTGGGTGCCGGAGTACCTGGCTGGTTTTCTCTGGCGGGAGGGAAACGGAGACTCTCAAAGGCATTGAACCCCTTATCCTATGACACTAAACCCCAGATCCAGCCGAAACTCATAATGGGGGAGTTTGGACTGTGAAAAGGGAGAGGTGCACGGAAATTAGGGGAGTTGCAAAAGATCAGAGGCCTGACGGCATGCACGGCACTGCGCAGAGGACAGACTGCTGATTGTGCCGCTGGCTTTCACTAGTGGGCGGGAGACAGACCCTCCCAACTGTGCCACTTCTGACTCCACTAAGCCCCTGTTTTAGGTGAAACCCTGGGGACCTAGACTCGTGTGGTCCTGGAGTGCAGGGAAGCCAGAAAGGCAGTGGTCTAGAGGCACTGTGCACGCACAAGGACGGCTCCAGCAATTACCCAGTCACATGAGACTCAGGGGCTGTGGAGGGCGGGGCCAACTGGAAGGCAAGGCGGTCCCTTAAGCCCTGAGACTCCACCCCTCCCAAGCTCAACAGAGAGGCTTCTTCAGTTTTGCAAGTCTGGTATCATAAGGCTGAATCCAACACAGAAGTTCTCCCAGCATAGTGAAAATGCCGAGACAAGGGAAGGGATCACAAACAAAAGAAATGGAGGAAAACAAACAATTGAATATAGAGTTCAAAACCACGCTTAAAAGGTTTTTCAAGAATATCCTAGAAAAGTTGGATAAAGTTAACGAGAGCCAAGAGGAAATGAAAAAGGACCAACTAGAGATGCAAAAGATCCAACTAGAGATGGAAAAGGTCCAACTAGAGATGAAAAAGGTCCAACTAGAGATGAAAAAGTACCAACTAGAAATTAAACATACACTGACTGAAATAAAAAATATTATACAGAGTCCTAACAGCAGACTAGAGAAAGGCAAGAATCAAGTCAAAAATTTGAAATATAAAGAAGCGGAAAACACTCAACTGGAAAAGCAAGAAGAGAAAAGAATCCAAAAATGTGAAGATAATGTAAGGAGCCTCTGAGACAGCTTCAAGCGTACCAACATCAGAATTGTGGGGGTGCCAGAAGAAGAGAGAGAGCAATTTACTGAAAACCTATTTAAAGATATAATGACTAAAAACTTCCCACATCTGATAAAAGAAATAGACTTACAAGTCCAGGAAGCACACTGAACCCCATATAACAGGAATCCAAAGAGGACTACACGAAGACACATCATAATTAAAATACCAAGAGCAAAAGACAAAGAGAGAATATTAAAAGCAGCAAGAGAAAAACAGTTCATTACCTACAAGGGAGCACCCATACGACTGTCAGCTGATTTCTCAACAGAAATGATGCAGGCCAGACGGGAGTGGCAAGAAATATTCAACGTGATGAGTAGCTAGAACCTACAACCAAGAATAATCTATCCAACAAAGCTATCATGCAGAATTGAAGGGCAGATAAAGAGCTTCAGAGATAAGAAAAAGCTAGAGTTCATCAACTCCCAACCAGTATTATATGAAATGCTGAAAGGTACTCTTTTAGAAGAGGAAGAAGAAAAAGGTAAAAGCCAAAAAATTATGAACAAATACATATCTATCAACAAGTGAATCTAAAAATTAAGTGAATTAAAAATTTGATCAACAGAATAAATTAGTGAATATAATAGAATCAGGAGCACAGAAAGGGAGTGGAGTGATAATTCTCAGGGGTTAAGGGGCGAGGGATGTACAGGGAGAGACTGGACAAAAATCATGCACCTATGGATGAGGTCAATGAAAGGGAGGTAAGGGCAGAGGGAAGGGTGGGAGCTGGGTGGAGGGGTACTATGGAGGGGAAAAAAAGAGAAACAAATGTAATAATCTGAATAATAAAGATTTAATTAAAAAAATACTGTACTGAATGTCACAGTCACTGCAATAAGGCAAGAAAAAGAAAAGCAGGCAAATTCAAAGGAAAACACACTGCATTTGCAGATTACCTGATTGTTTATATAGTTTTATAGAAACAACTTTTAGAACTTGATAGTGAATTTCACAAGGTCATACCAGATGAGGTTAATATATAAAAATCACCTGCATATCTATATACAGTTGGCCCTTTGTATCCATAGGTTCCAATTTTGCAGACTCCACTAACTATGAATGAAAAGTATTTGAAAAAAATTTTTTCAAGTTATGTTATTGTTGACATGTACTATGGAGTTAGGCTTATGATGATTGCTGGATGTGTCTGTACTGTACACATACAAACTTTTCCTTGTCATTATTCCCTTAGTAATACAGTCTAACAACTGTTTATATAGCATTACACTGGATTAGGTATTACAAGTATACAGGGAAGATGATTTGAAGTATGTGGGGAAATGTGCATAGATCATATGCAAATACCATGCCATTTTAGATAAGAGATAAAGCATCTGTGGATTCTGGTATCTGCAGGGGGGTTGTGAAACCAATGCCCCATAAATACTGGGTAACAACTATACTAGTTGCAAACAACTTGAAAAAATTTTTCATTTTCCAAAGCATCAACAATCATATTTTGGAATAAATTTAACAAAAGTCTTATAATATCTCTATAGTGACCATTCTAAGAGAAATTAAATAAAATCTAAGTAAATGAGGAGATGCACTATGTTCACGGATTGGAAGGCTCAGTATTGTTAAACTGTCAATTTTCTCCAAGTTGTTCTAAAGTTTTAACATAATCCCAGTCTCATCGCATTTTTTAAATGCAACAGACAAGCTAATTCTAAATTTTACACAGAAATAAAAAGGACCTAGCATATCCAAAACAATCTTGAATAACAATGACAGAGAAGATGTATACTATTTGACTTTAAAATACGCAATAAAGCTGCAGTAATCAAGACAGTGTGGTAACTGTCACAAGAACTGACAAACAGACCAGTGGAACCGAAGAGAGCCCCAGTGTCCATTTATACAGTCAACTGAGCTTTGACAAAGGTGTCAATACAATCTCAGTGGGAAAATAAAGTTTTTAAGTAAGTGATATTGAAACAATTAGATATCTATAAGGGGGAAAAGAAGCGTGGGCTACTACCTCACACTACACATAAAAACTAATTCAAGATGGATCATAGCATAAATATGAAAGCTAAATACAAAACCTAGAAGAAAACAGGAGAGTATTTTCTTGACCTAGGGATAGGCACAGGTTTATTAGAGACGACACAGAAAGTAATCACTGTGGAAGAAAAACTGTTAAATTAGATTTCATCAAAATAAAAAGTTTCTGCTCAAAGATTATCATTAACATAATGAATAGACAAGCCACAAAATGGGTTTTCTATTTGCAAAGTGAAGATCTAATAAAAGACTGCTACTCGGGGTATATACAACAGCTAACTAAAAAAATAGGAAAATTTTAAAAGACACTTCACAAAGAAAATATACTGAAACATACGCATATAATAAAGTGTTTAACATCATTAGTCAGGAAAATGCAAATTAAAAGCACAATGAGACACCACCACACACCCACTAGAATGGCTAATTAAAGACTGACAACAACATATGTTGGTGAGGATGTGGAACAACTGAATACTCATATATTACTGGTAAGAGTACTGATGGTACAACCAGTTTGGGAAAACGTCTGGAAGTTTCTTATAAAACCAAACACATGATGTAACAATTCGATGTCTATTTATCACCCAAGAGAAATAAATGCATATATTCACAAAAATATGTTTATTGAAATTTTATTCGTAATAGCCACAAGCTGGAAACAGCCCAGTGTCCAACAACAGAATGAATAAACAAACTGACCTCTATGTAGAAAATGGAATACTACTCAGCACTCAAAAGGTAACAACTACAGAAATATCCAATAATGTTGATGAATCTCAAAATCTTGTGTGTACTGAACAAAGCCTTACACAGCAGAGTACAGGCAGACCTCCTTTTATTGCACTTGATTTTTTGCAAATTGAAGGTTTGTGGCAACCCTAATGTGAGCAAATCTATTGGCATCATTTCTCCAAAAGACTCAGATGATGGTCAGTATTTTTACTTAAGGTATGTCATTGTTTTTTTAGACATAATGCTATTGCATATTAAATTGATTACAGTATAGTGTAGACGTAACTTTTATATGCACAGGAAACAAAAAGATGTATGTGACTTCCTTTCTTTCGATATTATTCATTTTACTGTGGTGGGCTGGAACCAAACCTGCAGAATCTCTGAGGTGTATGCTATAAGGTGTGCTGTATGGTTCTACTTATATAAAGACCTAGAACAAGCAAAACTAATTTACAGGAGGGGGGAAAAAAAAAAGAGTGAACAATGGCTGTCTCTGGGAGGTACAGAGCAGAATTTACTGGGAAGGAGTACAAGGAAACTTTCTGGGATGATGGCAATGGTTTATATTGTAAAAGGGTTTTGCTGCACCAGTATCTGCACTTGCTAGAGCTCGTCAAATGATACTCTTAAGATCTTTGCATTTCATTGTATGTATACTAACTACAAAAGACACAACAGCAAACTAGTTAGTGATGGGCATGATGATTGATTATTTGGGGAGATGTGTACTGAAGTCCACAACTTACTTTGAAATGCAACTCAAAAAAAAGGAGGGACTGATGGATGAAAAGAATGGATAGTTGAATCAATATGTGATAAGCTAAACAAGTACTGTAGAACACCACATGTACTAGTACGTGGTGTTCACTGGAAAATTCAATTTTTATTTGTTTGCAATAAAATGGTAAAACAAAAACAACGAATGTATCTTTTAAGATGACTAAGATTGTGTCCTAGGTTGGGCTGCCAAAGACAAGGATCCAGGTCAGCATCTATACACATCAGGTTGACTAAAGGAGGAAGAAAAAGTAGTCAATATATCAAGCAAGGGGTGGGAAGTATTAGAGCCAAAGCCAGAAACACGGCCCACGGCAGCAAGGCAGCAGCCTTTTCAGACCTTCTGAAGCTGCTTTTGCTTTCTTCATAACTCTTCAAGTCTATAGAATTATCTTTTAAGCCTGGTACACAGTATTCCTAGCACTTTAGCTTTTCTAATAAACGCAAGACATAGCTGAAGGATGTAAAGTGATTGATTTGGGGGTGGGGGGGAGGGGAAGGGGGAGGAAGGACCAGAAATGAATTAAGAATTCCACAGGGAGAATGTCTGACTCACCCACTTCTTGATGGGTAACTACCCTTTTAAATTGCATCTTGTGAAAACAGCCAAGGAGCATTAAAGATTGAATGTAAAACTGCTTCTGGGCAGAGCTGATTAAAAAGGAATAAAACTATTTTAAAAGGTTGTTCTGAGTTATTTGGCAAAATTTGCATTTTGGCGAATTCGTGACTCAGATCCCACTGCGGCCCCTTTTCATCTCCAGAGCTATGACTTTTAGAGGACGATAGTCACCAGCAATTGTTGCTCTCTGGAGATGATTGCAGAGTCTCAGTCTAGCTGACAGAAATCAGTGATTATCACTTTGCCTGATTTAATGAGCCTTTACAGAAACCTTACCTGCTTTGTCCTTCAACTTTCTATTCACTTAGCTTTCCAATTTTTCCATCTGCAAGGATATAGCATACATTTTGCTACTATACTGCCATCAATAACAACTAGGTTCACCTTTATAGGGTTTTTTCTTACTCTAAGTTTTAATCTTTTAGATAAGAAACAAAACTTTAATCAGATCAGACACATGATAAAAAAAACACACAAGGACACACAAGCTAATCCTCATTTGAACAGACTTTTAACTAAACATTGTTAATTCATTTAAAATTAATCTTTGAACTAAAAATCTCCGCTAATGAAAGTATTACATCAGTATAGTTAGCAAACAAAAACAACTAATATCAAGGAATAGTAAAAGAAACATGAAGTTCAACACTTTCCACCTGAGTGGTCAACTACTCTGGGTAACCCAGCCAGTTTTCAGGAACATGCTCTGGGCAAGGTAACACAGAGAACAAGAAGATAAGCATCGCATCCAAAAACATTGAAGAAAACACGTTATGTCCAAAACACAGCAACAGAAATCTCTGGGCTGCTCTTTATTTCACAAAGATGTTAACATCTGAAAATAGTTTTCTGTATCTCTAAGTTCTACAGCACAAACCAGGCTACTGTTTAAAATTACATGACGTTTCCCTCAAAAACAAATACCAACTCTATTATAGTAAACATTTATCTCAACAAAGCAAATAAGATGCCACAAATTGAATTTCTTTTTTCAGATTATCTCATAAAAGCACAGAGAGTAGGAGAAAAGAGCAAAACACGTCAAGTATGGCTTGGCAGGGTTTTATGGCTCCCAGATTGTACCTTTCTTACTTCCCAAGCGCCATTCATGAGATTTGTTGCAATGATGACTCAAATTATATATAAATTTTAATCTGAAAGTAGAGTGTCTGTTGCCCTCTTGAGGTAAATTGAAGAACAGAAAGAAAACAATGCTATCTTTGCCTAGAACATTACAGAAAGAAGCTTTCTTCTCCAAAGGGCTTTTTCTACAAACATATGGTGATCTGAAGCTAGCTGATTGTAATATAAAGCTCTATTTTCACCCCAAGAGCAGACAATTTACAAATACCACTAGGCATCGGAACATTTCTGCAAAAATAAAGCTAAACTTTATACCAAGAATAAAGATAAATTTGTAAAGCTTCAATTAATGAAAATGTCAAACTAGATGCATCCTAAAAATTCATTATGCAGCTCTTCAGTTGGCCTAGCTATATGATTCAGGGGACCCAAACTATAGGCTGAAAAGCAATGTGGCAAACTTTTATAGGGCTTGTGGGGGTTTGGGGGACAAGGCAAATCCCATACATTTTTATAGTTCAATTCCACTTAATACCAAGTCTGCAACACAAGAATAGCTGAATATGTAATATGTAGGCATGGGTAGAAAAATTTAATAGTCTTGATAGATTATCCTGCTAGGGAGTTAATTTTAGTAACTAATCCCCTTGAGGTACTGTTCCTATTCCAATGTCACAGGGCCTTGAATGAATTAAGATTCTTTTCCCTCAAATAACATCTTATTCTAAGCTATCATTTGATTTTCAGTATTAAGAATGAGTTGGATGACATCATTACTCCTCTAAAGTTTGAAAGACTTCAGCACTTGACTAATAAGCATGATTCATATCCATGAATGATCAAGGTTTTGAATGAGCAATAAAAATATGGTCACCATCTCATCCTGCTTCTATGTCCCCTGCTGGCGGAAGAGATCACACTAGCCAGCTGTTAAGTCTAAATTCATGGATACAGAATTAACCTGTCACTTTATCTGAGGCAATCAAAGTAGGATGTTCACACACACTCTCCCAGTGCTGAGCTCTTTACACAGGCCCCTCAAACTATCATTGGTATTTATTTCAACTTAAGAAAAAGCCTTTTTTTTTTCTTTCATGTTTACAAACCTAAGGGAGAGTAAAAGAAGTTAAGAGGGTAGGGGAAGTAAGAGGGCACAAAAAGACATTCCTAGCACCAATTCCTTAAATATTTTGAGCGGATAATCCCAAAATTTGCACTGTCAGCCCAGGATCTTTTGTATAGCCCTCCTGACATCCAATTGGAAATATCCAAAGCATTTCAAACTTAGCCTATCTAAAAAATAAAACAAAACAAAACATTTTCTCTCATAAACCTGTTCTTCCCTGTCTTTTCCACCTCAATGATGGTGGAAACTACCCATTGTTGCCCACAACCCAAACCTGAGTGTCATCCTTGACGCCTTCCTCTTTCTTATTTCCAAAACGACCCAAAGTCCTGTCAGTTGCAACAACAAAATGGTCTAATCCAGCCTCTCTTCTCACTCATTACTATTACCTCTCTCACCTGAGCCAGGATGGACACAACAGTCTTCTCTATGGTTTCCTACTTTGACTTTTGTACCCCATCTAATCTAGAGATTTTCAACAGGTGTACTGCAAGGATTTTTAAAGCATGCAAAACCTGACTATTTAGTCCAGAGCACTGACCTCTTTTCCCTTAGATTATCAAATTAAAAAAAAAACAATGATAGCAGCCCTAACCGGTTTGGCTCAGTGGATAGAGCGTCGGCCTGCAGACTTGGGGACAGGGTTCCCAAGTTCGATTCCGATCAAGGGCATGTACCTTGATTGGAGGTACATCCCCAGTGGAGGGTGTGCAGGAGGCAGATGTTGGATGTTTCTCTCTCATTGATGTTTCTAACTCTCTGTCCCTCTACCTTCCTCTTTGTAAAAAAAAATCAATAAAATATATTTTTTAAAATATGATATAAAATTTAAAAAAAAATGATAGCAGCCAACACAACAACAGCCTTTAGATGTGAATCAAAATTATACCTTTTATTTTCAGAACGGCCAAAAACATATATTTTGGTGTGCTGCAAAATTTTAGCAGTTTATGTGTGCCATGAGATGAAAAAGGTTGAAAAGCATTGCTCTAATCCATTAGCCAGACAATAGTCAGAATGAGCATCTTACTTATCACCCTGAATATGTCACTCTCTTGCTTAAAACCAGTCATCTACTTCCTACCTCATTTCAAATAAAATTTTAATTTCCCGATTGCATAAAATTTGGCCACACCTAACTTTCAAGCTCATCTCATGACATTTTCTCCTTTGTTCAATGGGCTCTATCTGCCTTTGCATCTTCTCTTCCCCAACTTCTTCCCCATTTCAGTGCCTTTCTCTTATTTTTTTCTGCTCTTGGCCTGAGTCTTCCTCACACTTCAGATCTCAGCTTAAATATTACCACTTCATCTAGAGAGTAACCCTATTTATTCTGTAGCACAACAGTCTATGTCCATCACAGCACTTACTGCTTATTATTTGTTGTACTAGTAAAATATTAAGTACCACGAAGGCAAGGACAGCATCTGTCTTGGTCACCATGTTGTTCCCAGTGCCTTTAACAGCGAATAGCATCTAGTGTGCCCTCAATAAACATTCTGTCAACCTAGCTGGTTTGGCTCAGTGGATAGAGCATCGGCCTGTGGACTGAAGGATCCCAGGTTCAATTCTGATCAAGAGCATATGCCCAGTCGGAGAATCCAAGATGGTGGCATAGGTAAACACCTACACTGCTGCCTCGCACAACAATTTCAAAACTACAACAAAAAGACAGAACGGACATCATCCAGAACCACAGGAAAGCTGGCTGAGTGGAAGTTCTACAACTAGAGGGAAAGAGAGGGGCTCACAGAGACCCAGAGGAGCTGCAAAAAGCTGAGGTACAGAGACGCGCACGTGGAGAGAGCGGGTGCCGGAGTGCCTGGCTGGTTTTCTCTGACTGGAGGGAGACAGAGACTCTCAACGGCATTGAACCCTTATCCTGCGACACTAAACCCCAAATCCAGCTGAAACTCATACGGGGGGAGTTTGGACTGTGAAAAGGGAGAAGTGCATGGAAATTTGGGGGAGTCACAGGGGATCGGAGGCCTGGTGGCGCGCACGGCACTGCGCACAGGACAGATTGCTGATTGTGCCGCTGGCTTTCGCGAGTGGGCGGGAGACAGACCCTCCCAACTGCACCACTTCTGACTCCACTGGGCCCCTGTTTTGGGCGAAACCCTGGGGACCTGGTCTCGTGTGGTCCTGGTGGGCAGGGGAGCTGGAAAGGCAGCGGTCTAGAGGCACTGCGGGCGCTCCAGCACAAGGACCGCTCCAGCCATTACCCAGTCACGTGAGACTCAGGGGCCGTGGAGGGCGGGGCCGACTGGAAGGCAAGGCGGTCCCTTAAGCCCTGAGACTCCACCCATCCCAAGCTCAACAGAGGCTTCTTCGGTTTTGCAAGTCTGGTATCATAAAGCTGAATTCAACACAAAAGTTTCCCTGGCATAGTGAAAATGCCGAGACAAGGGAAGGGATCACAAACAAAAGAAATGGAGGGAAAAAAACGACTGGATATAGACTTCAAAACCATGCTTATAAGGTTTTTCAAGAATATGCTAGAAAAGTTGGATAAATTTAGTGAGACCCAAGAGGAGATGAAAAAGGACATACTAGAAACACTGACTGAAATAAAAAATATTATACAGAGTCCTAACAGCAGACTAGAGGATGGCAAGAATCAAGTCAAAAATTTGAAATATAAAGTAGCAGAAAACATTCAACTGGAAAAGCAAGAAGAGAAAAGAATCCAAAAATGTGAAGATAATGTAAGGAGCCTCTGGGACAGCTTCAAGCGTACCAACATCAGAATTGTGGGGGTGCCAGAAGAAGAGAGAGAGCAAGATACTGAAAACCTATTTAAAGAAATAATGACTGAAAACTTCCCACATCTGGTAAAAGAAATAGACTTACAAGTCCAGGAAGCACACAGAACCCCATATAAAAGGAATCCAAAGAGGACCACACCAAGACACATCATAATTAAAATACCAAGAGCAAAAGACAAAGAGAGAATATTAAAAGCAGCAAGAGAAAAACAGTTCATTACTTACAAGACTGAAGGATCCCAGTGCTGACAGGAGCACACATACGACTGTCAGCTGATTTCTCAACAGAAACGATGCCGGCCAGACGGGAGTGGCAAGAAATATTCAACGTGATGAATAGCAAGCACCTACAACCAAGAATAATCTATCCAGCAAAGCTATCATTCAGAATTGAAGGGCAGATAAAGAGCTTCACAGAGAAGAAAAAGCTAAAGGAGTTCATCAACTCCAAACCAGTATTATATGAAATGCTGAAAGGTAGTCTTTTAGAAGAGGAAGAAGAAAAAGGTAAAAGCCAAAAAATTATGAACAACAAATACATATCTATCAACAAGTGAATCTAAAAATTAAGTGAATTAAAAATTTGATCAACAGAATAAACTGGTGAATATAATAGAATCAGAGCACAGAAAGGGAGTAGACTGATAATTATCAGGGGGACAAAAATCATAAAGCATCAAACAGACTGTGAAATTACAGCAGAAAGATTAAAGTTAGGTGAGGTAAATAAGTGATCAATCAAAGGACTTGTATGCATGCATATAAGCATAACCAATGATCACAGACACTGGGGGGCTGGGGTATGCCTGGGAGGGAGGGGGGGCAATGGGGAGATATGTATAAAAAATTAATAAAAATTAATAAAAAGTAAAAAAAAAAAAAAAAAAGAGCATATGCCCAGGTTCTGGGCTTGATCCCCAGTAGGGGGCGTGCAGGAGGGAGCCAATCAATGATTCTCATCATTGATATTTTTATCTCTCTCTCCCTTCCTCTCTCAAATTGATAAAAATATATTAAACAAACAAAACAAAAATTGTAGCAATAAGAGGGACTAACCAGGTGTTCCTGAAACTTCTGAAAATAAAAATTACTGTAAGATTTTTCACTTCTTGTCCTAGCCAGTTTGGCTCAGTGGACTGAGGGTCAGCCTATGGACTGAAGGGTCTTGGATTCAATTCCAGTCAAGGGCACGCACCTCAGATGCAGGCTCCTGACTCTGGTCAAAACCAAGTGGGAGACAACCAATCTATGTGTCTCTCTCACATCAGTGTTTCTCTCTTGTCTATCCCTCTCCCTTCCATTCTTTCTAAAAATTAATGGAAAAAATATCCCCGAGTGAAAATTAAAAAAAAAAAAAAAAAAGACTTTCACTTCTTAAATCATTGAATTATATATGAAACTTTAGAATTCTTCTTGCTAAAAATTGATATGAGGTATCAAAAGAATGCATAATTCTGTTTTGTCAACTAGACTTTGGAATAAATGGTCAATTCATAAACACATTATTTAATAATTATTAACAAGTAGCTATTTATAAAGAAAATAATGATTACTTAATACGTACTAGTCACTTGTTTTGTTGATTTTATAGCAGCTAAATGTTTCAGAGTACCCAGGGCTCTTATGGGATGGGCTAAGAAACTACTCCTGTCTGCAGTTTAGATCAGCCTAAAGCTAAAAAGATCTTTACAGGGATCTTGTGAAACACTCTTTCTCTTGAGAATACTAATGTCAACAAACCATACTCACTTAAAAAAAAAAAAAATTTATTTAAATGGAAATAATCCATACCCACAAAACAGAAGTAACTACAAGAACTAGAGATGTGAGATAATACATGTTAACTTAAACTTATTGTGGTAATCATGTAACTCAAATCAATTTGCTGTATAACGTAACATATACAGTGGTATGTCAATATATCTCAATATAACTGGGAAAAATGTATTTAACCTTACAATCCATCAAAAGTATGCAACTAAAAATCATGAAATCCATTTCTCGGGGTCCCCCTTTCCTCACAAAAGAAAAAAAAGGAAAGGAAGAAAGAGGGATGTAGATGTAGAGCCAAAGGAATTCTCACAGGCTGCCGCTAGAAAGATAAACTGACAACCACTATGGGGAATATGACAAGATAATGATTTCTTACTTGACTGCCTCGTAAATATTGTTAGAGGTATGTCCTGACAAGGCATCATGTAAGTTGCGTATAAAATAATCTCTGTATTCTTCAGGAAGGGCCATAAATGTTCCACCCATCACAATAAACTCCACTTTATCCACACTGTGACCAAGCTGTTTCAACTGAAAGACATAAATTAATCAACATTAAAAGGATACAATCACTATCCTAAGAGAGTACTGCAAATTTCTAATTTTATTTTGCAATGTTTTCATCAGTATAGTTTAAAAATGAGAAGCAATTAAACATACTTAGCAAGTACTGTGGATTAAAAAGAGACTCCAGATTCTGAAATAAATAAAAAAAAAAGTATAGCTCAAATAAGGAGGAAGAATGAGAATTAAAAATAATAAACAAGAAGTTTGATATTAATACCTAAAGAGTGGAAATTAAAAAAAAACACAGAATATAAACTAGGAAGCAGTCAAGGCAAATATAAGCAACTATTTATCAATCATGTATTTTATGTCAGACTTTGTGGTAAGCCTTGGGGACAAAGGAGATAATTCATGAAGCATAATCAGGACTTGATGCAAATGAAAGAAAAAGAACTCTAGATTAGAAACATAAATTAAGAAAGCAGTTGTAAATTAAGACTTTCAAATTTTAAGGCAATTGTGAGGATTCTGGACACAGGTAGAACCTCAAACCTGCTTTCTGGGTGGAATTTAAAAATCTGATTGATAAAATATGAAATGCAATGCCTCTACTATTAGAGATGCAAATGGTACAGATCTTTGATTTTACCAACCATAATAAGCCAAAATTCTAATTTTCAAAAATCGGTATTAAATTTCTTGCCATATCTTAGGCTTGAAAAAAACTGGATTAAGTTGCTACCAAATTATGAACTCAAATGAATATACTAAATAAAGAATGTGTATGCTTAATATTTGTTTCTGAAAATGGCAAATAATTTATACATATTTACATATCCATATGCATAAATATATCATATGCATATTTTTAAAATATGCATGTATATATATATATGTGTGTATATAAATCAAGATTTAAAAAATATTCTATATGTCTATGGTTTGCAAGGAATACACAACAAAATCATCCTGATATCTTTTTCAGAATATCTTGGCAGGACCCCAAACCAGACATAAGCAGAACATCCAGAGGTAAAGATCTGGCTCATGGTTTGGAAAAGCTGTGATGATTCTAGTAATTTATAGTTTAAAAAAAAAAAAATCACTACTCTATGATAGTTTCTAAACCTTTTAAAATCCATGCTCTTTAATGGTAAACAAAAACACTTCACAGAGTAGTAAAATATTTTAAATAAATTAAATATAAATATCATGGCTAAGAGAGAAAACAAAGCAATGGTCAGTTTAGAACATGCTTTTCCATACTATGTAGGCTCCCTGCCCCCAGTGGAGTCCTCTCCTATAGCCGGCCATCCCGATCCACACATGTTTGGGTGACAGTGAAGTGAAAATCAGAACCGGATGGTCTTCACTAATAGTGACAATTAAATAATCAGAGTGACTTACTGACTATGGTATATATTACTTTCCAGTTGAGATTTTGCAATTGCCCTACTAGATACTGTTATGAAAATTACACACAGTATTCACATTTTTTTAAATTGGACAAGTTTAAAATTGTAAAATCTGTAAAAATAAAACTGTATTAATGTTCAGATTTCTTGAACAGAGCATGGTCATTTATAAAGTTCTTGTTTTCAATCAGCTATACTGAGGTATAATTTACATACAATAGAACCAGTTGATTTTAAGGATAAATTGGATGAGTTTGGATAAATGTTTGGAGCTGTATAACCACCATGACAACCATGATACAGAACTACTCCACAGCCCCTAAGTATTCCTCACATTCCTTTGCAGTCAATTCCCTGTTCCTACTCCACCAAACAGCACAAAACTCACGTGGCCCACGAAAGCTAAACTTCAATCCATCCACCTACTGCCTACATATTACATGCTGTAAATTTCATACCATAAAGGACTGCCTACAAACTAAAATCTATAGAATACAAAACAATAGTCTCTAAAGGAACTGATAGTTCTGATCTTTCTAGGTATTGCAAAATAAGTCTCCCTCTCTCAGATGGATAATAAAAACTTATAAAGGGGAAAAAATACTCTTTTAGTTCTTATTTCAGGTACAACTCAAATCAAGAAATAATACCTCTAAGTATAAAATCCTAATTTAAAACTGCTTTTTAAAAACTCACCTGCTCTATGCGGTGTCTTGTTTGTAGATAAGGGTCATATCTAGCACGAATAGCTCGCATGGAGGTTGGCTGAGAAAAAGAGAAAAAAAGATTGTGTTATGCCCACACTAAACTAAAAATAAAAAGTGGTTTCAAGGGGTGAATTGAAAATAAAATTCTCCTGCACTCCTTTCTTCCTTTCTCAGTCTTCAAAATATGTCTGGTAGCATCTGGCTAGTCTCCACCCTCACTGTCATGAGTATCTGAACAGCAGGGCGTCTTCTTGGATCATATTTATCTTCTGTATAAATACTTATAGAAACAACACAAATTGTTATACTACATACAGACATAGATGTGCACACATACTCAAAAGAGTTATTTGGTAAAATAACCTTTAAATAATGGCTTAATAAAAAAGCCTTTATGTTTTTATACAATGGAATATTCTACAACCAAGAAATAACATACTGATATGTTTTCTAAAATAGATTGCTAAACAAAGAAAGGCAAGGTGGCCGAAACTGGTTTGGCTCAGTGGATAGAGCGTCAGCCTGAGGACTGAAGGGTCCCAGGTTCGATTCCGGTCAAGGGCATGTACCTTGGTTTCGGGCACATCCCCAGTGGGGGGCATGCAGAAGGTGGCTGATCGATATCTCTCTCTCATCGATGTTTCTAACTCTCTATCTCTCTCCCTTTCTTTCAGTAAAAAAATCAATAAAATATCTTTTTAAAAAAAGGCAAAGTACAAGATTTTGATATAGTAGCTTATATGTAAAAAAGTAGGATAAAGAATAACTATGTGCTTATATATTCATATAATATCTTAAAAGGATATATAGGAAAGAAAATACTGATTGTCTGTTGGGGGTGGAGGGGCGGGAGCAGAAAGGGAAAGGTAGGGGATAAGAATGACAAGGAACCTTTTCATTGAATAATTCCTTTTTTATTTTCAAAAATCTGAGCTATGAAAAACAATTAAAAAATTAAAAAACATATACTAATATATGTTAGTATATATATTGGTCACAATGTGTGTGTGTGTGTGTGTGTGTGTATGAAGGAAGTCACATAGCTGGCTACTGACCTCTCTAAAGAGGCTGACTGCTTCAAAAGCCTGCTCACTGGTCTCCTCTTTCATTCTTGACCCCACTCTAATTCTCTGTTACCATCAACTGATCTTTTAAAAAACTACACTGGATTATATCATTCCTTTAAATCCTTTTTATTACTGTTAATCCTCATAGGAGGATATTTTTTTCCACTGATTCTTAGACAAAGAGAAAGAAGGGAGGGGGGTGGAGGGAGAAGGAGGGAGAGAGAAACATCAATGTGTTTCACACTCCGACTGGGCCAGAATTGAACCTACAACTCAGGTATGTGCCCTTGACTGGGAATTGAACTGGAACCCAAGAACCTTCAGTATGCAGACCAAATGCTCTAACCACTAAGCCACACCAACCAGGGCAATTCCTTTAAATCTTAATGACATCTCATGTCACCTATAATAAAATTCAAACTCCTTGCCCTGGCTTACAAGTCACTATGACATCTATCTCTCCAAACTCATTCTTCCTCTTACTCTCTATGGTCCAGAACATCCCACTGTCATTCCCAACATGGCTCCTTGTTGTAGCTGTTCTCTCTGCTGGAAATGCTCGTTGCTGAAATCCTTGAAAGGCCCCTTCCTGTCATCAGGACTCAGTTAAAACATCACCTCCTCAGAGAATCGCTTCCTAATCACCACAGCTAAATTACCCACCCAGCTATAACTTACAATTTCACTTCTCTGTCTAGCATTTACTAGTACCTGAAATTTCTTGTTTGTTTTATTTCTTTATTGTCTATCTCCCACTATTAGAATGTAAATTCCAAAAGACAAGGGACCTTGTCAGTTTTTCCACTGCTACCCACACAGGTAGTAAATTGTAGTGGTGAGAAACATAGAATTCAAAGTCTGGCTTTGTCACTGACTCTGAGTGAGTCTTTGAGCCAGTTGTTTAAGGCTTGGGTTTCCTTATCCATTAAACCAGGATAATAGTAGCATCTACCTTCAAAATCCTGCTGGTAAGATTTAAAGTCATAAAATGCTTGTTTGACATATATTAATAATAAATGCTTCCATAAGGATTTCTCTGGTGACTAGAAAAATATATGTAGTCAGGAAAAAATAATCTTTGTAATCAGGAAAAAAATTAAAATTTTAAGCAAGCTAGTACTTGTGAAAGCACACACAGGAAAAGCATATTGTAACGTTTCCTCAGGACAACTTCACATTACTTTACCTCATATCCAGTATAAGACTGGGTTGAGTACTCAAAATCTGAATCAGGTCCACCAGGGCAGTATCTGCCAATAAAACAGAAGAATGAAGATGTGAGATTCAAAACTTAAGTTCAACAGTCGAGTTCAAATATTGTTGTCTCCATAAAATCCAGATAACAAATGTCATCTTCAAATCCTAAAAGTCTACCTTGCAGTGTCTAAAAGTAATATTTTCTACTAACAAGTAAACGAGTTGAACATATAAGGGAATATTATTATAATCATATTTAGAATACTGCCATCACTATTATTTCAAAGATTTAAGATTTTAGGGGCAAATAACAGGAACTAAGTTTTCCTAACTTCGGATTGATATTCAGAGTGCTCTCTTGGTAACTACACTTAAGAATATCATTCACCTATTTAATCTTTCTACTTGGAATCATGCATATTCTTCTGCTAATTTTTCCAAATTATCTAAATTTTAAAAGCTTAAAGGTTATTTATAAAAATAACTTTATTTTTATATTTTTCTGACCCAAATTCATTTAAAATTTCTGACATTTGGAATTTTCATGTTTCATTTATTGCATTAACAGAACTGTTTACTGAAATTAACAGACTTTATAATGTTTTGAATTCTATAACCTCTATATTTTTATTGCATATTGTAACAAATTAAAATATTTGTTTTATTTTTAAAACAAAATATCCTATCAATGGTTGCTGTTTCAAAGAACTAACCTATGAATCTATTAAATCAAAGTTTTAAATATTACCAGCATGCACTGGTTAAGGCTCTAGGGAACTTATTAATTGAATTAAAATATATATACCCCCAACTTATCAAAATCATCATACTTACACACAAATATTTCCTGTAAAACTAATGTGTGGACATCTATGGGGTTTGCACATCACAGCTACAACAGCAATCTATAAAAGAAAGATTAACATAAAACTATTATGAAAGAATTGATAGAAAATCCCGGAGAGAGGCTTTATCTCAGAAAAAGGGAGTGGAATGGAATCAGAGAGGCACATGGGCTTCAAAGGTATTGGTAATGCTGTATTTCTGAAGCTGAGCAGTAGTGGGTACAAGGGTGATCTCTTTTCAATGTTACTTGAAAATAACACTGATCTCTCTAAAATGAACATATGCATTGTAGATAGTAGTTTGTATTAGACTTTACAATAAATTAAGTAAAAAATAAGAAATAATTTTTAAAGTCACAATGATTCTTATTCTGATTTGTTTCACTAAAATAGCCTAGAAGAAAAAAAACTGCTTTATGCAATTATACACAATTACATCTAAACTCCTTGTGCACACACTGGATCTCAATAGTTAGAGCAGAAACAACTCCATTAGATTTCACAGTGTGTGCAAAATATTCTCAGAGGGGTCTTTCAGAGCCCAACTTGGGTGAGTGAGGAGAGTATCTGCTTGAGAAAGAAGAGGATAGGCCTTCTGTGGAAATAGACTGATTACAAACAGGAGTGGTTTCTCAAATAAAGGCACACACTAAGGTGAATGCAAGCCAGGTTTCTTACTGTCAGAGAAGAAAGTTATAAACGTGGAAAGGGACAGAACTAAAATAAACTTGTGTGCTGGACAGAACTGAAGGTACTATTGTGAACTCATAGTTTTCAACAGACTGATACACAAATAAATATGGAAGCAAATGTGTTAAGTATATGTGTATGTGTGTGTGTATGTATGTATGTATGCATCTATATTTCCTAGCTTGATCCACTGAAAGGGTCTGGAAGTAGCAACATCCTAATAGCATATCTAGTGCTCAGGATCTCGGCCTCAAAATGCCCTTCTCTACTAAAAGGAACCAGGACTCCTGAGAGAAAAGGCTGATTCCAGGGTTGGGCAAAGTACAAGATGACCCTGGGACATTTTATTATGACAGAAAAGCTAGAAACCACTCAAAGAATGATGGGGACATTTTTTAAAAAAGACATAGAAACCTGGTTCAAAGGGCTCCCACTGGTCAAATCTGGGATAATTTGTTCATCAAAATAATGATTGTAACCCACCTAATAAGAAACCATGAATCCACTCATACAAATAAATGAATAAGTAAATTGGAAGTCTGGTAAGGAACAGGAGGATATTTACATTAATATTTACAAAAATACTTTACCACACAAAACTTCTTAATTACAAAGTGGAAAAGAATGACTTTACAGAGGAGAAGCCTGGCAGACATCACCATGATCAGAATGAAACATCAGTGACAAAACAAAATGAAATTATGTCCCCTGATGGGATGCAGTAATACAGAATCACTTCTGTAATGCTCCTGCCAAAGACACATGACCTGAATCTAATTATGAAGAAACATCTGATTAAACCAAATTGAGGAACATGCTGCAGAATAACTTGCCTGGCATCCTCAAGTGTTAAAGTAACGAAATCAAGGAACTACAGACTTCGGACAACCACTGAAGAGGCATGACAACTAAATGAAACACGTAATTCTGAATTTTGTCCTGTACGTCATTCTTTAAAAAAAAAAAATTATTAAGGTTTTACATGTAGTATAATTCATTCTTGAAACAGCTGGTGGGACCTGAATGAGGTCTGAGGATTAGACATCAGTAATGTATCAGTGTTAAATTCCTGACTTGGATGGCTGTATTGCAGCAATGTAAGAAAATGTCCTAACTTCCAGGAAATATGCACTGAAGTATTCAAAGGCTTGAGTTTCACAACTTACTCTTAAATGGCTAGGGGGAGGGGAGGAATGTTCTTTGTACTGGACTTTCGACTTTTCTGTAAGTTTGTGATTATTTTTCATAATAAAAATTATTAAAATTTAATGTAAAACATGCAATAATGATCTCTAGAGAAAAGTCAAAATATATAAATATCCTGATCTGATTGAAAAACTAATTGTTTCAAACAAACATTTTTATTTAAAATGAGACACAACCATATATACCACTGATGAGGCCAACCTAATTCAGCAATGTTTTACTGAGGGCCTCCTACATAGACAGGCCACGTTCTAGAGCTACACAAAGCAGAGAAGCCTGAGACTATGAAAATATGAACACACTGCCTCCGTCCTCTAAAATCGTACCTAGCAAAACTGCCTTGGGCGTACAGAAATACACTATTTCAAAACCACACGCATGTAGAAAATCCTGGGAATGCAGAAAATCGCAAGAATGCCGAAAGAAGGGAACTAATTTGCCCTGAACAGGGGAGTCAGGAAAGCCGTCCAGGAGGGGCTAACAACCGTGCTGAGTAACAGTTAACTGAGCTAACAAGGCAGAGGGCCAGGGAAGCAACAGGCAGTAGTTTCCAAACATTTTAAAAGAAGAAAAACTCTTCCTTTGTAACGTTTTACTTAAAACCCAATTTATAAGATTAAAAGCAGTAGCCCTGGATGAAGTAGAGAGACCTGCTCCTACCTCTTCCCTTTATTATTCTCCTTAGCAGCTCCTATAAAACTCTAAGGAATCCTGTAGTTTTGTTGAATACTGCTTAAAAGTTACTGATAAAGTAGAAAAGGCAATGACTTTGGAGTCAGCCAGAGAGGTGTAGGTTTGAATCTTTCCTCTGCCTCTTGCTGTGCATTTTCCTATTTTGGAAAATGAAGACAGTATTACCTATCCCTTAAAACTGTTTTGAGGATTAAATTAGAAAACATACCAGCACAGTGGTTGGTATGTAACAGGTGGGTAATATATGGTAGCTATAGTTGTAATTAATAGTGACACTACTAAGGAACAACAACAAACATGGTGTTCTAAGCAAAACAAGCAAACAAAAACTCTTAAATACAAACTCCAAATGGATCATTGACCTAAATGTAAAATGCAAAACTGTAAAACTTTTTGAAGATAACTAGATGACCTTCAGTTTTGTCAGGAATTTTCACATACAACATCAAAAGCATAATCCATGAAAGAAAAACTGGTAAGTTGAGCTACATTAAAATTTGAAAGTCCTGCTCTGAGAAAGATACTCTTAGGAGAATGTAAAGACAAGCCACAGACTAGAAGAAAACATATGTTAAACACCTTTCTGATAAAAGATGTGTACCTTCAAGAACTCTTACAAACTTCACAATAAAAAACCAAATAACCCATTTAGGAATAGGGCGAAAGATCTGAACAGACACCCCAACAAAGAAGTCATGCAAATAGCAAATAAGTATATGAAAAGATATTCAACATCAGATAGTAATAAGGAATTGCAAATTAAAACAATAAGGCACCACTGCTCACACATATTAGAATGGCCCAAATCCCAAACACTGATTGCTGGCAGGCATGTGGATCACCAGAAGTTTTGTTCACTGTTGATGAAAAATGCAAAGTGGTACAGCCTCTTTGGAAGACAGTTTGTTACAAAGCTAAACATAGTCTTATCACATGATCCAATAATCATAAACGAATTGAAAACTTCTGAGTACACAAAAACCTTCACACAAATGTTCACAGTGTTGTTCACAATTGCCAAAAACTGGAAGCAACCAAGATGTCCTTCAATAGGTGAATGGATAAACTATGGGACATCCAGTGGAATATTATTCAGCACGAAAAACAAATGAACTATCAAGCCACTGAAAAGACATAACCTTGTAAGCATCTTGCTAAATGAAAGAAGCCAATCTGAAGGCTACAGACTGATTCCAACTACATGACACTCTGGAAAAGGTAAAGATTATGGAGACAGTAAATAGATCAGTGGTTGTCAAAGTCTGGAGCAGAGGAAAGGATGAAAAGGGGAGTTTTAAGGCAGTAAAACTATTCTATATGATCCTGCTAATGGTGAATACATGACATTATGTATTTGGTAAAACCTACTGTACAACACTGTGAGGACCCTAATGTAAAAATTGTAAGCTTCAATTTATAATAGTGTAAAATACCCGATTCATGAATAACAAATGGTCCAAATGAATGCCAGGTATTCATAACAGGGCAATCTGGGGAGAAAGAGAAGTATATGAAAACTGTACTTTCTGCTCAATTTTTCTGTAACCTGAAACTGCTCTGTAAAACACACACACACACACATACACACAGAACCACCAGAGTAACAGCAGAAATAAAAGCATGGAGGTCAGGATGCAGAGCACATAGAAATCAGCTGTGTACTTCTGAATACATCAGGCGCAGGCAAGACAAAGTAGACAGGTTAAGAAATGACTGAAATAATCTAAACAAGAAATAAAACATTCCTATCAGTGGTAGTAGGAAAAGGGAAAGGAAGTAGATGAGACTGAGTGAAAGGGGGCACTAGAAACTAAGATGGACAAGAAAAATGCTTGAGCACATCTGAGGTTAGTTTGGGTTATGATACACAGGAGGGTCTAAGGAGAGATGTCTAACAGGCAATCTGAAATGAGCCTGAAGCTTGGGGAGAGGTTGGAGCAGGAAGTAGTATATGGCTATACTTAAAATGTCAATGAATGAAATCACCGAAGAAAGCATGTACAGCACTAAATACAGTGGGCCCAGGACCACAGAAAACATCAACTTTTAGAGGCAAGCAGAACAAGAGTAGCCCTCAAAGAAAGAAATGACCAGCGATAGGAGGAGCAGTTAGAATGGTGTCATAAAGCCAAGTATATCAGGTTGAATAGTTGCTCAATCTTCATCTTCCAGTGTCAAGCTCATAAACAATGGCAAAACCAAAAATTCAAGACTTATCTATAAAACATATTATTTGGGGATAAGGAAGTAAATGCTAAGAAATCCGCCAGGAGTTAAAAGTGTTTGCCCTTAGGGAAAAGAGGAGGAAGTGAGAGATTTGGAAATACTGGTTTTTCTTAAAGAGCCTTTACCTAGATACAAAAAAAAACAAAACAAAAACACTTAAGTACAAGGGAGAAGAGACCAGGATTGCTGGTACAATTCATGTAGAAGTTCTGGTGTTCAGCCATAAATGTAATAGTATAATCCAGAATATATAGTCACCAAAGAAGTCAATGCAAGTTTCAGTTACTAGAAAAATAATATCCTCCTTTAAATAACAGAATGAACTTTTTTTGTTAATCCTCACCCAAGGATATTTTTCCACTGATTTTTAGAGAGAGTAGAAGGGACTGGGAAAGACAGAGAGAAACTTCAATGTGTTGCTTCCAGCAGCTGGGTCTGAGAATTGAGCCTGCCTGCAATCCAGGTATGTGCCCTTCACTGGAATCAAACCCGTGACCCTTCAGTCCTCGGGCCAATGCTCAATCCACTAAGCCAAACCAGGCAGGGCCAGACTGAATTTCTTAGATCACAACAGAGAATTCAATTTGGGTACCATATTTTAAGAGGGTTCAAATCCTATCTCTTCCACCCATCCTTTTTATTCTAGAGCTCCTACCCTAATTCAGGCTCTTAACACTTGACACCTAGGTAAAGCCAAGAGTGTAACAACTTTTTCTGTGTGTTTTTATTTTTGTTTTTGTCTCCAAACTACCCTACATATTATATCCAAAGTAATATTCTGAAAATTTATTTTGTTCATATTCCTTTCTCAAAAACCTAAGCAGTTTTCTATTGTCCAGTTTCTTTGTGGGACATTTAAGAACTTTTACAAGCTGATCCCAAACTAACTTCGCAATCCAATGTCCTGGGGCTTTCCCAAACGAAAGATCAATTCCAGGCAGTCTGGTGTACTCACTGTTCCTAGCTCACACTTCCAACATCTCTATCTCTGTGCCTCAGTTCCCTTTGCCCTTACTCCCATACTGTTTGAGTCTGCTCTCTTCTGCTTATATGAGAATCCTTTATGTCAAGCAAGCTCCACACATTCTTTTTTTAAATATATTTTTACTGATTTTAGAGGGAAAGGGAGAGATAGAAATATCAGTGATGAGAGGGAATTATTGATTGGCTGCCTCCTGCAAGTCCCTTACTGGGGATCAAGCCTGCAACCCTGGTACGTATGTGCCCTTGACTGGAATCGAACCTGGGACCCTTTAGTGTGCAGGCTGACACTCTATCCACTGAGCCAAACCAGCTAGAGCTAAGCTCCACACTTTCTACTTGGCTTTCCTAGTCCCTTTTACTGCAAGGATGTCTCTCTGTCTTCTGGACTCCCGCTGCATTCCCTACTGTGCCAATCTCTTTAGTCACTATGTATACAATGACTCTGCACCATTAATTACCTTTTAAAACTACCTTTTATAAATATCAATTATTTTGAGAGCCATAAGCTTAATATGGACAATAATACCTATCATACTGTGAAAATTGCCAAGCCTCAGTCTATACTTTTAAAGACACCAAAACATCATTCACTCTTTTAAGCAAAATGAGTTCTTTCCCTTTCTATGCCCTCCTAGCATTCTGTACTCATGGTCCACTCCACATATATCATAATACACAGATTTTATTAGTCTAAATTCCCCATCTCTACTTCATTACCTGGGCAATAAAGGGAGGCAGGAATTTCTGCTGGGACTGGTACGCAATCAGTATTACATGAATCGAAGTACTCACCCCACTGGCAGTTCTGATGGGTTTTGCCTTTAACTTGGGGACCAAAACCTTTCGATATTGAGGTGGGACTGCGGCAATGATATCCACCAGGCGAGGCTGTGCTGAAAGGCCATATTTGGCAGCTGTCTTGGTTTTCACTCTGAAAGTAAAATATCTAGCATTATCAAGATCACAGCACTTCAAAGAAAAGCTACCAAAAAAAATGACCTGTAAATAATATCATCAACTCCTCCTCTACCCTTTCACCAGATGACAACAGTGGCTTTAACAACTGTAAATATCAGGGGCCCGGAACAGTGACACCATTTGGTCTCATTCAAAATGGTGCTCCAGCTTCAAAAGATTCTACCTTTACTCAGCCTTGGCACTGCTGCATTTGGAATCAGATTAATTCTATCGTGGGGTATTTAGCAGCATCATTAGCCTCTACTCACTAGCACTCCTCTTCCTATTGTAATAACCAAAAAATGTCTCCAGATATTGCCAGATATCTATTGGGAGGAGCGAGGGGAATCACACAGGTTGCAAACCACTGTCTTAAATTAACACACAAAAAACAAAAAGAAAGCTACACAAAAGCATTTTTCTAACACAAAGTATTATATACATAAAAACAGAACATAAAACATATAAATATACTTTTACAATTACAAGGCAACTACTTGCATAAACACACTTCAAGAAATAGAATATGATCAGAACTTCAGAATATCTGTTTACCCCTTCCTGATTATAACCCTACTAGAGGCCCGGTACATGAAATTCGTGCACTTGGGATAGGGGGCGAGGATCCCTCAACCTAGCCTGCGCCCTCTTGCAGTCCGGAGCCCTCGGGGGGGGTGGGGGGGAGGGGATGTCCGACTGCCAGCTTAGGCCCACTCCCCACAGGGAGCAGGCTTTGGGAAGCAGGCCTAAACCATCAGTCAGACATCCTTAGTGCTGCCACGGAGACGGGAGAGCTCCCGCCACCACCACTGCACTCACCAGCCATGAGCCCAACTTCTGGCTAAGTGGCGCTCCCCCTGTGGGAGCGCACTGACCACCAGGGGGCAGCTCCTGTGTTGAGCGTCTGCCTCCTGGTGATCAGTGCATGTCATAGCAATCAGTCATTCCACTGTTTGGTCGATTTGCATATTAGCCTTTTATTATATAGGATTCTCATTCCCAGTAGTAACTTTATCCCAACTAATAATCCCTTACTCTTTTCTATAATTTTAACAACTTTTCTTTTCTTGACTGTTAGCCAAACCCTAACAGTCACCTTAACTTCTAATTTTTAATCCACCTAAAAATATTGAGGTGTTTGCATCATTTTTTCTATGTATGTTAACGAAGCATGTAGTATGTCCAAAGAATACAGAAGTACTTGGTATATCAGGAGGTATAAAGTATAGTCATTCCATGCTTTATGTTTGCAGACAGGCATGAACAAAATAACTGTGTGCGATAAAACACACACACACAACGAGTACTTCTAGCATTTGAGAGAGTAATTCAATGTGTGTTGGGGAGATATTCATAGAAAATGGGCCTAGGAAAAAAGGACAGATTTCAGACATGCAGTGAAAACAGAGGTGACACTGGGAGCAAATAGGATGGCTTATGTGAAGAAGCAAAAACAAATATACACATATTTTAAGAAATATGGGTAGACCAACTTGACAGAAAGCAAAAGATTGTCAATGTAAAGGTGCAGAAATTTAAAAAAGCTGGAAAAGTGGATTGAAGCCAAACCAAGTGGCCTTACATAATGAGCTGAGGAATCTGCATGTAACTCCATAGCAACTGGGGACATGCTAAAGTTCCTGCATAGGGAAACGACATGATAAAAGATGAGACCTTAATTGGATCTAAGGAAAATGATTCAGAGATAACACTAGTTTCACGCTTGGGTGAAGGTTAAGACAACTAATCAAAGATGACATCTGATCAGAAACTGATTTTAAGGAAAAGCTAACGTTAGCTTTAGATGACTAAAAGAGAATAAAAATTTAGAGTAAGTAGAAATCCCCACTAAAAATAAAAGAGTTGTATAATTGGTAGTATAGGCAACAACAGAAAAAAAACAACTGCTAAACACATGGTAGAAAAAGGTTAAAATGTAATGTCTTGCTCTGGCCAGTGTGGTTCAGTTGTTTGGAGCAGTGTCCCATACACTGAAAAATTGAGGTTTTGAGTCCCACTCAGGGTACATACCTAAGTTGTGGGTTCAGTCCCTGGTTGGGGTTCATGTGAAAGGCAACCTTTCCACATTTCTCTCTCTCTGTCTCTTTCTCTTCCTTCCTCTCTTTAAAATCAATAGTCACATCTCAGGTGAGGATCATAGATAGGTTAAATAAATAAAATGTCTTCATAATCAAAAAAGGAGAGTTATTCCTTTAGCAAATGTTTGTTAAGTAATGACAATGTTCCAAGGAAGGGGTAAAACATTACAGTGTCTCAACTAACAGAGAATAGAGTCATAAGAAAAGTCATGCATATGGTGAGATAAAGATGTATTTCCACATCCCAGCTCTACCAATCACAGTCATTTATTTTTACACAAATTATTTAACCTTTTTGTCTCAGATTACCCATCTATCAAGTGACGATGATATAAATACCTACCTCATACAGTTTGAGAGGATCAACTGAGCTAATATATACAATGCACTACTAACACTGACTGGGATATAGTAAGTGCCCAATAAATATAGAAGTTATTAGTATTATTAGGCTATGGGACAATTTTGCCATGAGTGGCTGGGCAGGGCAAAAAAATTCCATAAGAAATCTATTACCTAAGAATAAGACTGCCTTCTTTTTTATAGATCCACTTACTTATTTAGATCGATGTCTTTCCCCTGTTCATGGGCTTCAATTAGTTGTTTAATAACATCTCCTATGGTCAGCATCATTAGCTCAGCAGGGCTGAGGTCTCCTGGAAAGATAATATTTAACAATGTAAAAAAATCATATTATTCAGTAAAGATGTTTTTATGTAGTATCCGTTTTTCTTCCAAAATCATTCCAACCATGCCAAATAAATAGCTCAAATTCGCAAGACACCGAACCTCTGTTTACAAGATGATCGTATCTTTGGTCTCTTTATTTAAAACAAACCCGGCTTCACCTCTATATGGGAAGATCTTGCTTTAGAAGCTCATATACCACAAGAATGATAGCAGCCAACATGAGGAGAAAGAACCTAATTGCATAGGAAAGGACCAAAGTAATTAAAGTAGCTTCCCTTTATCTCCAGACTTGTAATTCCATTTACATGTCTTATTACACCTGATTCTCAGAACACAGTAAGACAGAACAGGAATATTTGCCTGTCCCATGACAATGCTATCAAGGTAAAGTTGAAACTAGGTATCTTGCAGAGAGTAGTACTTATTTGTAACAGAAAAGTCGTGGGTTTATACTCTCTAAGGATCTTAATGCATCTCTAAGTTATAGTCTGTCCACCATCATGACCCTCTAATGGCAAATGAGGCTTCCCTTCTCATCCAAAAGGCAACAGCGGAAGCTGACATGTTCTTACATGACCCCATCCCTGCAATTATAGTTGACCAACACCTACCCACGTCAGGCCAATGTGAACTCTTCCCTCAGGGCAAAAAAACCCACAATCCCTCCAATGATAAAAACTATGAGATTTCAGCTTGGGAGCTGTTAGCAACCATGTTTCCTGTTCACAAAGAAAGCTGGTGTTCCATGATAATAAAGTCCCCAGGAAGAAGCACAGAGAGAAAGCCTGGTAGTTATAGAGCCCTTTCATTTACTTTATCTCCTCTGAAGCCTCACAATACTGTAAGGTAAGTATAGTTATCTCACTTGACAGATGTGAAAAATTAAGGCAAGTTAAGATGCCATTGTAAATGGCAGACTTAACTCAAATCCGAGTCTTTTCTCAACAACTTCCATGTTGTTTTTTTTTCACTGTATCAAGCTGCCTCTAATTTAATGAGGCAAGACTAACACAAACAAAACAATCTGCAAGGGTTGAAAAAGTCCATCTAAAATCAAAGGTTAAATGCTTTCCAAACCAGGTAACTCAGCACCTCAGAGTTCTAGAAAGACAGCTCATGTAACAGAGGGAGGGCTGGTGGTGGAGGTAAAGGAAGGGGAAGAGGATGGGAAGGGAGGGCCCTTTCTCCATTTCAACCAAAGCAGCTCAGCTTTCACCTGTTTAATACTAAATTTCTGCATAAGAATTTGGAGGAAAAAGGAGGGTTCAGTTGATAAAAATAGGTAATGATTGGAAACCTACCTGTGAATCAAGAATTAGCTGAAGAAATAAATTAGGAAAAAAAGGCTTCATGGAGGAAAAGGCACAGGGGTCTTTAATGAAAGAGCAGGATTTGGACAAGCAAAACAGATGGCAATCCACAAGGAACAATGTTAGGAAGAGGAATTACTTCTCCTTGTACAAAAGAGCACTGTCTAACCAGAATATAGGCTTTCTGATAGAGTAAGATGTACCCTACTATATTATAGGGCACAGTGGCTACTAGGCAAAGACATTTAAATGGACTGCAGTAGATAGTGGAGAATTACATAATCTCAAGTTTGGGAGTAAAAATATGAAAGTAGTGTTTAAAGAACCTGAGTTTACAGAAGAAAATGAGAATACAAAAAGTGATTCAGCCGGTGAAAATACACAAAATCTGGGTAATATGGGGTGGAGCGGAGATGGGCTAGAATGGGAGAAAAGGGGAACATATGTAATACTTGCAACAATAAACATTTTTTTAAAACAATCTGGGTACTAAGTAAAAGACTTAAAAGGCAACATTGTAAAACACACACACACACACACACACACACACACACAACACCCTCAAGATTTACAGTAACATCTTGGATGATAGCGTCCTTCCGGAGCTCTCAACCCCTACGGGCTGTGTGATAAGATCAGTAACTTCTAAGCTCCAGTTCCTTACCTGCAAAATTGGGATAAACACATACACATCTCACAAGACTAGTGTTAAGAATTAAATGAAATAATGTCTACAAAAGCCAAAATACTATTCAAATTAGCTATTGATTAAGGTGAGTTAAGAGGATGGTGGCCGGAATGGTAAGGAATAAACTACTTCAAGAGGCAATTTTTAAGAGCTACTAGGGTTTGGTGATAGATGAAGTTAAAAGTATAGATATTCCCGTCTTGACAGATTAAGGGACAACTGAGAGGAAGAAGATGGCTAATTTGGGGCATATACTAATAGAGCTGGATGCCACAGGCAATTGAAGGTAACTTGGACACTTGTTGCTTCAAAAAACTGCAATTGATGTCAAGAAGCACAGTAACTAGAAACTGATTTTTTAAAAATGTTTTTTGGGGTTCACAGAGACAGTCTGACCAACCAGTTCCTCTTCCTAAGAATAATTTTGGGCTGGAAAGTCATTTAACTCTTTGAGTCTTAGCTTCATTTGTTGAGCGGTTAAAATGGGAGTGGTTATCAACTTCAAAAATGATTAGCAAAACCCCAATAAAAGGTAGTTACTATCATCATAAAACCTGTGAGAAAATACTTGGAAATTTGATTCCATCCAGTTGAGACACTAAAGATGGAATTGCTCCTTGCTAACTCGGGAGGTAATAATACACATGGACATAACTGTCCCGCAGATATTCCAATAATAATTCGGGGTTGTTTTAAACTTACGGTTTGAAAAAGAAATTTAGAAGGGGAAAAAGAAAAAGGAAAAAAAAAAACAAAACCAACAACACGTGCAACGTGTCCTTAAAAGCACTCGACAATTAAAGAATCCGAGGACAGGTTAAATCGACCGTCCACATTAACTACTTAGAGAACATACCCTGAAATAAAGTTTTCCTGCCATTTATGCAAAAGCCACCAACTGACTGCCAAGGAGGAAGAGAGTGACGGTAGGTGGGTTTAAGAGAGCACAATAGGTACAAGGAAAAGGGAGGGGTCTGCCGCCGACAGAGAGACTGACCCCCGGTGGGCGGGCTGCAGGGTCAGGCAGCGGTTCCCAGGGGGGAACGGGGCCCAGCATCTCACCGCGAAGGTGTTCGCCCCTTCCCTGCCACCTCCACACCCGGTCCCCGCCTTCCGCACCTTTCCGCTTCTGCCTCATCGCTCCGCTGTGGCCACTGCAGCCTCCACTGAGAATGTGGCTACCAGCTCGGCCCTCGCGGGGGGGGAAAAGTTGACAGCCACAAAGCAACCCCGCTTGTCGTAAAATGAAAGTCAATATGTCGTAAAGCTGTTCCCAGACGGCGGAGCGCGCCAAGGCCGGCCCCGCCCCTCGCGGAGCGCCTAGCCCAGGAGGCGGGGAAAGCTCCAAGCTCTGATGCTTGGGCGTAAAAAGCTGGGCTTGGAAGAAAACAAAACAAAAACAAAAAAAATAATAATAATAGCAAATCAGTAAAATCTGGGCTTGGATGGTGCAGAGGCAGGACAAAGCTGACGCCTAGAGGCTGCGCCAGGAAGCCTAAACGAGGGTGTGGATGGAGGTGGTCTCTAAGGGTCTGGAGGCTGGGCAGGCACCTGGCATTGATAACCATCGTGAGAACTCTGGAGGTGCCTCCAGAAAATGCACGCGTGCAGGTTCTGTAGAGTTTGAGATACGGTTTTCCTGAAACCCATCCATGATCTCCTTTATTCATGAACCAGAAGGTAGGAACCTCTCTCATTCACACACAGACAGAAACATGTGCTGTTTCCAATTCCTTCCCCCCAGAATTGAGGTAACTCATTAAGTTTTGTGACTTCCCATCAGGCCAATTCAGTAGTATTTCTCTGTCCTTATTGTCATCCTCGTACCAACTGATATAGTTAGCTTCCTTGAGAAGACTTTCATGATAGAACTCCTCCCCGACCCCTCGCCCCCATGCTCTCTTGGTTTTCTTCTTTTTTTTTTTCTCAGTCTCTTTGGTGAACTCCTCTATCTCACTTCAAAACATTGGCGCACCAATGCCAGGGGTCCCACTTCTTAACCTTTTCTTTCACAAAGTGATCCCAAGAGCACCATAGCTTTAAATGCCATCCACTTCCAGAAGCTGGAAGTCTAGCCCCAGGTTCTTCTCTGTTTGACATCGTATTAGATCCTGGTGTCTAACATGCATCTCAAACCCAACATGTCTAAAACAGAATTCTAGTTTACTCCAAATCCATTTTCTCTATGCTTCCTTATGAGGACTTACAAGAACTTTAATACCATAATTTGTGGTTCAACATTTGTATTTCTGCAGTTTGCACTCTGAGGCTGCTTGCAGAGCACGACTCTGCTCCTTGGACTTGGAAACTGCCTGCAGAAAGAACAATCCATGCTGTTTGACTTCTGTTGATGAGTAACCAAACGCTTTTGTTCTACAAGCCTGAGGGGAACTAGGATGTTAATAAATGCCTAATCATGGGTATCCACTGTACTTTTTTTAAAAGTATATTTTTATTGATATCAGAGAGGAAGGGAGAGGGAGGAAGAGATAGAAGCATCAATGATGAGAAAGTCATTCATTGGCTGCCTCTTGCATACCCCACACTGGGAAACGATCCTGCAACCTGGGCATATGCCCTGACTGGGAATGGAACTATGACCTCCTGGTTCACAGGTCAACACTCAATCACTGGGCCATGCTAGCTGGGCAGTTACCCACTGTTCTTGTAGCACAGCCCCAGGTGCTGACCATTGAGTAAGCTGATGGATAAAAAGTCCAGTTGTCCCCACCAATCAGGAAATGAATAATGTAAGTTTGTTGCCTTGTTTCCCCTAGCAACCCATCTCTTTGATCATTAGCTCCTTTCAACTTTTGCCTTTAAAATCCTAAACTTATCCTCTCTTTTTGTAACATGTCTTCAGTTCATACCAGGAGTTACATCCCTGACTTGGAAATCATATATAAACAAACTCTTTTGAATTTCTTTTAGAATTATCATGGGCCCAATATGGCATCACTTTTGCTAAAGCCAGTGACACCAAACCAAGATTTAACGCCTGCCCTAATTGCTGTTTCAATTTTTCCTATAAATATAATCTTAATCAACTAGTTTGGAATATTCTTGTCAAGCACCAGTAAGGTAATCTATTACATGGGCCCTCTCCATCTCCCATACAAAGAAAAGGCAATCTGCATAATAAAAACCTTGCCAGCTTTACATTCCAGAATGAAAATTAAAAACAGCCCTGGCTAAGTCATTCAATTGGTTAGAGCATCTTCCTGACCTGCCAATGTTGCTGGTCTGACCCCTGATCAGGGCACAGACAATCAATCAGTGGATGCATAAATGAGTGGAACAACAAAGCCATGTTTCTCCCTCTTTTTTCTTCTCTCTCTCTCTCTCTCTCTCTCTCTCTCTCTCTCTCTCTCCAATAAATAATAATTAAAACACAAAAACAACCTTGCTATTCCCTTCCCTCCAACTGTAGAGGTCCTGGTCTAAAAATAATATTTTTTGTTAATAGCCCTCTTGCCCTACCCTTCTTCTTATAAAAACCTTCCATTTTGTACAACTCCTATGAGAGTCCTTCTAATTGCTAGGTGAGAATCTGCTTGATTCATGAATCACTTAATAAAGCCAATTAGATAAAATGTACTTGGTTGAATTTTGTTTTTTAACAGCATCTACCACATCACTCTTTTACTTCACACAGGAGAAAGAGGGAGGTGGGTAGTATGGCTATAAATTTTAAATAGTGTTAAGATAAGCCTTATCAAGACTGTGATATTTGAGCTAACACTTGATATGCAGATACCTAGGGGAAGAGTTTCAGGTAGAAGGAACATTTAGCACAGAAGTCCTACATTAAGGGGGCTTCTGGTGTGTTCAGTTAAAGGAAGGAGCAGTAAGTGAAGGAAAGTGTGATAGAGGTGAGGAAGAGTACAGATAGGGAACATGTAAAATGGAGTCACGTTAACCAAGCTGCTAACATTATTCACATTATGAAGGTTGAGGCATGAGGAAAGATTCCACTCTTGTTCTAACTAGCCTGGGAATTTAAACTTTTTTGAACCTTTTAGTCTTGATCAATGCCTAGATATACATCCAGACCTCCTGGGAACCCTCTAATTACCCGCGCAGGACTCATGTGCCCAGGCCATCTGATTGCTCTAGTGAAAGACTTCTGTATATATCCCCCTGACATTCATTATCCAGACCACGGGATGTGACCAGACCTCCTGGCGCTTATCTTCCAGACCACCTGGCATCCATCATCCTGACTACCTGATGTCTGACTGTAACTGTCCTGGAACAATCCTGAGCTAAGATTGTAGGACCAATAATACTAAACAATGTACTTTTTGCTATATGAACTTTTAACTTTTCTTTGGATTTTTTTCTCCTCATTTGTTTGTTTGTTGGTGTTGTTGTTTTGCTTAGCTGTGTTTCTAGTTTGCAAACTTTAAGACCCTTGAATAAGTCTCTATCATTTATTTATAGCAAAGCCTAAAACTTTCTGAGTTCATTTAATAGAGGTCAGAGAAGGTGATGGGAGGGGGTAGGTTGGGTGAGTGCAGCTTGTAATAAGGCCTTGTATGCCATTGTGAAGCCTTTGGTTTTACTCAGGTGACATGAGGAACAGTTGGAGAGCTTCTGTTTTTTTTTAGCAGACATATGATATGATTTATAATTTAAAATATATATTTGCTGTGTTGAGAATAGACTGTAGTGAAAGGGTACAGTAGAACCTTAGAGGTCAACTAGATGACTATTATACCAATGCAGATAATCCCTGAACTTTAGAATCACCTGGAGAGTAGTGAAAAATCCCAGTGCTCAGGCCATATTCCATACCAATTAAATAAAAATATCAAGGGTGAGAGCCAGCCATTAGTATTTTTTAGAGATCTTTGGTTGATTCCAGTGTGCAGCAAATTCTGAGAACTACTGAATCAGGTGACTATTATTTGAATCATTATAGTAAGTAGTGAAGATGGTAAGAAGTATTCAGATTCTTTTTTTTATTTATTTTATTTTATTTTATTTCATTTTATTTTATGTTTATTAATGTGTTTCATGTATATATCTTTCCATTGCCCCCCCACACAGGCATACCCTAACCTCCTAGTGTCTTGTGTTCATTGGTTATGCTTATATGCATGCATATAAGAGCTTTGGTTGATCTCTTATCTATCCCACCTCTCCTTAACCGTCCTGCTGTAATTTGACAGTCTGTTTGATGCTTTACTGCCTCTGGATCTATCTTTTTGTTCATCAGTTTATAATGTTCTTTGTTATCCACAAATGAGTGAGATCATGTGGTGTTTCTCCTTCATTGATTGGCTTATTTCACTTAGCATAAGGCTCTCCAGTTCCATCCAGGTTGCAGCAAATGGAAAGAATTCATTCTTTTTAATGGCAGCATAGAATTCCATTGTGTAGATATACCATAGTTTTCTGATCCACTCATCTGCTGATGGGCACCTAGGCTATTTCCAAATTGTAACTATTGTAAATTGTGCTGCTATGAGCATAGGGGCGCATAAATCCTTTTTGATTGGTGTTTCTAGTTTTTTAGAATATATTCCTAAGAGTGGGATTGCTGGGTCAAATGGGAGATTCATTTTTAGTTTTTTGAGGAAACTCCATACTGTTCCCCACAGTGGCTGCACAAGTCTGCATTCCCACCAGCAGTGCACGAGGGTTCTTTTTTCTCCGCATCTTCCTCAACACTTGTCGTTTGTTGATTTGTTGATGATTGCCATTCTGACAGGTGTGAGATGGTATAGCATCTCTCGGATAATTAGTGACTTTGAGCATGTTTTCATGTGTTTCTTGGCCTTCCTTCTTTCATCTTTTGAAAAGGTTCTATTAGGCCCGTTACCCATTTTTTTTTTATTGGATCATTTATCTTCCTTTTATTGCATAAGTTGGCTGTAGATGTTGGATATTAAACCTTTATCAGTGATAACATTTGCAAATATGTTCTCCCATACAGTGGGCTTTCTTGTTGTTTTGTTGATTGTCGGAAACCAAATATTGTTCTCACTAAATGGATGTAAACAGGAAGCCAGAAGGCTGGTCAACCTTAATTGCTCTGAAAGGTCAGAGCTAATTACTCACTGTTTTGTTGAAACATTATTGGTTGAAGCAACCTCTATGTTTGTTTCTTGTTAATTTCTGTTTTTGTTATTTCCTGCCTAAAGGCTAGGGGTGTGTCCCAAAGCCTTAATAAAAGGGAGAAAAAGGCCAGAGCAAGGGGCAGTCCTTTCCACTAGAGGAAGGCTCCCACCTGGCCCCCCAATATCGCCAAATTTGTGCTTTCTAGTCTCTCATTTCATTTGCGTGCGGCCTCCTTCAGAACCTGAACCCTGACCCGGGAACCCTGAACCACGCGGGACGTGGAAAGAGGTTCCCACAGTTGATGGTTTCTTTTGCTGTGCAAAAGCTTTTTATTTTTATGTAATCCCATTTGTTTATTTTTCCTTTAGCTTCCATTGCCCTTGGAGCAGTATCAGTGAATAAGTTATTTCGGCATTAACCTGAGATTGTGCTGCCTGTGGATTCCTCTAGTATTTTTGTGGTTTCCCATCTTATGTTTAAATCCTGTATCCATTTGGAGTTTATTTTTATGTATGGTATAAGTTGGAGGTCTAGTTTCATTTTTTTTGCATGTATCTGTCCAATTTTCCCAACACCATTTATTGAAGAGGCAGTCTTGACTCCATTGTATGTTCATGCCTCCTTTGTCAAATATTAACTGAGCAGAGTGGTTTGGGTGGATATCTGGATTCTCTATTCTACTCCATTGGTCTATATGTCTGTTCTTGTGCTAGTACCAGGTTGTTTTGAGAACAGTTGCTTTGTAATATAGCTTGAAATCTGGTATTGAGATCCCACCTACTTTATCCTTCTTTCTTAGGATTGCTGTGGCTATCCGGGGTCTTTTTTTGTTCCAGATGAATCTTTGGAGAGTTCTTTCTAGGTCTGTGAAATATGTCATTGGTATTTTAATGGGTAGTGCATTGAATCTATAGATTGCTTTGGGTAGTATGGACATTTTGATGATGTTAATTCTCCCAGTCCATGAGCATGGTATGTTCTTCACTCTGTTTACGTCTTCCTCTATCTCTTTTTTCAGTATCCTGTAGTTTTCTGCATATAGGTCTCTTGCCTCCTTAGTTAGGTTTATTCCTAGGTATCTTAATTTTTTTGGTGCGATGGTAAATGGGATTGCTTTTTTAGTCTCTCTGTAATTTCACTATTAGTGTATAGAAATGCCATAGATTTCTTGGCATTAATTTTGTATCCTGCTACATTGCCAAATTCATTTATTAAGTCTATTAGTTTTTGGATGGAGTCCTTTGGGTTTTTTATGTACAGTATCATGTCATCTGCAAATAAGGACAGCTTTACTTCTTCTTTTCCAATTTGGATGCCTTTTATTTCTTCTTTTTGTCTAATTGCAATGGCTAATACTTTCAGTACTATGTCAAATAGGAGTGGTGAGAGTGGGCATCCCTGTCTTGTTCCTGTTCTTAGGGGAAATGGTTTTAGTTTTTGCCCATTGAGTATGATGTTAGCTGTGGATTTATCATATATGGCTTTTATGATGTTGAGTTATGATCCTTCTATTCTATCCTTGCTGAGAGTTTTTATCAAGAAAGGGTGATGGATTTTGTCAAATGTTTTTTTCTGCATCAATTGATATGACAATGTGATTTTTATCTCTCAATTTGGTTATGGGATATCATGTTTATTGATTTGCGGATATTGTACCATCCTTGCATTCCTGGGATAAATCCTACTTTGGTCATGGTATATGATCTTTCTGATGTACTGCTAGATCCGATTTGCTAGAATTTTGTTGAGGATTTTGGCATCATTGTTCATGAGAGATATTGGCCTATAATTCTCTTTCATTGTGTTTTCTTTATCTGGTTTTGGTATTAGGGTGATGCTCGCTTCATAGAAGGTGTTTGGAAGTGTTCCTTCTTGTTGAATATTTTTGAATAGTCTGAGGAGGATAGGTTTTAATTCTTCCTTGAATGTTTGGTAAAACTCTCCTGTGTAGCCATCTGGTCCTGGGCTTTTGTTTGCTGGAAGCTTTTTAATGACTGCTTCAATTTCTTCCATAGTTATTGGACTATTAAGATGTTTACATTCTTCCTGATTGAGTTTTGGAAGAATATTTTTCTAGGAATATGTCCATTTCCTGCAGGTTGTCCAGTTTGTTGGAACAGAGTTGCTCATAGTATTTTTTAACAATCATTTGTATTTCACGGGGTCTGTTGTTATTTCTCCTCTTTCATTTCTGATTTTGTTTATTTGGGTCTTCTCTCTTTGCTTCTTGGTGAGCCTGGCTAGAGGTCCATCAATCTTGTTTATCCTTTCAAAGAACCAGCTCTTGGCTTTGTTGATCTTTTGAATTGTTTCTTTGGTCTCCATTTTGTTTATCTCTGCTCTGATCTTTACTATTTCCTTCCTTCTGCTTACACTGGGCTTTTCTTGTTGCTCTCTTTCTAGCTCTTTGAGTTGTAAGGTTAGGTAATTTATTACTATTGTTTCCTGTTTTTTGCAGTAGGCTTGTAGAGCTATGAACTTCCCTCTCAAGATTGTTTTCACTGTGTCCCATAAATTTTGTATTGTTGTGTTGTCATTGTCATTTGTTGCCATGATGTTTTTTATTTCTTCCTTGATTTCTCTGGTTACTCAGTCATTGTTTAATAGCATGCTATTTAGTCTCCATATATTTGATTTTTTTGTATGGTTTTTATTGTAGTTGATTTCCAGTTTTATGCCACTGTGGTCTGAGAAAATGCTTGATACGATTTCTATCTTCTTTTTTTTTTTTTGCCTGTTTTCTTTTTTTTATTGTGTTACATGTATATATATATCCCCATTGCCCCCCCCAACTACTCCCAGGCATACCGCAACCCCCAGTGTCTTGTGTTCATTGCTTATGCTTATATGCATGCATACAAGTCCTTTGATTGATCTCTTATCTACCCCACCTCTCCTTAATCTTCCTGCTATAATTTGGCAGTCTGATTGATGCTTTACTACCTCTGTATCTATCCTTTTGTTCACCAGTTTATAATGTTCTTTATTATCCACAAATGAGTGAGATCATGTGGTGTTTCTCCTTCATTGACTGGCTTATTTCACTTAGCATAAGGCTCTCCAGTTCCATCCAGGTTGCAGCAAATGGAAAGAATTCATTCTTTTTAATGGCAGCATAGAATTCCATTGTGTAGATATACCATAGTTTTCTGATCCACTCATCTGCTGACGGGCACCTAGGCTGTTTCCAGATTGTAGCTATTGAATTTGAAGAGACTTTTCCTATGACCCAACATATGGTCTATCTTTGAAAATGACCCATGTGCACTTGAGAAGAATGTATATTCTGTGGCTTGTGGGTGAAATATTCTGAAGATGTCAATTAATTCCATCTGGTCTAGTGAGTCATTTAGGATTTATGTTTCGTGCTGATTTTTTGTTTAGAGGATTTGTCTAGTGGTGACAGTGGAGTATTAAAGGCTCCTATTATGATTGTATTGCTGTCAATCTCTCCCTTGATGTCCTCCAGGAATTTTTTTATGAATTTAGGTGCTCCTATATTGGTTGCATATATGTTTACCAGAGTTATTTCTTCTTGTTGGATTGTTCCCTTTAGTATTATGAAGTGGCCTTCTTTATCTCTTGTTATGTCCTTCTCTTTGAGATCTAATTTGTCAGATTTAAGTATTGCAACCCCAGCTTTTTTTTCATTTCCATTTGCCTGAAACACCATCTTCCCTCCCTTCACCCTCAGTCTGTGTGCATCTCTGTTTCAGAGGCGGGTTTCTTGTAGACAGCAGATATATGGGTCATGTTTTCTTATCTAATCCGTTACCCTATGTCTTTTGATTGGAGCATTTACTCTGTTTACTTTTAAAGTTATTATATGTAGGTACTTATCTGTTGCCATTTTTATTCTTTATCCATGTGTTCCTTCTTTGCTTCCTATTTCTTTTTTTACAGCAGACCCTATAACATTTCTTGCATTGCTGGTTTGGTGGTAATAAATTCCCTTAGTCCTTTTTTTGTCTGTGAAACTCCTGATTTCACCTTCAATCTTGATTGAAAGCCTTGCTGGGTACAGGATTCAGACCTTTCCTTTGCATGACTTTGTATATTTCATTCCATTCCCTTCTGGCCTGATGAGTTTCTGTTGAGAAATCAGTTGCTAGTCTTATGGGGGTTCCTTTGTAGGTAACTTTCTGTTTCTCTCTGGCCACTTTTAAGATTCTTACTTTGTCGTTGGTGTTTGCCAATTTAATTATAATGTGCCTTGGTGTCAGTTTTTTGGGGTTCATTTTGCTTGGGACTCTGAGCTTCTTGGATTTGTGTGGGTTTTTTCTTTCCCATATCAGGGAAGTTTTCTGTCATTATGTCTTTCAACAGGTTTTCTATTCCTTGCTCAGTTTCCACTCTTTCTGGAACCCCAATTATGCAGATGTTGTTTTGTTTCGTGTTGTCCCAAAGTTCCCTTAGGCTCTCCTCTTGCTTTTTAACTTTTTTTCTAGAAGCTGCTGTACTTGGGTATTTTTTCCTACCTTGTCTTCTAGCTCACTGATGTGGTTCTCTGCTTCTTCTAGTCTACTTTTGGTGCTTTCTATTGAGTTCTTTACAGCAGCGATGCCATTTTTTATTTCTTCTTGATTATTCTTCATTTCCTCTTGGTTCTTCTTCATTTCCTCTTGGCTCTTACTCATATTTTCGATTTTGTCTTCCATTCTTTTCAGCAACCTTATGACCATTACTCTGAACTCTTTCTTTGGCAGGTTGTTTGCTTCTATTTCACTTACTTCCTTTTCTGGTGATACCTGCTTTTCTTTCATATGCAGGCTGTTTTTTTGTCTGCCCATGGTCTTTCTTCTCCGAGTGTCTGGTTATGTTGTTCTCTCTCCTGCATTGACTTAAAGGCACAAAATACAACATGACCAGGTACAACACATAAGGCACTGAACAGAAATGTATTCACAATGTTAATAACCACAAATAAGGTGACCACCAATGAAAGACAAATTAGGGGTAAGTAGAAAAAGAAGAAGAGAGAAAGGGAGAAAAAGAAAAAGAAAAAAGTGCCAAAATGAAATTGGGAGAAGAAAGAAAAAAGAGGAAAGGAAAAAGAGGAGAAGGAAGAGGAAGAGGAGGAGGAGGAGGAAAGAAAAAAAAAGTAAGAGAGAAAAGAAAGAAAATAAGAAAAAAGAAGGGAACAAATTATATGTGGGAGGAGAAAACTCCAATAGAACAGCCAGTAATCCCAACAAATGACGGCAACAAGTACCTGGAGATTAATACAAACTACAAATAACAACTAATATCAAGGGAGGCAGGGGAAAACCAAGGTAAAAAAGAAACAAAAACAAAGCAAACAAAAAGCAAAATAAAACAAGTAGAATAAGCAAAAACAATCTCACAAAAAAGGATAAAAAATCAATATAATCAGCGTTCAAGCAAACAACAACAAAAGGACATAGAAAAAAACAATTTTTTGGATAGTGAAGACAAAGAAGAGAGAGGTGTGTATAGACTTGGAGTAGAAGATTTGAAATTAGATATATAAGTGGGGTGAAATTTTAACCAGGTAAAAAGAAAGAATAGGGAGAATCTGAAGTTGGAAAAGGGAAGGAGAAACAAGACAACACAATGGGGAAAGTTAGGAAGAGAATGTTGGCATAAAGGTAGAGTTGAGATAGAGTAAAATTATGCTAAAGGAAAGATGAAAATAGAATGTAGAACTCTAATCCCAAAGTAAAATAAAGAGAAAATAAAATGACACTTCTTTTTTTTCAAAAAGATAAAATAATAGTAGTAGTAATGCTAGTTGAAAATAAAAATGTAATAAAAAGGTAAAATCAATTGAAAAAAATTAGTTTTTTAATTAAAATATGAAAAAATAAAAATAAAAATAAAAGAATAGAATGGGCAGTAGTAGAGATCATTCACTTCCTCTATTGTTCTGTTTGGCACTCCTGTTTCCCAGTCGAGAGGGTATTGCAGTTTCCTGCGTTCCATTCCTGCTCAATGTTGTTTTTAAACAGGTGATGTGTCTTAATCTCTTTATTCTTTTGTGATTATGGGAGAGTCAATTTGTGAGTCATCTGCTGGGTGGCAGTGTTTCAGAATTGACCTCTGAGACTAAGCACAGGTCCTCTCTAGCCTGTGCTTAGATCCTGCTTTCTCAGTGGTACTCAATACCGGTTTGTGGGGGTGGGTTGCCCCAGAGCTGATTCTCTGCTGGCTACTCTACGCTCCGATCCCCAGGTTCCAGAAAAACAACTTTTCCCTGCAGCCTCTCAGGATGTCTCCAATTGCGTGATCCTATGTATTGGGCTTAGCAATCAGAGCCAGGGTCTGAAGAGGAAAGAGTGGAGTCTGTGCACTCTCCCTTCCCCGTTCCTATTCGAGCAGCCGGGACACTTCAATAACTCCCAGGCTGGCCTTCTGCCTCAGATCAAAATGGGTTGCTTTCTAGAGCACCCCTCTGTTAATAGCTCTGAGGGCCCCCTTCCACATTCAGGGATCACGCCCTGCCCCACATTCACGGATTTCTCTAGGTGCAGCTTTCCCCCGGTCCAGTTCCCACAGTGTGCGTGTCTCTCTGTTCTGCGGGACCGGAGACCTCACCTTATCCAAGGTGAAATCTGACCTTTCCTTGTGGCGTGTGGAGCTCCTCTGAATCTGAATGTTTGCACCGATTGGAGAACGGTGTTCTAGGTCCCCCAGCTGTTCGGTGGGTGCTGCAGCTATAGCTTTTCAGGCCGCCGTAGACATCCATTTTCTCCTGCAAGATGGTGCGGTCTCCGTGTCCATGCTGGTGGCTCCAGGAGACAAAAACCCCGTGGCAGTGGGGATGCCTGGTCAGGGGAGCCCCATCCAGCAGTTCTCCACCTTCTCTTGGAGGATAACTGTCCCTTAACTTGCCAATAAACACTCCCAGTGTGACCCTCAGCTGTTTTGTTTGTCTGCTCAGCGACAAGGCTCTGGACACGTCTATCTCTTCCACCACCATTCCCCCCCCGCCTCCCCTGCGCCCCCGTATTCAGATTCTGACTATATTTTGAAGATCTCAATAAGACTTCCTGACAGATAGATGTAGGATATGAGAGAAAGACACACATCAACATCAAGGATGACACCGAAGCTTTTGGGTCAAGGGACTAGAACCATGTTGCTGTTGGCTGGAATGATGAGGGACTGCTGAGGGGTCAGTGTGTTTGGATATGTTTTTGGGATGCCTAGTGAGGAGTAAGACATGAAAAAGGTTGCAACTGGAGTTACCAGTTGAGCGTCAGAGGTGAAGTTTAAACCTACAAAACAGGTAAATGTGGGGGAAAACAGAGAAGAGACCAAAAACCATGCTTTGGGGCAATCTATTATTATCAGATTAAGAAGAAGAGGAGTAACCAGCAGAGAAGGCTGAGGAGGAGCCTCCAGGTGTGTGATAACCTGGAAGCCAAGTGAAGAAATTGTCTTAAGGGGGAGGGAGAGACCCATTGGGTCGGATGCAATTGATAGGTCAAGTAAGATAAGAGTTGGCTAGAACTATTGGGGATTTAAAGAAGAATAGTTTCATGGGATAGTAGAAGTGAAGACTTGACTGTAATGGATTTACGATAGATTTAGAGAAGAGGTTTTGAGACAGTGGGTTTAGACAATTCTTTGGAAGGGTTTTGCCATAGAGAACTATAGAGAAATGAAGTAGTAGCTGGCAGGGAAACATGGGTCAAAGGAAATATGGCCTAACTGAGTAGCTCAGTTGGTTAGAGTATGGTCCCAATGCACCAGGATTTGGGGTTCCATCCTTGGTCAAGGCACACACAAAATTCACCCAATGAATGCATAAATAAGTGGAACAATGAATTAACCTCTCTCTCTCTCTCTCTCTCTCTCTCTCTCTCTCTCTCTCTCTCTATCTCTTTCTCCTTGCTCTTTCCTTCTCTGAAATAAATTTTAAAATTGTGTGTGTTTGTTAAAATGGGATACTAATAACAAGTTTGTATGCCTATGGGAGTAATTGAATGCAGAGTGAAAATTTGATAAATTAAGAGAAAAGAGGAAAGCACTCTCTCTAGTCTTGCAGTTGGAGAGAGGGAATGCAATCTGTTGCATGAGAGAAGGAATTAGCACATGGATAGTTAAATCTATTAACAGACCAGAAGGTAGAGCCCAGGAGTGCAGATTTTGATAAGTGGTTGAGTGTGATGTTGTGATTCTCTCTCATTATTGATGTAGATGTTCTCTTTCAATTACATCTCTATTTCTAGAGTGCAAGAGAAATTCAACCTGGTAGTTCCCCAGGCTTGTAATAGACCTAGCATCCAGGTGTCTAATAGCAGTTATCAAGGAACATCAAAAAGAACCTAGGGAGCTTTAAAAATGATCAAAATTAATGTTGGTAATGAGGTACCTGTAGAAGCAAGAAACAGCCAGTAGAGGGAGAGCTAAGTACATGTCACATGAATATATGCATACTGTGTGATTTGTCCCAGAGATAAGAAGATCAACACTAATGATGGTATTCACGTTGACTTTTCTTTGTTTTGAATTTTATATTGGTACTAGGGGCCCAGTGCATGAATTTGTGTACCTTGAAAGGAACTATGGGCTTTGAGGCTGTGGTGGGCATAGGGATGGGGTGGGTCTCAGCCCATCCTCTGTGCTCCTGCTTGGCCTCTCCCACAGTGACCCTCCAACCCCCGCCCAGTTTTCTGTCTGCCTGCAGCCCTGTTCCCACCCCCACCACTGCTTCCATGCACTGATGGTGCCAGCCCCGATTATACCTGCTGACAGCAGGGAGCAATTGGGACCAGCAACAGCAGTGGGTGTGAATGGGGCCTGCGCTGTCAGCGGATGCAAGTGGCAGCTGCTGCCCCAATTGCCCCTCAGGAGCAGAGGGAGGTGGAGAAGCCCTCAGGTGTGATCGGGGTTGGCAGCTGCCACTTGTACCCGCTGACAGTGCCAGCAGTGGGTGTGAGCAGGACCAGTACCAGAAGCAGGTGCGAGTGCTCGGCGGAACCACAGTGCATAGGAGCAAAGAATTTTCAGTAACCACCAGAGGCTCACCCGATGACAGTGACCGGCACCCTGCCTTGGTCTAGTGTGTCTGCTCACCTGCTCCATCATCTTGCCACAGCCACGTTCCACATGCGCCTTTTGGTGGGCAGCGTACATCATAGCCACCAGTTGTTCAATTTTTTGGTTGTTCGGTTGTTCCACTGTTCAGTCTATTTGCATATTAGGGTTTTATATAGAGAGATTTCTATGGTTTTCTTATGGATGAGGCATGCCATCTTGCCAAAAGCCCAAAGCAATTTTTAAGACCACAGTCTAAATATTTATCTTTCATTCCTTTTTATCTTTGTCTTTTGAATTCTCATTTTGGACTAAAAACATAACTACAGTTCCTGAGGGTTATTCTAGTAATGATTGAGTCTGCCTTTGAAGGTCAAACAGTACCTGAAGTTGAAGTTTTTGAAAAAACACACAGACACTGAAACCGGTTTGGCTCAGTGGATAGAGCATCGGCCTGTGGACTGAAAAGTCCCAGATTCGATTCCAGTCAAGGGCATGTACACTAGGTTGTGGGCACATCCCCAGTAGGGATCGTGCAGGAGGCAGCTGATCGAAGTTTCTCTCTCATCGATGTTTCTAACTCTCAATCCCTCTCCCTTCCTCTCTGTAAAAAAATCAATAAACTATATTAAAAACAAGCAAACAAAAAATACACAGCCTTTGTCTAGCCGGCATGGCTCAGTGGTTGAGCAGCAACCTATGAACCAGGGAGTTAAGGTTCAATTCCCAGTCAGGGTACATACCCGGGTTGAGGGCTCACTCCCCAGTGTGGGGTGTGCAGGAGGTGGCTGATTGATGGCCCTCTCTCATCATTGATGTTTCTATCTCCCTTTCTCTTCCTCTCTAAAATCAATAAAAATATAAAAAACAGACAAGCAAACAAACATAGCCTTTTCCCTGTATCTAATGTGATTGTTTGGGCGGCCAGATACAGAAAAGTGAAGTAAGTTCTACTCTCTTCTCTTCTGGACATCATTTTAAATATAAATGTAAAATTTAAATTCCAGAAGGAGGTATTTAAAATTGTGTGACTAATTTCTACAATCAATCCAATGTTGTTGGTTCTTGGTGAATTTTAAGATTTTGTATCAAGAATCAGTTTATCTTCACCACCTTATATCACCCATCTCTCCCAGTTGTCTTGTGTTTGGGGAAGTACAAATCAGTGCTATTTCTCTTTGGGGACTGGGGCATTTTCCGATATGCTCGAGTAAGTCATATCCATCTAGATAACTTTTCACCCTCAAAGAAAGGATGCTGCAGGTGGACACTGCAGTATATTTAAAAAGGAAAATAACTAATACCCATCTGCTAAAAGGAATAGGGGAGAGAAAAAAGTAAGTTCCCCAATTCGCATACTATTAAATTTAAATGAAAGGGGAAATAGCATGAATCAATGTCTGAGGAAGGAGATTATTCATATAGTGCTCTGATGGCAAGTCAGTTTCACTTCTGCTCGTTTAAATGAGACTGTGGGCGCAGAGGGGCACCCTAGCTGGTTCCACATGTCTGTACCAAGCAAGGAAACTGGCCTCTCCACCTCGAACTCCTGGAGCCCAAGCAGAAAAAGTGGCATCTGGTAAGTTGTTTCTTCTATGTAACTGATGCTGTAACTTATGTCTGATTATTTTTTTTAAACATAGACTTTAGATTTATGGAGAAACTGTGAAGACAGTACAGAGAGTCCCCCGTATAACCCACACCCGTTATATATTTGGTTACAATGAATGAACCAATATTTATAACATTATTACTCTCTAAAGGCTATACTTTATTCAGGCTCTTATCTAATGTCTTTTTTTTTCTCTTCTAGAATCCCAGCCAGGGTATCACATTTAGTTGCCATGTCTCTTTAGGCTCCTCTTGGCTGTGGCAGTTTCTGTCTCCCTTTATGTTTGATGACCTTGAAGAGCGCCATTCAGGTTTTGAGGAGAACAGGTCAGATATTCTGTAGGACTCACCTCTATTGAGTTGTCTTCCTTCCTTCCTTCCTTCCTTCCTTCCTTCCTTCCTTCCTTCCTTCCTTCCTTCCT